>BMAO01038331.1:0-378807 GCA_019973975.1 Trichonephila clavata | reverse complement strand
TCCCAGCTTGCTCGCACTTTGCTTTAAATTTCGCTTGAGAATGTCAATATAGACATATTTATTCATTATACCATCAATAAAATGTAAGTTCCCGACACCAGAGCTGCCATACAACCCCAGACAATTTGGTTACCCCCTCCATATTTGATAGCAGACCGCAAATTTTTGACATGCATCGCGGTATTTGATTTCCGCCAAACTTTTTGCTTGCCATCCGATCCGGAAAAAAAAGCCCTCGTGTATGTAGCTGAACAGAGCGACGTTAATATTCACGCACTCACCCGATCCGAAAATGCAACATTTTTTTCCATCAACAAATATTGCATTTTTCCAATATTCAGTTGGCTACCTTACATACATTATAGCAAATGCCAACCTAGCTTGTCTATTTACTTTGCTGATGTAGGGCTTTCTTTGAGGTACTCTGCTATGTGTGATACTTAAGCTTTCTTAAAACATTTCTGACAATTTCAGGATTTACTGATTTTCCGAACCTACTTTTACATTGCTAAGTCATTTTTACTGCACTGGTTCGTGAATTAATGTGTACTTGTCCCTCACACAATCCACCTCTCTTCCCGTTCATTAAATATCCTTGGACGCCATGATCTTTGCTTGTTTTCAACACACTATTTGTTTTCTTGAACCTGTCAATGATGGTAAAAAAGTAGACTTACTCAATTTCAAGATTTTTCCTATACAGCGAACTAATTACCATTCTTTCCAATGACTAATCACGTGATTTCGCACGCCAATCGATATATCTTTGTTTCTCGCTAATTTTTCTATAAATAATCTTATCTATTGAAACGTTTATGTTTAAACTTCTAGTCTAAAAAAGTGGCGTGATATTAAATTCTATTGATGCGCTGCATATTTGTTAAATTTCTCATTTCAAAAGTGTCCTAATACTTTTTTGACTCCAGAGTGCTTTTAAATTATATTTGAAAAGCAAGATCAAATTATGTATAATTCTAAAATACTTATTAAAAAAAATTCCCTTATATACTGTACACCTAATGTTAAAATATTTCTTATTTCAATTTGTTTTTGTTTTAATGTGATAAATAATTTTACAAACAGCTTTACAGTTATGCATGCCAAGTGTCCCAATACTTTGAGTGACTGTATGTACAGTTTTACTTTTCTAAAATTTTTGTTGAGGGAATATTTATATATATTTTATGCTGTTTATTTTTATGGTAAAAATAACTTTAAATGATGCAAAATTAATATATAATAAAACTGTAAATCTACATTATTGACCTCTATTCTCTAACTTTGCATGCATTATCGCGGGAATCGAATTGTTTCAAAAATGCCCTACTGAGTGGCACGCTGAATCGTATTAGTAGATTGGTTTGGCACGCCACAGCTAAAAGGGTGCCGACCCCTGGTGTAGAAATTTGGAGAGGGATGTCATACAGCTCAAGTGTCGTCGTCACTTGACCGTATTCAAAGTTAGATGGTCCGTCGCTAAGACCTCATGTAACTTTGATTTGGTTTTTAATAGCATCACACTGTCAAGCAACATAAGGGTTATTGATGAGGTACATCGTAATTAAGAATCATGTTCAAGTGAGGAGTACAACATTTGAACTGGCATTCTACTCTTCACACCCCGCCGGATTTAATTTCTACACCACGCCCTTTGGAAGACTTTGAGCCACGACAGATTTAACGTGTATCAGCTCCTCTTCACGGCGAGTCTTCAGTAGCACTTGGTTTCAAACCCGTGACTCGACAACGCCAGACAAGATTTCATAACCATGATCGCTCGGCTATCGCGGCCTTATTAATTTTTTCGAAATAATATGCTTTTAAGTGTAAATAAAACGACAGTAAAATTGCAATTCAAATATAATGATTTATATTTTTATTTTTACAGAGAGAGAGAAATTAATTTTCTCCATTTATTTAAGAGTAAAAATTTAATTATTTCTCATTGTGTATCATATTTATTTCAACTTTTTTAGAAATCTTTATAAAGCATAAAAAACTTATATTTTTTTCCCTAAAAAATTACATAAAAAATATATTTTTCATTCATACACCTCACATTTAACAGTTTAACATAAATTAATAGCTTGAAAGAAACACTAAAATTCTGGTTGACGAAATTCATGTTCACTCTGCTTAAAGGTACACAGAAATCATACATATTTCTCATCTAACTATAAAAGTTTATTGTGGAAACATTTTTTGCGAAGTTAAAACTACTTGAATATTGTCGGCCTAGTTATCAGAATGCGTAACTCCTTCTGGGGTGCTAATTCGATACGAGTGCTACGCGCCAAGTTGTTGCTTACGTTCGCCAAGGATGGGTGATAACATTACAATATGGTTACCTTGATATTTTTATCGTGTGGTAATATGGTTGACATGGGGATAAAACGTATAATTAGAGTCGATTTTTGTTTTTTTTCACGGTAACCCTATTAATTTTAGATGATTTTAATCCAATTTCTCTTTAAAACTTTAACCATTTTCATTGCATTTGTTCTTCAAGCTACAATTTCAGTCTTCTGTAGTATTTTGTGCTATTTTTGAATATGGATATTTTAATAATATTATTAGTGAGTACCCAGGAGATTTAAAATAATGAGAGAGTTGTGCTTTTAATTATTACTATAAATCGCAGAATATAATTTTCCCTTTATTTTACTTTTTAATAATGCTTTTTTGAACGTTCCTTGTACGATGAAATTCATTGAAGGAACTCGCAGTTTTTGAAATATTGCAAGTTATCAGCACTTATTAATTGATATTCATTATTAATTTTAATACATATAACGTAATTATATTTTAAAGTATAATAATTATTATACATAATAATGCTTTTTGTATGATTTATTTATATAATTGTTATTTATAATTATATATAAACAATATTGTATAAAATTTTTATTACATTATATTGATATTCATTATTGATTGATATTAGTTACTTTTAATCTATTCCTATATTCTTCATTTGAAACATATTTCAAAACAATTCTTTAGAATTATTTTGTTACCGCTAGGCCGCCATCTTGGATTCCACGTAACTCCACAACCGCTGCTTGGCGCGTATCACTCTTATATCAAATTTAGTTCCTTTGTAAAAAGTTACGCATTCTGATAACTAGGCCGACGATATAATTTATAATGCCTAATGTACAAAATACCAAGCTTTCAAAGTATTAAATCGCATTTCCGAGATATGTTGTTTCCCTCGATTCATTGAAAATTTCGCGCGAAATTGATTCTCAGAATTTTCCAGTACCTTCTAGTCGAGTTATGAATTATAATTTGGTATACGAGTAAGGAGAATAAATATTTTATTTCGATGATAACTAGAAATATGCGAGCTCTCTTGAGATTAATGAGAACTAAAATTGTTGTGAAACTAAAGTACCGTAGAAATTCAGTATTGTATTTCACACGAATATTTAATGAGTGCACGAAGCATTCCTTTTCCCATTACAATTTGTCCCCCCCCCCCAAAAGACTAACGCATCAAATTTTCTACAACATATTATCGTAATTTCCAGAAAATTTTACTACTTTTCCATCAAAAAATGGAATGTTTACATGTTAAAATATTTAGTAGAATATTAATGCTACTGTAAAAAAGCATTAAAATACAAATGTGGATGTATAAATAGCGAATCTTTAATGAAGCTTTTAGATAAAACTCATGGTCTTGAATTCAATTTTTTTAAGACTTCAAAATAAGTTTACATTGCAAATTATCATAATTTAAATTTCACTAAAATTATAAGTTGTTTGGATTAAACTATAACATTTAATAGAAAATAAATTTCAAAACTTTAAAGTCATTCCAGAATTGCAAAAAGGGGCGATAGTTTGATTTGATTTCAATTTACATCCCATTACGAAGCGTGACCACGGTAGCCAAGTGGTCAAGGTATCGGACTCGTGGCTGGTGTGTCACGAGTTCGAGCCCAGTACTACTGACGACCCGCCTTGTAGGGGAGCGATGACGTTAAATTTGTCGAGCGCTCAAACGTCCTCCCGAAGGTGTGGTGTGGTAGTTAGGAGAGGTGCCAGCTCAGGTGTCGTCCTCGTCACTTGAGCATGGTTCAAAATGACGAGATCCGTCGCCGAAAACCCTCGTGTAGCAGAATAGTGTGACGTTAATATCCTCTCTCCCTCACTCTCACCCATTGCGAAGCAACACAGTGGCTAGGGGAAATAGACCTCATAATTTTGAATGTTGTTCAAGAGAAGAAGACGGCATCTAAGCTAGCTTGAGTGAGTGAGCGAGTGAATATTAACGGCCCACTGTTCAGCTACACGAGGGCTTTTGGGAACGGTCCGCGTCATTTTGAACCATGGTCAAGTGACGCGGACACCTGAGCTGGCACCCCCTCTCCTAACTACCACACCACACCAACGAAAGGACGTTTGAGCTCTCGAGAGATTTAACGTGCATCGCTCCCCTACACGGCGGGTCCTCAGTGGTACTGGGATCGAAATCATGACACGCTAGCCACGATCCGATGTCTAGACCACTTGGCTACCGCGGCCACGCATCTAAGCTGGCACTCCTTATCCTAGTTTTAACACCACACCAACAAAAGGACTTCGAGCCACAAAAGAGATTTAATGTGCATCAGCCCCTCTAACATGACATGTCTTCCATGGCGTTTGGTTTCGAACCCACTACTCGATACCACCAGTCTCGAACTCGCGACGATGGCCACTCTGCTACCGTGGCCACATGGAGCGATGGCGATAGAATTTTAATTTTTCCGATATGATCAACTAACGATCCACAACCTTCTCAAACTATGCCCTATTAATCAAATTTATCAAGCATGCAAGAGGTTTTAGACTTAGTTCTTTTTTACGTGTAGAAATTCTCACGTTTAATTTTTCACGTAAGTCGTTAATGGAATCAAGTTTCGAAACAAGATCCAGTGGATTGATTTACCTAATTGCAAACTTTAATTTACAATTAGTTGAATTAAAGCTATTTATACATCCAGATCTATACATTAGAACCTCAAGCAGAATAAAATTCTAAATATATTTAGAGCCCGCACACATTTCAAATCTTTTTTCTATAAATAAATAGTGACTAGCTGCGAGTTCGAGCCCCAGTGCCAATGAAGACCCACCGTGTAGAGGGGCTGATGCACGTTAAATCTGCAAGGGCCCAAAGTACTCCCGTTGGTATGGTGTGGAGTGAGTGAGTGAATATTAACTTCGCACTGTTTAGCAACACGAGGGCTTTTGGCGACGGTCCGCGTAATTTTGAACCATGGTCAAGTGGCGCGGACGACACCTGAGCTGGTACCCCCTCTCCTAACTACCACACCACACAACGGGAGGACGTTTGAGCTCTCGACAGATTTAAAGTGCATCGCTCCCCTACACGGCGGGTCTTTAGTGGTACTGGGATCGAACTCATGACACGCTACCCATGATCCGATGCCTAGACCACTTGGCTACCGCGGCCACTGGTATGGTGTGGAAGCTTGGAGAGATGGATACTCGCTCAGGTGTTGTCCTCATCACTTGATGGTGATTCAAAATTACGAGGTCTATCGCCAAAAGCTCCTCGTGTAGCTGAACAGTGTGACGTTGATATTCACTCACTCACCCTAAGAAGACAGTCTAATACCAAAAGTAACTTTCTGAACAATATCCAAACTTCCTCAAAAGGCATTTGCAGTGGTGTGGAAGTTTGGAGGAGATGCCAGCGCAGGTGTCATACTCCTTTCTTGATGGTTGTTCAAAATTACGAGGTCTGGCGCTAATAACCCTCGTGTTGCTTTAGTGTGTGTGCAACATTATTAAACACACTCACACTAAATAAACACTCATTTATTCATGCAGTTTTTTTAGAGATTGTAATATTTATCTTTAATTTTTAATCATATACTTGCTAGCTTTTGTTTGTTGTGTTTTTTTTTGTGAATTCACCTGTTAGTTAACTAGAAGAGAAAATTACCTGAAATTCCCCCTGAGCTTTGAGCTGCTGGTTGAACTATCAGGGTAGGTTACAAAACCAATGTCAGTAGAAATAGCCGATGATTCTAAAATAGAAATAAGAAATTTTAATATAAATGCAAAATGTTTTATAAGGATCACACAAGAAAAATCGTGACATCTTTATGTTTGATAATTTTAAAAATAAATCAAAAATTCAATCGTACATATCAGAAAACTAGCAAATAATTTTTATGTATTAAATATTTAAACTGCAAAAGGCAAGACTTTCGGGATCTTTTCATAATAGAAGAATTGCATGCAAAAGTGAAAAAGAACTAATTTTACGAATTAGTCATCCTAATATTAAAAATTAAATTTTTTGAAAACAAGAGAGTAAAAGAATATAAAAAAGTAACCAAATTATTTAAAAATAATTTAATCGGATTTGTAACACACTTTTGATCATGAAACATTCGCAATAATTGCTAAGTATTCCTCAATATGATTAAATATTTAAAGATTCATAAGTAATTAAGATGCAAAAGATGGGAAACAAAATTTTCATTTAATCAGCTTAGAGAAGCGTTTTAATTCTGAGAATAAATGATAATTTTGCAAGACAAATAAATGAATAAATGAAACGAATACCCAGAGGAGTTTTGGGAAACGAAATCATTAATCCTATTACCGTATTTAAGAATGCATATTTTTGAAATTGCTTCTAATTTGCTGTTGGATGTAATTCAATTTTAAAATAAGAAGCTTTAGATAAGTGAACACATATTTCAAATTATATTAAAAAGATGCAATTGTTTTATAGACTCTATCAGCATTTGCTATTACTTGTTTAAAATAATCATTACAATTAGTCTTTTAATAACTAAAACATCAGACCAGGATGGAAAAATTTGTTAACGAGATTACAAAATACTAATAAAATAGTATATATGTTGTAAAAGAGTTATCAGTAAGTACTTTTTAAAAATATTTAAAAGAATTAAAAAAAAGTGGATGACGAATTATTCTTTAAATTTGGGACAGTTAAATCTCTTAACATTACACACACACATACACACAACCACTTTTTTTTAACTAATCAAACATTCAAATAAATACTAGAACTCCCTAAGAAAAATATCAACTAAGTAATAATATTGATGCATAATTTGAAAAAAGTTATTAAAAAAGAGCGCTTTCCGAAAATTACTAAGAATTAATATTTTAAGTTTAATTCAACCAAAATATATATGTGTGTACATGTAATGCACCAAATAGTACATTGTAAAAGAAAATTCTAGAATTTTAATGTGAATTACTTTTTAAATAAACTTTTCCAAACAATTGTTTACAGAAGTTTTGTGATGAAAAAAATTGTATATTTGGAGTCATAGCAAAGAAATTTAAGATAAAGTATATATAAAAATAATTTAATATTGGTAAAATAGATATAAATCTTAAGTCCAGAAATGTGCGCTTAGAAAATACTCTTATTTTCCCCGGGAACACTTCTTTAGTAAAAGAAAAATCTAGGCTTATATATATTTTAAAAAAAATCATTTATATTCCTACTAACCTTAAAAAAGTCAGCGAGAAGCACAGTTAAAAATAAACGTAAGAAAATGACTTAATATAATAAAAAAAGCTATCTTCATCTTAATGGAAACACAATTTGAGCCAGGTATTAATACGTTAATATCAAAACATCTGCCACAAGGATCTCATTATTACAGGGATACCTATTTAATAGCTTTGATAAATTTGTATATGTTGTTTGAAAATTAATTTTAACAAATAAAAATGTTAGTTTTTTTATCAATTAAAATTTTCAAAACTTCTGATTTATATTGTGTTATGTTACATTAGAATTATTTCATTATATTTTAATAACCTGTAAAATATTTCATTTAGGAATTGCTTAACTGTTTAATTGTTACTTTTTAGTATTCTACAAATAAATACAGAGTATTGCATATGTGTATGTCTCCAATCTGGAGACATGTGAATCAAAAATTCACTTAGAAAGAGTTCAAAATATAATTATTAGATCTTTAACGTTCGATGGTTTATGAGAAACTTTGACCTTATGATAGCAAGTAAAATTAAAATTCTTAGACAAGTTATGAATAAACAATCATTAAAATTTTTCAATCAAGTGGGTAACTCAATCAATTTAGCCGTTGACAAAATTAATAAACACACTTTCACATTAAATTCTCACAGGCCAAGACAAATTCCGATTAATGTTGAGTTCTGCTAAATTACCACTTTATTCCATTTCTTAACTGCCACATTTTAGTGGTAGTTAAGAAATGGATGTCCCAAAATTCACGCAAGGTTTGAGTTTATTTGCATGATAAAGTGTTGCCAAAGAAGGGATCCCGACCGCTGACAATTTAGGTTTATTAAAAATGGTGTACTATATGAAAGAACAATTCGTTCCTCTTGTCGAAAAATGTTTTAAAACGTACTAGTCATGTAATTTCCAGTTTTGGTGATCAGAATTTGTCGTCTATTGGTCGTGTAATTAAGCTACGATTGGGTTTTTTATCTTGGAAATTTTTGAAGTGTATGTCAACAAGCGTACGACCATTCACGTCTTGAAGAAAATTGAGTCATGTATATATCAACGAAATACGGCCACATATCTGCAAAATGGCCATGGAAAATTTCCACTAAAGAATGGATATTATATATATGTATATATAGGCCAACAAAACCGTATAGCTTTACCCGATATGTTATATATATATATATATACATATATTCTATAACCCTATATAGTATACTTTATGAAACAATAGCAATTTTGCAATTTTTAATTAAAAACTTGTGATTTTTATGAAAATTACATTTTGCGTGTGTGAATTTTGGGGCACCCTATATTTATTGATCTATAAATAGTGTACACTTTGGAACTTTTTCAGTCCTTTCCAAACCCTTAAATGCATATTTCTGTCAATTGTGATATCCATTCAAAATATTTTTTTTTATCAGCACAAATATTATCTAAAACTACAATTTTATCAGTTTTCGGATTTTTGCTGCATTCGGATTGGCTAGGCTTGCCCCACCCACTATCCTAATCATTTATTCCATCTTTTTATTTGTTAAAGTTCTTTAAAATTTATGTAAAGTAACATTTTTTTAAAAAACCAAGTTTCACCCAACTTTTTAAAAGATAAATTCTTCTATTTTAACGGATTTTTTTAAGATTGAGCAAAGAAGAATATTTCACGACTATCTTATATATCAAGGTAGATAAGAGCCCTACTAGACCATAGACTATTTCTAACTAAATGTGTATAAAAGGGTTCCAATACTTAAAGTTGTGACTCGGAGGGGGAGAGGTCTACAAGTAGCAAAAGACTTTGGATCCCCTTGACCTAGATTAATACACCCTAGGATGATAACCACATTATTGGAAACAAAAGATGGGATGAAATTGAGCATGACACATATAACCTCACAATTTAATCTTCAAAACTTCAACACTACACTAATGAGAGGATAATGAATCGAAGAAAAGCATCTTGTATGCATCAAGATGGCAATCTTTGGAGAAATTTAGTTTTTACACACAAATCTACAACTACTAAACCACAATACTACTAATCAACAAGTAGCAGTTAATGTATAAGCAAATAGTCGAATAAAAAATTACGAGAACTTAATCTATATAATTCTATTCAATATTGAAATTAAATAGAATTATACTAGACAAAAAAAGGAAAAAAAAGATTATGAAGATTGTTATACTTTTAGGTATGCTTCAAAAGAGAGATTTTATTTTTTCCCAATGAAGTTATAAACTGCAAATACGGAAAAGAAAGTCAATTTTATATAATACTACCACAGAACTTTCCATTATTTTTTCCAAAACAAAATGTTGAACTTAAAAAAAAAATTCTATATTCTTCCATAAGGAAAATCTGTAACACGAAAGGAGAAATAAGTTATTTAAAGACATCACATTTGTCACAATGTAGACACGAATCGATTTCTCACTCAGTTCATTCAACAATGCAAAAATACCAGTTAAAAAAATATTTAAAAAAAAATCAATTTGTTTTAAAAGGACTCGATTCTCTTACTAGAATAAAAACTTTCTTCGAAAAAGAAAGCTATTTTTTCTCTAATTCTAACAAAATAAATCCTTTTTTTCTCTATCTCTAAATACTTATTTACATGTATCTTTTCATAAATGTGTTCCGCTTAAAATGCAAATCTTCCACCCTCTTAGAGTTGAAAAAGATTTACACATTTTTCGAAACTAAAAAGAATGTCACATCAAAAACTATGAAAGATAAATAGATGATTCAAGTATACAAATGCAGTTTATAGAATAAAATATTGCAACATGAAAATAACAAGAGATAAATTATTTTAGCAATATCTGATAAATGTAAACACACGACTTTTTTTACCAAGATCAAAAAACCTTTCAGATGTTCAACTTCTTTTGCTAAAATTATTTATTTTTTACTTCCACATGAATGAAATAAAAATAAATTTATAAGCTTAGAACAGAGAAAAGAGAAAAA
The DNA here is from genome assembly GCA_019973975.1 of Trichonephila clavata. Classification (NCBI taxonomy): domain Eukaryota; kingdom Metazoa; phylum Arthropoda; class Arachnida; order Araneae; family Nephilidae; genus Trichonephila; species Trichonephila clavata. The sequence continues at coordinate 368,323 of BMAO01038331.1, read as the reverse complement.
CAAACAGACATTTAACTCCAAGTCGACATGAGAAACTGGAAAACGTTATACATATAAAAATGAATTGACAATTTTCTTGTGTGTGCACTAATATTACTACTAAACATACAAAATAACTAGAAATAACAGCTTTAGGCTTATTAAACATAGCTGTCAATGCGTAAATGCTATAAAATAAACAATGAAAAAAATAAAGGGATAATTTCTTAAGATTTTTTTCAAAAAACTCATTTTATCCAGATATTCAAGCATAATAATCACAAGAAAAGAAAACAAGCGTAAAAAATAGGAATAACAGTACATTTAAGATTTATTCCCGTTACTCCTGATATGAATACAAAGTTAAATACATAGAAAATAAAAAAAAATGTTTGTTTTCTCAAGGAATTAACTTTCAACAACAGCCAATAGTAATTCTATGAACATTTCTTTCACAAACCAATTTCTGTAAGAGATCTAAAGATAAACATTACAAAAGAAGATTACTTCCGATATTTTACTTTAGACAAAGTAACAGTTGCGTAGCAATTTGCATTTAAAGCAAAAATCATGTCACAAATAATTCGTTACACTTCTGCGTTAAAAATTACATATCTTCAAAATTAATATAATTGTTAGAACCTTGAAAAAGAAATCATTCTAACGTAAAATTTATCTAAGTTATAAAATTAATTTAGTGGCGCAATAGCCCAAGGCCCGACGTTCCCCTCTCAGTATACGTGACCTTGGACCCTGAGGTGCGTGAACAGATGGTCCAGTCAGGTGGTCAGTCTGACGCGAAACCCCAGTGTTAAGTTTCCAAACAAGCTTGGTACTCATTTATCGACCCACTGAAGGGATGAAAGGCTGAGTCGGCATTGCCCTTCCAGGGGTTATCTAAGTTATTCAAAACTTATATATTTGAATATAATTGCATTCGTACTTTCATTTCCCAAGTTTATATTTTACGTAAGTAAAACATGAAATTGCATATTAGAATAACCAAGATTTTTCAGCACATAACCCTTGATTTCATTACTCAAATTATGGCTATTCTAATTACTATCAAATATTGAATTTCTTTCAGGTATTATGATTCACACAATTTGAAGTAATCTGAAAATATTAAAATAGGTAAGATGAATATTTTATAAGTATCTCCGAAAATAAAGTTTTTCCGCTTAAATTTAAAATAATTTAATGTATAATCACAAAAACAACAACAACAACAAAAAAACACAGGGAAATATATTTAACTAAGAAAAATTTCTTAAAGTAAATTTTCATTTGTGCAGAAAGTTTAGTTCAAACTCCACAAAAATTCCGTAAACAAGTATTGAATATAATTAAAGCAACTGTGAAAGTTGAGCTCTCTCTGCGTATGAGGTAAACATGTGATTTTTTGCGCGTTTTTCACGTAGTGTAAAAAAAGCGCTATTAGGACGCAAATTTCGTCCTCGTCTTCGTTCCGTATTTTGTCGTACCTTTTTCTCAGCCAATAAGCAACCGATTGACCTCGGGTTTTCGGCATTGGATCGCATTTGTGTCCTAGATGAGCCGAATCATATTTAAATTTAATAATTTTTAAATTTTTTAAAATTAATTTTTTTTAAGTATAGTATATTACTTTCTGTTAGTAAAAAGTTCATTAGTTGCATTATTGGCTAAAATTACTTGGCCATGCCAATGATTGATATCTTGTTTATCATGTTTTGCAACTTGATTTTATTAAATACTTTTGTTGCAAGTATAAACAACTCCGCATCGATATTTTTTTGCTGTGATATGCATATAGACAACAAATGGTTTCAAATTTAAAATAACAATTAGATTAAAAAAGTAATAAAAAATAAACATTCTTATCACACATGCATTTAATAAGTTTTTAAATTTGTTTTATAAAAACAGTCTATCTAAATTGTTCCAGGAGTTTTTTCTCTTTCAGATTTCTCTGCAAGAAAAAAAAAAATCTTTTGAGTCAAAAACATTGTAAAAACCATTAACACATTAAAAAAAGTTATTAAAAAATTGTTTACCACTCGTTACTAGCGAGACTTAGTTTTTAAACTACGTCTACGATTATATTCTTTTTTTCCCCTTCATTTTTTGGAAAGGACATTAAAGCGCGATTTTACAAAACTTGTAATAAAAAGTGCACCGACCTCTACGCTTTTTAAAATATAAAATCTGCGTTTTTAATTATGTTTCCATTCATTGAATTGAGTTTTAAAATTAGAAATGAAGCTACATTATTCCAGAGAAACATAATTTTGGATATATAGATATAGATTAAAAGTGAACATTAGCGTAAAAATTCCTCAACACGATGTGTGTATTCTCCCTCATATTTTATTAATTAATCAACGGATTGATTGTGCTCAGAATGTAACATTAATTAAGACGAGCCATTTCAATTTCAGAAAATGTTTTTTTCCTATTCTTTTCTACGTTATTAATTTGAGCGAATCTTCCCTGCTCTAACTTTTATATTATATATATATATGCTATAGGGGTAAAGTTTATTAATACTTCAAAAAATTAAGAGATATCTGGGATTAGAAAAGTTTTGAAGAACAGTTTCCAGCAATTGTTATGATATTTTAATTGTAACTAGTTGTTGCAGTAATTAAGCCTCTGAGCTCCGAGCAACGTCACTCAATAACAATAATTTTAAGGGAACCACTTTAAAAAAAATCGATTTTTCAATTTTAGTTCTAAAAAATAGTGCATATTTTTCTGAACCTAAAAATGTATAATACTTGTATGTTTGTTGATAAAATAGCCCTAAAATATGAAAAATAAAAACGTAAACAAAAATGACCACGCCTCTTTTGACCCTTAGTTTTTTCACTTTTTCTCAAAAGCATTTTTTTTGCATTTAGGTACATTTCAAAAAACAAAAACTATTGCACTATAAGATTCCAGATTTTTTATGCTTATAAACAAGATGCCTATGCATTTTGTGAACTTAATTTTTTTTCTATTAAAATAGTGCCTAAATTTTTAAAAATGGTTTTATGCATAAAAAAAGCAGAAAAATAGAAATTTTCCAAATTTTCACTAAAAAAATAGGTTCACTGTCTTTTGTGTATTGTTTTATATATGCGTAAAAAATATTTTGCATAAAAAAAAAGATACTTTTTTAAAAAATGGTACCTAAACATAAGTATGTATTACGAGTTCTCAAAAATTATATGTATTACTTAAATTAAGTAGGAAAAAAAAACTTTTGAACTAAAAAGTTATTTTTGTAGTTCTACAGAATAATTAAATTATCTTTATTAAGAACGTAAAATATCTAAGCTCTATTGAAAATTTTAAAAGATATATGTCTCATAAACAAAGGGTCTTAATTTTGGCATTTTACACTTCCGAGCATGTCCTGGTTCCCTTAAATATGAAAAGGAACTTAGTCTTGCAGATCAAATAATTTTTAAAAATGAAGCAAAATTTAATCCGGTTTACATTGAACTATATCTGTAATATAGGATTTTTTATGATAAGCCTTATTCTTCAAAACAATGCCCTGAAAGTAAAAGGATTCTCTAGAACTCTTACTCTAGAAACTACCACACAAAGCTAGGCCCCTGTAGTAGACTGGTCATGGTAGCGAACTCATAGCTGGTGATAATGAATCGCAAGCTCGAAACCAAATAGTACAGAAGACAAACCGTGTAAAGGAACTGACGCACGTTAAATCTGTCGAGGATCTAAGTCCTCATATTGGCGCGGCTTGGAAGTTTGGACGAAAGATTCTCGTCATTTGACCATAGTTCAAAAATACGAGGTCCACCACCAATAACCCTCGTGTTCCTGAAGATACAACGAAAATTAAGATCAAACCACACAAAGCTAAATGTTAATTTTAATTTATGAAACTGATACCGCGAAACGGTTTTGAGCACAACTAGGCCGAGATCTCTGATATATCTATGGCTCCTACCAATCTGACACTACTAATAATTTTAACACACAGTCCCTCAAAAAAGAAGCTAGTAAGAAAATGTTTGAAAAACAAGATATCAATCATTGGCATAGCCAAGTAATTTTAGCGCGTTTTTCACATGTTGTATTTTACAATAATGCAACTTATGAATTTTTTACTAACAGAAAGTAGTGTACTATACTAAAAAAATTATTAAATTTAAATATGATTCGGCTCATCTAGGGCACAAATGCGACCCAATGCCGAAAACCCGAGGTCAATTGGTTGCTTATTGGCTGAGAAAAAGGTACGACAAAATATGGAACGAAGACGAAGACGAAATTTACGTCCTAATAGCGCTTTTTTTACACTACGTGAAAAATGCGCTAAAAATGTCCGCCGAAAAAATCAAATCGGGAGAATGAATAAAAGGTTTTCTTTCAGTGAAGACAGTATATTGTTTCAAAAAATCTTTGTATGAATATGATATGCAAATCGGGTGATAACATTTGAATAACAAATTCAAACATTTCTAAGACATTTTATTTTTTAAATGCAGACTTACCTAAACTTGTACAAATATTGTGATTATATCTTTTAGATTAAAGAAATTATTAAGCAATTTTTTGTCCTTATTTTTGGGTACTTTCAATCCATTCAGCTTTTGATAGAATTTTAGAAAATGTTCTAAAATATTGAAAATATTTTTTGAATCGCAAAAACATGGTTGAATATAATTCAATTTTCTTCTTGGCAGTCGTCTGCATTCGAGAATCTTTGTGAGAATATTTTGATTTGTGGCTATGCTATGGGGATATATGATATAAGTAGAGCAATAAGGAAAAATTTGAATACATTTGCTTCTATATAAACTTTTTTAAGGTAACTTTCAGGTCATCTTGAAGTTTTTTGCGTATTCTGTATTGTACGTTTTGCAACTTTTTTTAATATTGCTGTCCGAGTTCTAGTGATAAATGAGAAAGAAAAAAATCTGTATTGTAGAGGTTTTTTGCATCAAGTTACTTAAAAGATTTATAGTTTTATAGTCTATTTTAGCGTTTAACTGTATTAATAATGTGACCAGACGTCCCGTTTTGAACGGGACTGTCCCTTTTTATACATACGAGTCCCGGTGTCCCCGAAAAGAACTCTGGGACACAAAATTGTCCCGTTTTCGGAAACCACACGAAGCTGTTCGGAAACCTGTAGTGAAACTTGAAGGTCAGACTGTATCGGCAGTTGAAGCTGCAAAGGATATCAATCAACTAAAAGACAATTTGGCTCAGAAACAGACCAATCAGTCTCTTTTATTTACGGTGCGTCAATTAATGGTGAAATCAAAAGATAATGGTACTGATATAGATGAAGTGTTTGTGAAAAGGACGGCTAAATAATTTTATAAAACAAGACGTAAATATCAGGAGCAGTGGACTTGCTTTCTTACCAAAGAAATGGAGATATTTTATTGGGCAGATTTTAAAAAGGTCCCCGCATGGGAAGACGTTCAAAAATCTCTGGATGTATTAATTGAAAAGAAGTATATTGACTGTAATAAAGTTACAGAAGTTTTTGATTAATTTTCATTAAATTCTAACTACATTACATCGCAAAAAGTAACCGAATGAAATAATCTAAATGTTTCCACGGAAACTCGTTGGGTGGAAGTATTCAAACACTTTCACGACAACAATCTACAGCATGAAAACTTTTCTATTTTAATTGAATATATTTTATATTTGCCTGCTACAAATGCTCCAGAAGAAAGAGTATTTTCTATGATGAACAAATTGTGGACATCTGAGAAAACCCAGTTACAAATTTCAGTTCTAAAGGCGATGTTGATAGTTAAGGTGAATATAAAAATAAAAAAAAACATGTCGAGTTTCATTCTTACTTAAAATCTTCATCAGCTATATTAAAGAAAATTTGTTCCTCTGATAAATATAAATATAATTAAACATTTTGGGTATATCTTTTAATTCGTAACTTTTAAGCTAACTAACTTTTTCTGAATAAATAACTTTAAAAAAGTGGTTTTTTTTCTTTGTTTACCTGTTAATTGACCTAAATAAAATAATGTCCCGTTGTGAGTCAAGGAATAAATGGTCACGTTATGTATTAAGGAAATGTTTCCAGAAATTCACCTTAGAATTGATAACATTCAACTTATACATTGATCAGTATGTGTTCTTGTATTCATTTGATTACTAAAAAGTTGCATTTCAGAATTTTACTCTTTTAGAACAAACTGCGACAAACATTTAAGGTAACTTTTCATTTATCACACTGAATGTTTAAAATATCAGTAAAAGACATAAACGGATAGTAAAATAAATGCAACTAAAAGTTTATTTAAATAAAATGGTATTAACACAGTAAGATACGTACTAGTAAATAACCTATATTAAAAAGTATTCCATAATCATATAGAGAGCGAAAAATTGCTCATTCACTCATTTACCTAAATCAAAATTTTTTTTTTTGCGAAAAGAAATTTTTAAAAATAATTGCGGAATGATATTGAAGTTTTAAATTCAGTTCCGAAATCGCCTATGCTAATTTAGAAGAAGATTCATTACCTTTTATCTTATGCAATTTATTTCGAAGCTTAAGTTTAGAAAATAATCATCGATTTATGGCTACCAGGAATAAATTATAATCGGTTTCCCAAGAATTTTAACAGAGATTATCGCTCCACGATCCATATGCCCGACTGAAAATTATTAAAGTCAAAGTCAACCGAGATAAAGTTTGCACGTGATCAAAGGGAAGATACAAAATTAAGAGAACGATTTATAAACAACTGAAGACAAATATTAAAGTACCCTCGACAAAATGAAACATGTGAAACTGAAATTAGCTGGTACAGCGGAAACATCACATAAAACTGTTAAATAAAAAAAAAAAATTTACAGATAAAACTCACCAACGTCAAGGAAAAAAATTGACTCCAATAATCAAGATCTTTTAAGAGGATTTTATCTCTAAATATTAATCCAACCCAAAGTAAATGAAGTATGGGGGAAAAGATGAAAGACATTTAAAAAACATGTAACAATTTGTTAAGATAAAATCAATCTCTTCTTTCAAACGCTAAAGCAAAGTATTACTCTACAAAATGTTTGAACTCAGATCAGTAAGACGTAAAAAAGTTGATTTAAACTAGGGTGATTCGGAATTAAACAGAGAGGTAAGGACTTAATGAGAGCGCTTAATCAGTTTCCTGTATTATCAAGTGAGAAATCGTTAAGATAATACCCATCAATGCAACACACTCCACATCTTTCTTTTCTTTCTAACACATATGTTGACGTAACTGAAGCAGAGTCAATTTCCCGAGGCAACCAATTAAGCAAAGGGTCTGAGAGGGGAAAGGAAAAAAAAAAACAATTTACAGTACCTCTCGAGCCCCCCCCCCAGAGTAATGAGATAATTCCGTCAACAAATGCAAATTATGGAGTAAAACTAGGGAAATGGAAGGGAGGTTAAAGCGATTAATTCTTCACCTTACTGAGTAGAAATGTATTTATTGTTGTAACATACACGCGCTAAGTGGAAAAATGTAGTTTTCTCGTTAGCGTGTTTTAACATAATGAGACACGCGAATGAATCAATGTGGGATTATGGAAGTTATCTCATACATATATATACCTCTTCCGCATTTTGTTCAATGCTCAACAATGACAAGCATATACTTTAACTATATAATGTAATACAAGAACTTTATTTCAAAATTAAATGTCAGTCAAAAAAAAAAAAATTATATAGATTCAAAATAAACAAAATAAAAAATTCGCTTGACCTCTTAACGTGCGCGATCGAGTTAACTCGATCGCGCTAAACCGGCCAAAGTGTGCGTAATAGAGATGATTCCAGCGGGTTTGTTTTGCTGCAATTTTCACACTCGAACATAAGTGATCTCCGTGCGCATTCATGAGACTGACTGCAATCTGTGGTCATGATTTCGTAAATTTAGATAAATATTATTAAAAAAATATTCTTTTATTTGCTAGACATCAGCATATTTTGAAACGCATATGTTTTTATAAAAAAATCGAAATGAAAAAAAATTTAGATTTCAGAAGCAAATTAGTAAAATAATGTAAAAATTTTTTTAAAGTCAATTCCTACTTAGGTCAACAAAGAAAAACTTTATTTTAGTTACTTTTTATTAAATAATTAAAATTAATATAAATACGTATATACATATGACAGAATCACAAGATTAAGTGGCTAAATAGAAAGTGATTTTCCTTTCAATTTTCCATCTTCCTTTTCATCTATGGTGTTGGACTATTATTTTTGTTTATTACTATTTATTCATTAATTAAATTAATGAATTAAAACGAACATAACGTGTCATCCACTAGAAGTTTAAAAAAAATGTATTTGACCTTGAGTGGATGAATAAAAAGTATTTTATTAACGATTGGAAAACTTGAGAGAACAAGATCCATATATATATATACCAAAATCTTCGGTAATTTTACGACTAATGGAATGTCATTTGTCCAGTTTTGTTTCATCAATTTGAAAAAAAGAGGAGCCTCCTACAAGATACTGTGCTGTATGTGTGTTGTGCTAAAAGGGATATCAGAGGAAGAAAGAAAAGACAGTCGCGTAATATGTGTAACAATTGCAATGTTGATTACCTTGCCTTCAAATGTATCAGACAAAAGAAAATTTTGAATACTTTTTTAATAAAAATAACTATTATCATTATTTCTGTTGAAAAAGTAGAAATAAATATTTTTAATAATGGAAATATGTTTTTTTCGAAACAACTATTCGAAAAGAAAGATAATAAAAATCGATGTGCGATTGCTATATCCGGCTCATATCTGCAATGTGGATTAAGATCCAAAATTAAAATTTGGATTCCTTTTGTATTTCCTTTCCATTTTTTGCCAAAGGCTCTGAAATGAATGAGGATTTGGATTGGATTTTTGGATGGAATTACTTGGAAATTGGATTTTTTACCGGTTTTTTGAAAATAAGTGTGCATTAAGTGGCCAATGTTAAAGTTTGGAACTCGAACTAGGAACTTCTCTTGGAGACTATAATTATTTACAGATATCAAACTTTGAAGCTACGTGAAGGCTATTGCACCGCTTAATTATGAACCAGGGTCAAGTGACAAAGACAACATCTGAGCTGAGACAACATCTGACAAAGACAACACTCTTTAAACTTCAGCATCTCGACAAAAGTACAGCGATAATCAAATCATTTTGTTTCTTCTGCTTAGAAAGCCTGGTAAATTATTGCTAAACAATATTTAGGCAACTTTTTCGACTACATTGATCAAGATATATACATCAGAGATAAACCAGACAATATATGTCATTTCTCTTAAACTGGAAGTTCAAAAGGTCCCATGTTCAAAAAAAGATATTGAACCATAAACTGAGACCTATTTGCCATTCCTATTTATAAGGGAAAGAACATGATTACACAGTATGTCGTAATTATCTATCAGATTTTTTAATGCTAACTGGTATTTTACATAGGAAAGAAAATGAAAATAAATAAGGAATCAAATTTAATAGTTTGAGAAAAATTAAGTGGATTTAAGATAAAAATCAGAAAATTATTGATCGTTTCAGTTGTCTGCTTATAACAAGCAAACAAAAATACTCTGCCACTTTTGCATGCTTGCAGAAGTTGAGAACCAAAAGTCTAAAATCTTCGAAATATATTTCCTTCTCTACTTTTACTTAAGATTTAATGCCTAAAGGTCGGCCTTAGATGAATTATCAGTGCATATTTAGTTGCGAATACGGTACATTTCCAATAGATATGCATTGAATTTGTAAAACGAAACTGTTTTGTTGATGAAATGCAATGAATATTTGTATGATGTATGGATGTTATATGGGTAAATTGGACATAAATTTTGACCCCATCCCCAAATTTCCTAGCTAAAAATATGCATATTTATTAAATTTTCTTTAAAAAAATTTATGACAGGTTTGTGTGGTCGTTTTTTCAGCTTTCAAATTAAATTTTTTTTTATTATTTTAGTAATTTATAAGCTTTTTGTAATTACAACTGTTAATATCCTGAATGTAAAAGTTTTTTCTCTGCCAGTGATTCTTATTCTATATCTCGTACAAGAATATTTCATCTCTTGTAGAACTGAAGAGGAATAATCAGGAAACACATGTTATTTATTTATAAATTTACTTTCCAATATATGTTATTTTAGAATCTTGCATATTTTCTATTTTGAAATTATCAAAATGAAACTTTTATTCATTAGTTTCAGCAGTTTGAGATATTCTTATCCATAAATTAGCTATCGTATAGTTGGTATAAGAGATGAGATCTTCGAAATATTTATCCTTATCTTGGAATTTTATTTTGGAAAAACATTCACGATCAGTTTAATCTAGATGGAAAAAAAAACTTATATAAAAATAATGGCATGAATATTTATTCGGAAATAAATGAGCTAGTTTTACATTTTTAAAATAAGAGCTGTTAAGTTAATATAAAATTCGTCGATAAAATTTTGGAATATTGTATGAATTATGCAAAATATATGTTTATTCAAGTCGAAAATAATATTACATAGGAAAATATTGAGACTCAATCATTTTTTCCTTCTTGAGCTTTATGTCACAAAAGACGCTGTTTTTTATTCGATATACATGCATTATATTTCAAACATAAAAAAACCTATTCGATTAAAACGATCCATTCAAACTGCGATGTTGACTCTGCGTTTTTTTTTATAAATTTAAATATTCTGAATTGAACTTTATTCAGTTTTTAACATAAATATTCACACCTTTAAGAAACTAATGCAATGCATTAAATAACCTTTTTATTCAACGCGAGATCCTATTTCGGAGAAACTTTTTTTTTCTGGAGTCCAAACTCAAAATGTTATTTACATGCAAATTATAATCTCCGTTTTATAAAAGACAATTTCTACCTTAAGGAACTTTTTTCCTTGGATAAAAAGTTTTTATTTTAGAAAGTCATTTTTAAACGTTAATCTTAACCACAATATTAGTTTATTTGACATTGCTTGAGATAGTTTGAAAGCTCAATGTCTCTCTTTTATTGTATAAGGCATTGTTTTTTAACATGTGGAAAAGAGAACAAAATCAATCATATTTAAAAAAGGAAGTAACAATAAGACATCAGATAATTTCTTTCCGAAGATTATAACACTTTTGAGTAGAAAAGAAAAGTTCTTGTCATGTAATTCAACAAAAAGTTTTAAAGAAAAGTTACACATTAAAGAATTACAATTTTTGTAGAAATGTATTTATCTTTTAATTACAAAAACTTGGCTATAGACTGGTTATGCCAGTGCTTCTCAAACTTTCAATATTTGTGACCCAGTTTTCAATCAATTTTCATTGCGCACCCCTCCAAACAATAACAATGCATTGAATACAATAATAATGTACTTTGATGAAAAAGCTGCGGTACGACTTAAATTACAAACCGTAGAAATGATCAAGAAAAGAACAAAATTTTGTAAAGAAAGCCTATGGGGTCACTAAGTATTAAATTTGTTCTTAACTTAGTATTGATGAATTATTGGTGAAGTACATTGTGTGCAGTACTGATAAAAATTATAAATATATTATCAGTGGTAATATGCATTTTATTTTTTATTAAGTGTCAATGTATTTTCTTTTGCTTCTCTTTCAGTAAATTAATATATTTTTTTTAAATCCTTTATTTTAGACTTTTTGATATGCTCGCACCCCTCCCCCCTAGTAGGATTATCAAGCCTCACAGTTTGAGAAGCGCTGGCATAGGCAAAAGTTAAAAAAATATCTGTCTCTTTAGTCGTCCTTTTCTGTTTGTATTTTATGATTACCTATTATTGTTTTGTATTACTGCCTGCCTACGAAAAGATTTTTACTAATAAAAAAGAACAAATGAAAGAGAGGAAAGTGTCCAGTCATACAAATTTAAATGTCTCACGCAATTTTTTTGAAACGATTGCGGTTACATTAAATTATCGATTTAATCAGCTAAATAAGCTTAATTGGATTAGGGTTTCGTTAACCATGTTGTATTTTTAATAATTATATAATCTTTATAATCATAATGGTAATAATGACCGTCGAGAATTTTTTCGCTGATAGATTTTTTAAAATAAATGATTAATAAATATCGACAACAGAATGCTTAAAAATTGTTATGTAGAATTTGTAATTTGCTGTAAAGAGCGGGGTAAATGCTTTAAAATGCTTGAAAAGGATATGAAAATTATAAGCCGAAAATTTTATCTATTGACAACAAACATACATTAAGGTGACTGATTACATTCGAATCGGGGTCGTGATTTTAAGAAAATATTTAAATGAATACCGTAAAATCCGGCGTATACAGAGCGCCGGCATATAACGTGCACCTATACTTTCAAACTGCATTTTTTATTTTTAGGTATATTCGCCGTATAACGCGCACTCACTTTTTCCAAAGAATTATGAAATAAAAGCCATGCAAGGAATACCCTTACGTTTTGAAATCATTTATTCAAGGTATTATCCCAAAAGCTTTAGAAAAAATACACTCATGTCCATAAATTAAGGATAATTCAGAATCACACAGAAATTGAACTCTAAAATAAAAATTTTACCTGTAGAATTATCACACACATCTTGGAGAAGAATATGCAAATTACAGGAAACCACCAGATGGCGCGGGTAGTACGCCACAATGACGAGAGTGTAAGAGAGGGGTATATAAGGAATGGTGGCAAAGAAGTAAAATTGTTCACAAGCGCTTTAAAAGTTTCAGTGCAATATCCGCGTAGTTATGGCACAAAGGAAGCATTTGGATGATTTTTTACGTGGTAGAATTATCGGACGACTGGAATGTGGACATACCCAGCGGGAAGTATCCGAGGAACTTGGAATCACCCAGAGTGTCATCTCCAGGCTTTGGCAACGATTCCAAGATGATGGTAATGTGAGTAGATGTTACAGCACAGGTCGCCCCCAAGTTACAACGCCGAATGAGGACCGGTATTTGGCAGTTGCTGCCAAAAGAAACAGACGGAGCACAGCATCAGACCTATCTCGTCAGCTCTCTTCAGCTACCGGTACGACAGTTTCAAGGCAGACCGTGTACAGACACTTAGGGCACATTGGTCTATATGCTCGTAGGCCTGTCAGATGTGTTCCCCTTACCGCAACTCACTGTCGCCTGCGATTAACCTGGAGTAGAGAGCATGCATTGTGGACACCGCAACAGTGGTCTTGTATGATGTTTTCCGACGAGTCCAGGTTTAGTTTGCAGTCTGATTCTCGCCGGACTTTCATATGGAGAGCGTCAGGTACCCGTTACCACCAAGATAATACCATTAAACGACACCGTTACGGTGGTGCAGGATGGCTCGTTTGGGGAGGAATTATTCTTGGTTCCAGAACTGACCTGCATGTTCAGAGTGTAACGATGACAGGCTACATCTATCGGGATGTCATTCTGGAACAACATGTACGTTGTTTCGGGACGCCATGGGTGCTGAATTTCTGTTTATGGATGACAACGCTCGTCCTCACCGTGCAAACATTGCAGACGAATGCCTTCAATCGGAGGATATCACCCGTATGGATTGGCCAGTATACTCATCGGACCTGAATCCAATAGAGCATGTGTGGGATATGCTTGGCTGACGCATTGTAGCCCGTCAACCCCCTCCCACCTGTCTACCGAAACTTCGGAGGGCATTGCTTGATGAGTGGTGTAATATTCCCCAAGATCAGATTGATAATTTGATACTCAGCATGCGTAGGCGTTGTAAAGCCTGTATTGCATCGTTCGGGAGACATACTCCGTATTAACCATCATACTAACCATGTTATACTGTTTTTTGTAAATAGGTTCTTTTTTTGAAATTTGCTCCAGGGAGTAAAAATCGCAATTTTTATTAATTATGTCAAACATATAGCATCTTTTTTGCTCTTTACCTTTTGTTTAATAAATAGACTTTACAAATAAGTCAAATTTGTTTTGCTTCTGTCTCTTTCTTTGCCTGAACTTCATTATCCTTAATTTATGGACATGAGTGTAGTATACTTCTAGAATTACAGCCCTTTAAGTTCACAAGGAAAATGTCATTTCTTTTAAATAAGCATTTATATATATGTAGAAGTCAAACTTTTTTTATGCTCATCTCTGTTTCTTATTTTTAAAGCTTTCACATTTTCATACCCGGAGTATAATATACACATTTAAATTTTGTGTAAAAATTGTGCGTAATACGTTGCGTGTTTTACGGGTTTTTTTTAATATTAAGTGCCACATTAAATAGAACATATAAAATTGTTTTAAAAATATTTTTATAATACATTTTCTTTTTAACGCGGTTTTTTGATAAAAAATGAAGAATAACATATTTTAAAATATTCTCTTCTTATGAAAAAGGCTTTTATAATAATAATATTTCGCCTGTATATAGCTAAGACAGAACCTGAACTAGGAGTTTTGAAAAATTCCCATTGTCAGAGTTACGATTAATTGAATAATAACGGGTCCATTTTTCTATAAATTATGCATTTCAAAAATCCTAGTTCAGGCCTTGTTTAGAAGTCTTAGCTATGTATAGACAAAATACTATCATTATTGATGCGTTTTACATGAAAGGAAAATGTTTTGAAAATATGTCATTCTTTCTTCATTTTTGCCAAAATCATGCATTTAAATAATTTTTTATTGTAATAATGTTCTTAAAAATTTTATAGGTATATTTTAATCCAACTAATACAACATATCTAAAAAAAAAAAACTTATTCATTTATACGTTTTCTCAAAATTATGGTTCCGAACGCATAGTCAGTCACCTACAAATTAATAATTTATGCATACAGTGAAATATAAAAAATATTGACTGACATTAAGGGGACATGGTACGATTTACGCAAAAATTTTTAATTTAAGGATTTTCAAAATTTTTTTCGTTGCTTCCTATGTGTGTATACTATGTAAAACAGGTTTTGTGCTCAAATTTTCATGAAAAGCTAACCATTTAATTTTTTAAGGAAAAAATTAAAATTTTTGAAGTGATTTTAAAATGCTACTCCTCCGACAAAAATTTACAAACACGCTTGAAATTTGATTTACAAGTACGTCAAACTGTGTATAACGAAAGTTGGTATGGGTTTTGCGATAACATGACTGGTATTCGTACAATACTTCTTTTTATGAATGCTTATTGAAAATTCCTTAAAAAATGTACAAATTCTAAATTCAATTATTTAAAAAAAAATAAGCATTGCTTTGATTCAAAAATGCATACCAACTTTTGTTACATGTACTATTAGCAATAGTTAAAAAAAATTTCAAAGCATTAGGCCCAATAGAAAATAGGCCTTATTTTAAATGAAGAAAAACTAGTTATTTTATCTTTCCGAGATAAATCAGTTTTAATTTTTGATTTGCCATAGGGATGTGAATAAAAACGAAAGTAACAGCTATCATAATTCTAGGCTTTTTAAGTTTAGAGCATTCAAATTTTATCAGGAAGTAAAAAGGTATGTAACGAATAATTTAAGCTAAAAAAATTAAATTTGATTTTTTGACCGATTTTTGTCATTTGAATCGTACTGTTTCCCCTTAATTTTATTTGTGTAACCAAAGTAATTGAGTATTTTGTAGTATATCTTTGTAATAGAAAGGACTAAAGGATGCTCCAAGAACTCAGTAAATTAAATACATTTGCTTTCACTCGTGAACATTTTCAAATGTAAGTAATCAATAAAAAGGTAGCTAAATTGTATTTATCTTTTAAGTTCATGATTAAAATATTTCGATTCCTAATTTTGAAAATATAATAAACCTTTTAAAAGTATACGATAGAAAACGTTCAATCTTTAATATTTTTGAGAAGCCTTTCATAAAAAAATGTCCTGAACAATTTAAAAATAAACACGAAAA
Organism: Trichonephila clavata; assembly: GCA_019973975.1. Lineage (NCBI taxonomy): Eukaryota > Metazoa > Arthropoda > Arachnida > Araneae > Nephilidae > Trichonephila > Trichonephila clavata. Next base: position 352,509 of record BMAO01038331.1, on the reverse strand, counting down.
GACATACGATTGCTTCGATCTGGTAGTCCTAATTAAAACAAGGCACAAATTCCAAATATATTAACTATCAAGTAACTAAAAAGTAGTGTTTCAGAAAACTTCTATCGCTGATTATTAGTCACTGCACTAAAAGATTTATTTATCTTGTGTTAGTTCGTTTTGGTGAGGAATATTTAACACATTCCAAATCACATCCAAACAAGAAACATGAAACCTAAATTAGATGATAGAAGAGTATACCTTCATAATGCTGTAAAAATTTTTTTAAAGCATATTGCAATATTATTTTTCTGTTTTTTGTAAACAATGAGCGAGCAGGTAATATAAATTTTTTTTTTCAAAGTCAATTCCTACTTAGGTCAACAAATTTTTTTTTATTTTAGTTACTTTTTATAAAAAATTACAATCAATATATAAATATGTTTATACATATGACAGAATCCTAATATTAAGTGGCAAAATAGAAAGCAATTTTCCTTGCAACTTTCTATTTTCCTTTCTATATAATGGTGTTGAACTATTAGTTTTGTTTGTTATTATCTATTCATTCATAAATCACATTCTCCAAAATTAGGCCATCTCAGGTAGGATTCGAATCCACGACGCGTTCAAGAGTCCAACGCGTTATCTATCGCGCTCCAGGGATACTACGAGCGATTTTCCTTTTTATACATGGTGTTGGAGCATTATTTTTGTTCGCTACTTTTTATTCATCCATTAAGTTTAACTAATGAATTAATATTTGAAAAAAAACTGTATTAACATCAAGTGTCATTCACTACAAGAGTTTAAAAAATATATTTGAATTTGAATGGATCAATAGAAAGCATTTTATTAACGATTGAAAATTTGAACAAGATTATATATATATATACATACAGGTAGATTGTGAACTATTATAGTAGGAATCGAAAAAGGTGCTTAATGTGAAATAGTATTGTACCATTGCCAATAAGTGGTTGCTATATTCCACAACTCGGAAGAGGAAGTTCTTTATCACATTTCTCGGAGGAGGATGCAATGTAGATGTTGTAAGAACTCATCACTGACACACTTTTTTCCCTACTCATTCGGTAACTATGACAGGCTAATTTGTATTTTTTAGTCGGTTTATACGGAATTCTTTTTTTCATTATTGTTAAACTATATCTTACGCTGCGTCTTTTGTATCGTCTTTCCATACATCTGTGGGCCTTCATCAATCAACATTTCACTTCTATTTTCTAAGCTTATGTTTACATAAAGCAGCCTGACACGGAGGAAATCGAGTTTTTGAAGCGAGTGTCCAGTTCCTGCTCATCTTTCCGTTGAAAAATTATTCCTCAGAAATGCGTATCGAGTTTAATAGCGTTTATTTTGTAAGCGGTTCATAATGATTAACATAAAAAAATATCTAGTTGTGAATGGTGGTTCCATTATTGGCTACACTTAATTACGAGACCTTAACACGTGCTCTGTAATCTTAGAAATGATGCAATGTACGCATCTAGACTCTTAGCTGGCACATTTTGACGTGTCACATTATGATTTAAGCTTGTTATTGCGTACTTGTTGCTAAACTCTTCGGAAGCATAATTTTCCTCGAAATAGACGACTAATGTATATATATCATGCGTATATATATAGTGTGTGTGTAGTGGATTAATTTCTTTCTGGTATTTGTTGCTGTTTGTGAGTTAACCTCCAGTCAGTGTATAATTACTTGTAATTAATTATTGAGTATCTGCCGCTTTTATATGAATAAAAGTATTAATCGTACACACCTGATTTTTTTTTTACATGGTAGATGTTCCTTAGAAAACCGTGTTAAAAATAAATGTGACATATGGTAAATTTGGGCATATGTTCCCCAATTTTGAAACATGACCTCCCGGCTACCTCAGCCACTTTAATGTGGGCAGAAACCTCTCGTCAAATCGTCTCGCCATATTCTTAAGCCAAAACAGTAAGGTGACAAGAACACAACTCCTAAGCTGATATCCAAAACTTCTAACAGCCTTACTTAAAGTCCAGGAACGTCAAGTTTCATAATTGCACATAATAATCTTTGCTGGAAACTTAATCCCTCGAACTATGATTTTCTCACTTAATTATCGCACTTAGAATTGAAATATGAAAACTATGTTTTAAGAAGCATTCTCTTTACTGGTTGCACAATGTCACTTAAGAGGAACATTTCAGCTCTGTTTAATAAATTCTTAATGTAGCAAAAGATGTAAAAAACTCCTGAGGCGTCTCGATAAAAATGTTTTAAGAAATTCTAGTACATTTTATTTGGTTTCACTCGTTAAACAGTGTTTTTAAAAATGACACTGTTACCCCAAAGATACCGATATAGATGCAATATTGTATGTCTATACATCTGATTTGTTTTTCAAGTGAAAAATAATGTTAACAAAAATATTCAGCTGATACACCAATTAATACCACAAGCAGTAATAAGGCCAGATGAGATTCCGAAACCAATGTTTTAATAAAAGTGTGTTGCACACTTATTAAATAATTACTACACGCAAAAACACCCCAATTTAGTTTATTTCTATACGATAATAACAAACATGTATATTGTGTCAATGTTCCTTTACATCGCTAGATGAATGAAACAGCGTTGACTTGTAATAAAATTTCAATTTACAAATTTTTATTTAGAGATACGCATATCTGAATGAAAATTTGTCTTTGGTATGACATTCTTAACATAAAATTTAGAACACAAAAATAATGATTTTAAATACATTTAAGTAACAATAAGAAGATTAAATTCATCTTTTTTTTATTGGTCTAAGCTGAATGAAAACTGTACATTGAAGGTTTTCATATAACTCCCTTTTATGGTAGTTATTCACTCCACAAAAATGTTCTTTCATTTTAAAATTCAACTAAAAAAACTACACTTTCGATAAACATTTTTTTTACGACTTTTCACAAAATAGTTCTGACACAAATAAGCCCAACTGTACTTTCAACAGGTTTCAACTTTCAATATCTTACTTTCATTTTTAACAGTTTGGATTAGAATTGATATATTGATTTGTTTTTTACATAACACTTAGAAGAAACACGACGGCTGTGATAGAACCTCATGATTCTGACAATCAAGTGACAAGGGCGACATCCTCCAAATTTCCACACTAAGCCAATGTTAGAGTTTTGAGGGATTTAACGTGTATTAGGACCTCTACACTGACCAGGGTTTAGAGCTGGTATCAAACTAAGACTCAAGTCATCTGTCAAGAGACTCAAGATACTGTCATCTTTGATGACAGTAGGTCTTGAATCCAAATTTCGACAGATATCAAGTTCACAAGCACGATCAGATGGTCACTATCAACCCGCCTAAAACCCTCTATATACACCATCACTAACCTAACGAGTACAGTGGGATATTTATTTCAAAATTCATACTCATATTCCCTATATTTAATTACGAATAATTTGCGAAATGGAGATTTTTTGGGTGCTTGATAATGTTTACTACCTGAAGAATTCAATCAAAAATCCTTGAGTCTAATTTAGAGTGATTTATAAGAGGCTTGGAAATAGAATTGAAATCTTGCAAATAAATCAATAATTCTTACTAAACTTAAGAGCAAACTCCTAAGATCAATAATATTGTCTTTTATTTTGAAAATTATTAATTAATTACCAAACTTAATTACCAAAAATAAATATCGCAATACTTTCTGGGTTTAAAAAAAGTAAATTATGTATATAAAAATATTAAGACAAATATGTAATGAATACTACAGCCCTTTCTCGTCATAAAAACAAAATGTAAGCAAAAGTTTTAAAATTTTATTAATATTTGTATGAAATAATGAAGGCATGAATCACTGTTATTTTGGTTAAACCCAATTAGATATGTTTTTGAATAAATAAGTGTTTTCAAGTTTGATTTCATTTCGTTTAACTAACTTTGAAAAGATACAGCTCCACTGAAGATAGACTTCCTAATTTTAAACCATGGTCGGAAATGAGCATGATACTTGAGCAGATACCTCAAGTTCCAAATTTCCGCAGTCCACCACGAGAAGACCTTGAGTCCAGTTGAATACAATGCGCAGCATTTCTCATTATTCCAAGCAATTGTGTGTGTTGGGATGAAGCAACACTCCAGCCATTTATCCATTACCTTTGTAAAACGTATTAAATAAAATATTGAATGAACTAAAAAAAATGGTAAAATATAAACTATTTTCTATTTTGAGTAGCTTTGAAGAAACATTTGAGTCAAATTAAGCATACGTATAAAAGTTTAGAGTATTAGAGAAGTGTCGGCTACTAAAAAAATGAGTATGAATGAAACAGTTAGCAAAAAACAAGCAATTTAGCGAGAACAAGTGACTTAGTAAAACTGTAGTACGAGTGACTCGATACACAAAAGAAAGCGTTATTTTAGAACTTACTTACAAACGGACCAGAAGAATGTTAAAGCAAACAACAATGTACCAGGAACAAAATCTAATAATTAAGCAAATAGAACCACTTTCCCTCGTTATACATATTCGAAAGGTCCAGCTCCTCCGCACTTACATTATATTCATATGTACCACAAAGCATTTATGAAAGAGAAAGTGATTTGAATGAATCTTTTGCATTAGAAGCACAAAAGAATTGAGGAAATGGAAAGGAAATTATCTCAAAGGAAATGAAAACCGTCTCTGGAAAGGGAATACTATCAGAACAATTTAGGATGATTTTCACGAGTTGTATAGCGTGCAGTCTCATTAATCTTTAATTCTCAGAGACGAGTCAAGTATTTATTCGATGTTAGATTAACGTTGTATTTGAATTTATTGAACTGATGTAGATGGATGAATTCAGACAGATTAACTGGGAGAAAAGAGGAAGTAAGTCTTAATGGAAGGATTGTTGAGAATAAGGTTAGAACAAAATCCACTAGGATCAGCAATGAATTTTGTAACTGTGATGAGTTATTGACACAATTAGGATTTCTTAAAATTAACGCCACTTCATCAAAAATAAAGAAAAAAAAAACGCACAATGTTAAAAAAAAATGCGTTCTCCCCCCTTAGTCTTAACAGGAGTCTTAATGCAATGAAATCGCTAAATTTCAATGAAAGAATTTCGTTGCTCTGAAATAGGAATAAGGAATGTAAACTGATTTTAATATTTCGCTCAAAATATTATTTGAGAAAAGATCAAAACAGCTGAATCATTTGTTTTTTAAGTATAAACAAAATTATAAATTTTTTAGCGATATATAAAATTTTAAAAATTAATCATCAACCCTTAAGCTACTATTTAAAATTGTCGGAAACGTATCAGGTAGTAAAAGTAAGCAAGGAATATGATTTACTTTTAAAATATAATTATTCAAAAAGTGAAATATATTTCAGATGTGCAAGTTAACTTAGCAAGAATCTGAAAGTTTAATGAAAAATATGTTCCATAGGATTCTTTAAAAAATTGAGGAAAAATGATAAAGAAACTGCAATTTTTTATTTTGTATAAATCAGTTTTACATAAATAAAGACATAAATTAAAGTCTCAATAAAATAAAAATACGAAAACTTTGTCATAAGGAAGTTTAACAGAATACGAGAGCATTTTTTTAAAAAACCCAACCTGTACATATTTTTAAGCAATTACTTCAACAAAGCGAAAAGCACGGGTCAAGCTTGTTTGAAAGAAAATTGAAAAGCACAATTTCTGTTTCCTCTTAAGATCTTTTAGTAACTTAATATTTATATCCAATTTTGATTGCTGTGCAAAATAAACACGCAAGAACAAATTACTCTTTCATTATGGCCCTCGAGAATAAATCCAAGCAAGAAAGGAAGAAAAGAATCGAAACTTTCAACTATAGTTCTCAAAGGAAATAAAACGACAAACAGTATCTTTAAATTCCGTAAAGCATTCAGAAGAGCAATTTTCGCACAAGATCATTTTTATTTTGTGTAAGGAAATGAAGTTAAAGTACAACTGTAACAGGAAAATCTTGCGTCGAATTTCATTTAAAACGTACTAGAATGCATTATTTTCGATAATACGAAATTCTGAATTGCTATACAATTTGAAAAAAAGTAAACAATTCAGAAATATTTCTTTTAAAAATAAGATGGTTTCGCAGGACTATTTTTTAGAGGGAAAAATTCTACAAATTCATTCATTATTTGTTCTTTTATTCAATGTTTTTGAAGTGAAAACTTTTTTAGCGGCGTTGAGCACTTTTTGGTAGGGGAAAATCTTATAGGTTCGCGTCACCGACATGCTCTGACTGGCGCATGCGCAGTGTGCTGTTTGCCTTGAACACTTTTTCGATGGGTGAAATCTCGTGCGTTCGCCTCACCGACATGCTTATAGCAGTATATCTGTAGCTATACAGCTGACGTATAGTGATGTGTATATCTTTTAAGTGAAACTGAATGGATATAAGGAAAAGTTCAATGTGTATATACTGTGTATTGTTGAAATAGTGTTTTTGTTTGATTATTATTTGAATCATTTAATTGAAGAATCATTGTGCAGTACAATAGTGAGTACTAAATAAATATACTAATATTTTTAAGGTAAAAAGTAAATAACAGAAAATTATTATAAATACTCGTATTTATTTTGGCGTTTGAAAATTTTAAATTATTTAAAATTATTTTAAATCTTCGTATTTATTCTGGCGTTTGAAAATTTTGTATTACTTATTTTCTAATATTTAACCTCTGCAATGCATCACGCAATCCGGAATAGCATTTCACAGTGGCTTAGACATTTTCTTACTATGGTGGTAAAACAGACTTCTAGTTGTTCAATCATATTTTTATCGCGGATTTTGAAATTAAAAATTTTATAAAATCTAATAATAATTCAAGATTAATGTATTGAAGTTTAAAATATCTTTATTAATGCAAATAAACATAAAAGATCAACAAGTTCTCTAGAGGATCTAACACTTGTATTGAAAAGGTTACAAAACAATATATACACTGCAAACGGTAAACAAAACTTTTCTAGAATTCATCTCCAACAAGAAAGGATTATCGATATTTTCATTCAATTGTCAAAGTTTGCATGTGTATCCAGCTGACTTAAAAAATGATGCTATCGTAAAAAAGTCAAATGTTCTGCTTTTGTCAGAAATTCGTATAAAAAACGAAGAACACTTGATATTCTGAATTTCAACCTTGTTGTCAGTTATAAAAGACCCGAAGTTCCAGTAGCAGGCTTAGATATTTATCACAATACTCAAGATACGTCACACTTCATTACTTCACATATGGACATACATACTAAATTCACTGGAAGCATTGGTGTTAATGTTTCTGATATAAGCGAAATATGCGTTGGTCGTTGCGATTCCGAGAATGGGCAATACATATTAATTGCTGCCGTTTGTATTTCGCTTGGAAAATCTATGAGACAGATACAACAATTTTTATTCGAAAATTTGATGATTTATACCAAAAAAGGTTCTGAAATACTCGGAAAAAAGATTTGGTGGAAAATATGATAATGTACCAATGATATTAAGTGGCTACTTCAATATTAACTTTGCAGATGATAAAAACCTACCACTAATTGAATTTCTAAATGAAACAATTTAAATATGTCCTATGATCGAAAACTCAGTACTACAAAATATAAAACGACGATCGATGCGGTTTTTAAACACGCGATACTTAGATAAATTTGAATCAAACAATTTCCTTTCTTACTTTAGTTACCATAAGCCTATTATATCTTTTTTTGAACAAAATGAAATAATTGAAAGTACAAAAAGTCTAAGTATTGTTGAAATTAATGATGACAATGATGCAAACAATTAAAATGTTAAAAATCAAGTACATTGAAATTTAAGTAAAATACAAATACTATCCATAAATAGTATTATTGTATATTAATTGTTATTTCAATTGAATTGTATTTATATTTTGTCATGATCTTGTACAGCCTGTAATATATTTGAATAATAAAAAACCATATAAACATGAATATAATTGTTGCTCGGAGTGTTAATAGATGTGCAAACCAGATTGAAGTTGATAATTTTAATTCAAACATTATGAAATTTCAAATTTTAATACTAAAAGTTCTAAGTTTTCACTTCTATCGGCAGTCTCTATAATTGCCAATTTTTTTTAAGGGGGGTCACTTCACGCAGCCTTTTCCCTATCTCCGTAATGTTAAAAATGACCAAATTTAAGGAACATTTTTGAAAAATTGACAAGTTGTACAGTCATGAATTTTTTTGTGTAGATTTATTGTATTGTTTTTATTATTTTAATGAGAGCATTTTTCAAAATTTTGATTAGTTTTTTTTAAAAAAATTCATATGTGGAGTAACACGTCAAAGTTATTAAAACGATGAAAATTCTTGTACATTTTAATCCATAAAATTTTTTTGAATAATTTTTTTGACAAAATCTCTCATTAAAATATTTATTTGTATAGTGTTAACATATGTGCAAAGTTTCAAAGCTATAAATTAAGTAGATTTTTCAAAAATGTTCCTTTTGTGTTGAAATTTACACTTTTGAGAAATAGTGATTTAAAGTAAAAATTTACTATTAACTAATACGTACCAGAACCACAACTTGGATTTCTGGTATCATATGCAAGATCATCTTCTTGTCTACATTTTAATTGTTTGTTTTTAGTTCTAGCTTCTTTGGTTCATTGTAAAACTGCCTATTTTGCTTTCTTAATATGCGCATGATCTACTTCTTCCAACGCTCGACATTTGTAAAATCCAGGGTTTGAATGTTTAATACATCTGAAACTTTTAATTTGGTAATGAAACCTTGATTATATAAAAATGTAGCTTCAAATACTATAGTTTTTAAAGTTCCTAATTGTATAAATACAGTTTTTGGAACTATAAATCAAATACAATTTAAGGTTTCATTGAAATTTTAAGTTTTACCGTGAAAGCACGTAAATAAAAGTTCAAGACTAGAGAAATCTCTAAATACTTTTTTAATGCAATTGCTAATTGCAATAGGTGAGTTGTGTTAAGCTTATATGTGTCACCTTTCAGTATGAACCTATTATATTCACACCACGAATCACCTCCCATGGGGCATAAGCCGTGTCGTATTTTCAAATCTGTGGAGAGTTTATGAAAAAAATATAGCCCAAATAGTTTGCATCATGACTGACAAGTTTTCTCAGTTGCTTCAAATAGCCACACGAAACATAGCATCTTTACAATTTGTCTATTACTGCATCTGTTAATCTATAACGACCTCCTAGAAATTTTTTGTCCACAAGATTTTTGCCTTTAAATTTTGATTTTAATGCCCTGTCATGTCTCCATCCTTTTCTCAACATGACCAACACATTCTAATGTTTTAATGTTGACATCTTTCTAAGGTTAAGATTCTAAAACTGTTTTGTATGCTTTAAAGTCCTCATCACCCAAATATTTTGTCGCAATTAGTAAATCGTAATTTGTGTATCGTAAATTGTGTCGTGCCTCTGAGCAATGGAAAATACAAAGTGCACCTTCAACTTTCATCCCCCTACTACTTCCGAAGTAATCTGCCGAACACTCAATGTTATGTACATTGTCGTTAAAATTACTTGAGTATTTCCTCTATAGTTTTTCGGCATCAACAACTTTCCCAGTGTTCACACCAACTGCTGTAATACCATTCAGAGAAACATGACCCCTTTTTTGCCAAATGCCATAGACAAACACCGGTACAATAGGACTTGCATTATTAAATGATATCATTTCGACAGCAGTTATATACATAATACCATAGACTGGCTACTTTCTGTGTCGTGTTATTTAATGCCATCCATGAACTCGTAAAACCACTTTGGTGGACGTGACAATTCATAACTCAACAAAATATTTTCGCAGTTGCTTCTCTTTTCCAATAAAAATAATAGCATATGAAAGCCCAGTGTTTACTTCATATAATTTTGTATCTTTTTTGATTAACTACTGTTTTAGTAAACCTGGTATTAAGAAATGTTTGAATAACATCACAAAAGTCACAACATGTCAACAACTTTAGAACCAAACTTTGGATTTGACGACCAAAATTTATGTGAATACCTTGTTTTTTACATTTTATTTATAATAAATGTGGTTTCAAAGCACAAGAAAACAGTAGAATGTTCATTATTTCAAAAAAAACTTTCAAATGAATCTAAAAGGAAACATACTCTTTATTTGACTTACCTAACTTAGCTTTTAAAGTTGAATTATTCATGTATAATTTGAATTCATTATTCTGACTTATGACGCATTTAATTTCTGGAAAGTTTGGGTTTTTGTACCTTTGTTTCCAAACTTTCGTTTTTTAAACGTTTTATTATTAAACATAAACATGTTAAAAAAGGTTTTGATAGAAACAATGTTTCCAATAGCAGAAATTCGTAAAATATTGGAAGAGGTTAAAAACAACACGCGAGTTTCCAGAAAGTAAACAAACAGCTACAATTATTCACTTCACTTCTTTCCTGAACAAGTTACGGATCAAAATAAATCCTTTTAATCAATTTAAAATATTTGATGAGGCTGAAAAGAAGCAAGTGTCTTTTGTTTTGAAATGAAAGGGGCGTGGCAATCAGCTGGTTTTGGGTTTGACGGATGTAAACAAATTTTTAAAAAAATATTAAAAATACTTCTAATTCAACTAGAACAAAAATTTAAATTGCAGTAGAAAGAGAAAGAGTGGTATTTTATTTTTCAATCAAAATTGAAAAATCGATTTTTGGATCGACTTAGTAGGTCTTAAGCTATGCATCGACAAGTTCAAACAATTAGAATAGTTTATAGAAAAGAATGCAAGTCACAATTATATGCAATTACCTTTTTTACTATTAGAAATTCAAGCATGGTAAAAATAGCTTGCAAAACTTAAATATTAATCAAAATTGTTTATTTTTTAAAAATTTACAGCGAACAAAATCGAGCCAAGTGTGAGGATATCTAAAATAATTATTAACAAGCTATCATTTTATATCCTTTACAAAGTTGGTAAATATAACCTAGAAAACAGTTATTGTATTTTCCTAAAGCTCACAAAATATAAATAACCCATATTTCTCTTTCCCTTGTACAAAATTAAAAAAAAAAAAAAAAAGGAAAAGAAATTCTCATGAAAATAATCTTATGCTTTCATTGCAAAATTATTAAATTACAGACTACAAATAATTTGACCTTTCTGCTTTAGCAGTGATTATTTTCCTTCAAAAAAAAACAAAAGCATAATTTTTAAAAAAAAATTATAGCATTAATTAATATATCCGATAAATCCCCCTTCCCTGAAAGCATCAAGATAAAACAAATGAAAAAGATGAAAATAAAAAAGTAATTCAATAATAAACATAACAGGAAACTAATCCAGAGAAATTAGTTTAAGTAATTAATAATAGATCGATATCCTTGAAATACTGAATTTCAAAAGAGAACGTAACGATTTTTTTAAAAAATAGTTAATACCAAAAAACATAATTAAAGAAGTTTTTCTTACAATATTAATGAATTTGTAAAGCAATATACTCACACATATTACTCCAAAAAATAAGCATGAATTGAAACTATTATAAGTAAAAAATTTTAACAACACAGTTAGGTATTTAAATTTATTGTGCAATATCACAATAAGTTTTATAATTATTAAGTGTTTCATTTTACTTTAAAAATTTTATTTAAACCTTAAAAACAATACTTCACGCATCTCTAAATAATTTGAAACTAAAACAAAAGATTAAAAAAAACCCACTTCTCTTTTAAACGAATAAGTTAAGCGCTGCATGGTTAATCTCTGTTACATTCAATCCAATTAGAATATGTTTTACAAATTATGAACAAGTAGACAGCAGTTTACAAAAAGAATGACAGACAAAAATGAATTTGATCCGCGGCTACATTCACTCCACTTTTAAAATGAAAAAGCAATGCGAAAAAAATGAAAAAGGAAAAAAAGACTAGATATCAGGTTATAGTAATTTAACGAAGCAAACGTTTCCCCCCTTTAATATAAAACTATAAAGAAAGTGTGTGGTATGTATACAGAGAAACGATTGATTTAAATTAATTTTAAGCAGACCATTCCCTTAAAAAAATGTCGTGAAATAAATGACTATACTGATAATTTATTGGGCAACGAAAAGTTAAACTCGTGAGAGGAACCCTAAACGTTTCTTTTGGTGAACTGCTTGATTGAGGACCCTGGTGATTGCGGGACGCTAGCTGTTAAAACAACAACTTTCAGAAGTATTAATCTGGCATTGTGCCACAATGTTTAAACGGAATATTGAAATGGTAGTTATTCTCGAAGTCGGTTTCTACTTTTAAACTGACTTATTTGCCTTGGATGGCATTGATGATCTTAGCTGTATTCGAGAAATGAAACAATAGCAGGATTCATTAAAATGTTTATTACGATCCGTAAACTAGCATTCGCTTGAAATGAAATTATTTCGAATGTCTAAGACAAATACACGCCATCAAATCAACATCTCTTTCCGCGCGCCGTCTACGGACAGTAATTCACAATGCATTCAATTGTACACAATCTCGTTATAATTTGCGCTCTTTCAAAGAGTTGGAAGTAACTGAAGAGAAAGTAATTATCGTTGTGTAAATTTTAAGGTATATCAAAGGGCTTCATGTATTTTAAAGAATGGAAAAATGTATCCAAGCGTACAAATTGCTATTTACATAATCAACAGAATAGATTACAATACATTCTTAATAAATCTGAAATGTACTGCCGAATTATAATTGAAAAGAAGTTGAATAACAAGGTAATCAAGAATGGAGAAAATTTCAGAGCCAATTAAGATAATTTTGTTATAAGCAAACAATGAAAAAAAAGTTTATACATAATATAATTGAAACCAATACCTTTTTAATAAGTCTAAAAGACTTTATATATTAATGAATTGAGTTTATTGATTTCAATGTTTTGTAAATACGCTGCCTTCAAAAAGTTAAGGGATAATTAATTTTTTCATACTCCTATTAAAAGAATAAAAATAAAGTAGAAAATATGGTTCATATGAATACTCATAAATAATTTCAATAAAAAAACCGTATGAAATTATGCTTATTATTTATTTCAAGAATTGGACACATACAGCAGTTGGAGGTAACTGCGAACAACCCTCACATTTTTAATCTGTGTGGAATTTTTTTATGTTTTTTAATCTTTAATTCTTGGAATTAAGTTATTTTGGGGCATGTCTGGGAGACGTCATTTACCCTATACATAAATATGGCAGACAATCGGGTAGATGGAAAGGGATTATCACAATCTGATGTTGAAAGTCGGCTTAAGGCGTCGCGTCGTGAAGTTCAAAGACTCTAAGATCAATGTAAATTCAAAAATAAGCTTTAAGACGATCTGTTCAAGGCTACACTCAACCATTGCGCACGATTTCTTTCGACACATTATTGTGCCTTAATTCCTTGTGCCACTAAAGGGACGATAATACTGCATGAATGTCTTCATAATCCCAATAACTAAGCAAGACCTTTTGCAAAGAGAACCTTTGGCGTCATTACATGATCCTTTAAAGTAAGTTAAAATAGTCTACCGTTACATTTATATAATCTGAAAATGTACTTTTACAAAGAATTAGCACGTTATAGCTTTTTAATCCAAGGGGAAAAAAGCCTCTCAGAAAAACAGTGAAATCTTTGCGCGCATCACTATTTCTAATATAGCTTCAACAAATATATAAGGTGTCTGAGAAGAATAGCTACACTTTCAGAAACGAATAAAAAATAAAAAATTTACACGTATAGTTTTTTACGTTCCATAAATAAAATAGTTTCTGTAATAAAATGCAAAGTAGATGGCGCAATGTCCCCGTTTCTGCACTACTCTGCTAATTTGTCAATATTTGAGTGGATGGAAGATAATAAATTTATAATGGGCATTATTTGACAAATATCTTCAGAATTACGGACACTTGCAGAATTACGAAAGAACCTGGAAGATAACTTAAAAAATAAATTTACAGCTATTTTGTAAATTATTGAATGCCATTGATGGAAAGATTTAATTGTTCAAAGAGAGAAAAAAATTTCGCGTACTCTGCTTTTCATTTCGCCTATCTAAGTAAAAACTCTTTCCTCATATGAAAAATATTTCGAGTCTGCAAAGATACTGAAATGCTCAGAATCGTGTCACAAATTGAAAGCCATACATTATACCCCTGATTTTGCGATATGAAAGTGAAGCGGTTCGCATTAAATTTTTTTTATCTCTTTATTTAACTACACTCATGTCCATAAATTAAGGATAATTCAGAATCACACAGAAATTGAACTCTAAAATAAACATTTTACCTGTAGAATTATCACACACATCTTGAAGAAGAATATGCAAATTACAGGAAACCACCAGATGGCGCGGATAGTACGTCACAATGACGAGAGTGTAAGAGATGGGTATATAAGGAATGGTGGCAAAGAAGTAAAATTGTTCACAAGCACTTTAAAAGCCTTTCAGTGCAATAACCGCATAGTTATGGCACAAAGGAAGCATTTGGATGATTTTTTACGTGGTAGAATTATCGGACGACTGGAATGTGGGCGTATCTAGCTGGAAGTATCCGAGGAACTTGGAATCGCCCAGAGTGTCATCTCCAGGCTTTGGCAATGATTCCAAGATGATGGTAATGTGAGTAGATGTTACAGCACAGGTCACCTCCGAGTTACAACGCCAAATGAGGACCGGTATTTGGCAGTTACTGCCAAAAGAAACAGACGGAACACAGCATCAGACCTGTCTCGTCAGCTCTCTTCAGCTACCGGTACGACAGTTTCAAGGCAGACCGTGTACAGACGCTTAGGGCACATTGGTCTATATGCTCGTAGGCCTGTCAGATGTGTTCCCCTTACTGCAACTCACTGTCGCCTGCGATTAACCTGGAGTAGAGAGCATGCATTGTGAACACCGCAACAGTGGTCTTGTGTGATGTTTTCCGACGAGTCCAAGTTTAGTTTGCAGTCTGATTCTCGCCGGACTTTCATATGGAGAGCGCCAGGCACTCGTTACCACCCAGAGAAAACCATTGAACGACATCGTTACGGTGTGGCAGGATGGCTCGTTTGGGGAGGAATTATTCTTGGTTCCAGAACTGACCTGCATGTTTAGAGTGTAACGATGACAGGCCACATCTATCGGGATGTCATTCTGGAACAACATGTACGTTGTTTCGGGGCGCCATGGGTGCTGAATTTCCTTTTATGGATGACAACGCCCGTCCTCACCGTGCAAACATTGTAGACGAATGCCTTCAATCGAAGGATATCACCCGTATAGATTGGCCAGCATACTCACCGGACTTGAATCCAATAGAGCATGTGTGGGATATGCTTGGACGACGAATTGCAGCCCGTCAACCCCCTCCCACCTGTCTACCAGAACTTCGGAGGGCATTGCTTGATGAGTGGTGTAATATTCCCCAAGATCAGATTGATAATTTGATACTCAGCATGCGTAGACGTTGTAAGGCCTGTATTGCATCGTCCGGGAGACATACTCCGTATTAACCATCATACTAACCATGTTATACTGTTTTTTGTAAATAGGTTCTTTTTTAAAATTTGCTCCAGGGAGTAAAAATCGCAATTTTTATTAATTATGTCAAATATATAGCATCTTTTTTGCCCTTTACCTTTTGTTTAATAAATAGACTTTACAAATAAGTCAAATTTGTTTTGCTTCTGTCTCTTTCTTTTCCTGAACTTCATTATTCTTAATTTATGGACATGAGTGTATAATGAAGAGAAGTACTTATATTTTACTTGCTTTGTATATTTCTTATTTTAATAAATATGTTTAAAAATACTATAAATACAATTATAATTAAAAAAAATTTTTTTTGAAGAAATAAATATATTTTATGCTGTTTATTTTTATATTAAGAAATGTCTTTAAATGATGCAAAATTAATACATAGTAAAACAGTAAACCTATATAATTGACCTCTATTTTCAAACTCTGCATGCTTTACATCGCGGGAATCGAAATGTTTCAAATATGTCCCACAGTGTGGCAAACTGAATCCTATTGGTAGATTGGTTTGGCATGCCAGAGCTAAAAGGTTGCCAAACCCCGATTCAGATTCTTGATCCTGAAATGCTTCACAGAACGTGGCCAGAAATCTCAAACACGATATTTTCCCAGCATTTATTAGTACGCATATCGAAATCTTGCAAAAAACATAGTATAAAAAACTTGGGTATTTTCTTTTATGTATCATAAAAATCCGTAAATGAGTATCTTTGCTTGTTTATTTGTAATTATAATATTTGAAAATATAATCACACATACTTTTCGGACTACTGGTATAACATATGCGGAAGTCAATACTAATAAATCAATATCTTTAAAAAAAGCGACAATTTTATAAGGACACAATATTTCTTTTTTAAAAAAAATCACAAGTTTTTAAAACTTAAAAAGATATTCAAGATGTTAAATAAGATCAATTCAAACAAACGCAATTAAGTTAAATTAAATTATCCACACATAAGAAAACAAGCATTAACACACACACACACATACACAACGATTCCTCTAAATTATCGACAGAGTAAAATATAAACTTTTTTACTTCGTTTTATAATTAATTACTGCCAAGGTCTTCTCGGATTTATTTCTGAGCTATTAATTTTGTGTATATGGCCAGCATATATTATATATAACCTTTGCAAAAAAAAAAAAAAAAAAAAAAATTGAAAATAAAAAAAATATATATAAAAAGTGTACATCATCTCGCTGTGGATGATACGATCACGCTAGGGTTGGAGAAAAAAGGGGAAAAATCAAAGGGGGAAAATACCCTCCAGTGATTGCTTGATGAAAGAAATTAATCTTTCGAACCAAGAAGTCGATACACATAAAAGGACAAATTTCATCCAGTTGACAAAGAAACTCGATCTGAAAAATCCGGCAACGTCCAATTATAGCTCGCGTATCACATTCTATAACTTATCCATTTTATTTAAAAATAAATTCCGGATCCATTTCTTCGTACTGTTTATATTTCACTTCTAAACCCAAGCCATGGATGAAATGTATGTCATGGTTTCTAGTTCGGATTTTTTTCCTTGTATTTTATCCCTCGACTTTGCGTCAAAGAGGTTAGTGACCCATTTGTTTGCTTCGGCACTTTACAAAGTAACTACAGGAAATACCTCATGTTTATAACAGCGGTTGCTGCGATTTCTTAATTTTTGTGTATAATGCAATAAAAAAAACATTATTGAAATTGAATATGCCTTTGAAAGATGCATGCATTGTTTGTTCTGTAGTGAAAACAAAAGTTAAAGGCGAAATAAACGTATGCAAATGCAAAATACTAATCTAGAGTTTTGAAAATAGTCTTTTCAAATTATTTCGTGTTTTTCGAGAAGATATTTGTATGAATCTGTTTTGAATAATACTGGATTAAAAGAAAGAATTTCCCTTTTTATTTCCGAAAAATAATTTCCATAGAAAACAATTTTACAAAGCTTATTAAAAATTTAAACAAATAAATATTCCATTAAAGTCTCACATTTAAATTTATGTAACACAATCAGTATATCTTATAAAAAAATATTAAAAAATATATCAAAAATAAGTAGCTAAAACTCTGTCCTGGCTTGAATTATATATATATATATATAATATATATATATAATATATATATATATATATATATAATCAAAATTTCTCTTGATATATATATATATATATATAAAATTAGAACAGATCTCGAAATTTTAAAATACATTTATGATGGTTTATGTTATTATCAAAACACACAAGTCTACTCTCTTTCAAATATATAAAAATATTTATATATTTATTTTAAAATATAAAAATACCCCTTTCCTCTGTTCGAAACCTAACTGGTTATTAGACTTTTGTTTATCAGAAATTCACAGCAGACATTGTTTACAGTTAGGAGTAAAAAAAAAGCATCATATCCTACAAAACATAGATACAATAATAAATACAATTTGTAATTTTAAAGTACATTAAATTTACAATACATTTTCTATACAGCATTATTTTGAGGTATATTTACTTCCTTCATGTATCACTTCTAAGAACTCGACTTCATAGGCGATGAAAAATAAAATAACGTTATACAAAAAACATAAAATGTAAAAGAAATCGAATGCATATTAAAAATAAATAAAAAAAAAACAAGAAACTTTAAATAATTTTGAGTCTAGTTATTATCACGTTTCAAACATACGAATACCAAAACTTCCTCTAAATTGTAATGCAAATACAAAATATAACTCCTAAAATATTTTATTCCGTCTACCCATTTCAGAAGAAAAAACATTTTTTTCACACCACAATAATTCTAAAATATTTTTAAAATAAAATTGCGATAAAAGAAATACATACCCTTAGACAAATACATCAAAATGTAAAAGAATCCATTAAAAAAAACTAAGGCTTTTAGTTGAATAAATACAGCACGAGAATGAAAAACCACACTTTTTTTTCACAAACATCAGGAGCTTTTGTGAAAAGCGTCAGCGAAAAGCGAATATATATCTGCTTCCATTCTATATATATATATATATATATATATTCTATCTGAGAAGCTGTCAAAAACTGAAATGAATCGAATGCATTGCCTTCCTTGAAATGTTGCACAGAAATAAAAATATGCCGCTATTAAACACCAAAGACCCTTTTTACCCGCAGGAAAGATTTCGACAGTAAAATGGATCCGTATATTTCTTTCATCAAAAAGTATTTAATATTGGTAGGATAAAGCCTACATACCTCCCAATAAATTTTATTATCCAGTCATATGTATATTTTATGAATTGTCTGATGTGCACATACACATGCATTCGAAAGAGGTTCTAAATCTGATTTTAACACACATTATATAAGACCATTCCTTATTTTGATAGAAATAAAGTAAGTTTAATTCTTATATTCAGTTACAACAATAGTAAAACATTTTATGACACAAAAATTCGAAGTAATGGTTATGTTTATATGTAATGTTATATAGAAGTAGCACTGGCTAATGTGTATCGCTAGAATATTTATGTGTGTATCATATATTGAATGAAATAGACTAATTGAAACAATGGTTGATTAGCAATTACTTAATGAACTGATCTTAGAGCAATACTTTACGAAAACTTCAAAAAAAAAAATGAGAACATATATTCTTCAAATTGTATAAATTTAGAACAGCTTTCGTTCAAACAAATGATTTAAGAAAGTAACAGAAAATACCATTCCATACAGGAAAAGTGTAAAATATTTTTCATAGAATGCATATAGTTCTTGAAAATTTTGGATCGGATGGAAATTACCGATACATTTTCAAAATTTTATACTTGCAACGTTTTTCATACTGGGAAAATAAGCGGTGTTATTTCGCTATGCTGGATAACCAAGAAAAGAAATGCTTCAAATTTCATTCCTTTAAATGCCATATTAAACATATTCTAAAAACTTTTCGCCTATTCACGTTGGGTAGAAGAATAATGTATAATCACAACGCGGAACATTTAAGAATGTCTTGAAAAGCAGTGCATTTCAATAAACACAAAGTAGGCCAAAATTAAAACACCAAAAGTTCCGCATTCGTAGAAAAAAATACTGTGCAGATCAAAACATGTTCTTAAAAAATGTACAGTTAGATAAAGAAAAGATGAAATCTTCAAGTAATATTACAAATTGTTGGGAAGATTGAGTTGCACAATGTGTTTATAGTTACATCTACATATCTAATTTTATGAGAATATTTAACAGGAAATTTTCTGTTTCACAAATCTCTGAATAACACGATATTAGCTAAAATTATTTACATCTAATATAATAAACATCCACGCTAAGATAGTTTTCCAGTTCTACATCTACATATACGTTAATTTTTGATTAGTTCTTAGTTTATTAACCTTGCACTTGGAAGTAATACAAGGGTGAATTTTGACGTACATCGTAATTTCAAACCACGGCTAAGCAACTAGGTTGACACTCACTCATCAAATTTTAACATCACGCCAACGTGAGGTCTGCGACCCATATTTAACGTACATTAACTCCCCTACACGTCGGATTTTTAGTGCCATCTTGAACCCACAAATCAACAACGTTCATGATCTTGGCTACCGCGACTATGCTAATATTTGAATAAATAATCTTAAAGTATAGATTTCAGTAAATAAACGTGATTTATTTCGGATGGAATTCAGAAGTATGTTTTTGTTGAGTAAATATTTTTGACACATTACACGTACACTAATTACAATAACACATGCAAATTATAAATAGAAAAAAAAATTAGTTTATAGATAATTTCTAGCAAGTTTATGAAAGTCTACAAAAATTCTAAGAGTATATTTCAGAAAGTATTAATTTGGTGCACATTAAAAGTTCATACAAAATGAAAAATCACAAAATAAATAAATAAATAAAAAAATAAATAAATAAGACTCGTCAAAATATTTTTAGATCATTCTTAAAAGTTGCATCTCATGAGGAGAATTTTAATTATTTTAGTAAAGAGTGTGTTTACTTTGCTCTCAAATAGACTAGTACCCTTTTTAGCTCTGAGTATTCTCAATAAATAACTCATTCCTTATAATTGAAAACAAACCGCAAGCAATAGAATACTACACGAAATTGGTTTTAACTTCTTGGGAAAAGAAAACCCTTTCAGAGAAATATTTTTCCTTTATTACTAATTTTTCAGCTATATTTTCGGCTAATTTCCAGAATTACTTGTTTTTCGCAATCTAAGAAAGTAAACAGGATACAAGAACCTCAAACTAAAACACAAACACAACTTCAGAGTTTCACAATTTCACGAATTATATATAATTTCAACATAGAAGAAAGTCTGCAATTTGCTGATATATAACTTTTACGGTGCTTTTAAAAAAATTCTGTTTTCTGTTGCTCTTTATCAAAAGCTGAATCTTGCTTACTTTTTATTCCTTAAATTTTTTGTATTATTGTGGGAAAAATGGCCTACTTTGTATGGAGAATTGCAGTCCAAAAAGATGTCTAGATTGTAACATCCCTTTTCATGTTTTTGCCAAGAAGCAGGGTGAAAATCAAGGTTGGAAAAGTTGAAAGGATATCAGCCCATATATATACACTGTCACAAATATATTTATATATGCACCCACAAGAAATCAAGCTATTATCACGAAACTTGGCAGGAACGCGTAGTCTGCTAAGAAATTCGCGGATTAAAATTTCCGACGCACGGATGAGATGCGCAACTGGGAGAGTTGAACAGTAAGATTGCTCTTGACTCGGGGTGGGCATTAAGTCGATCGCTATCGACCGGTGGAACGCCAAGACATTTTGCAGTGATTACCTGAAGATTAGCAGTTAGGTATTTATATACTGAAAAATATTCAAGATTGGCTGAAATTATGCAGACTAACTCTTCTAGTGACTATAACTACGATAACTAACTTTAGATAATAAATGGTATATTTTAAATGCATTTTGAATTATTTGATAATAATTGCATTATTTGATATGATTTTTGTGGCTATTATTATGTTTGTATCTTCCTATAAACGCGGTTTTAAAAGTGTTGTTTTTTGTAGTTATGTAGGTAAGTGCACACACACACATATTCCGTATTTATTATTAAATTATAATAATTTAGACCTTTTTTCTTCGCTCACCATACCTGTTCCATTGGGTAGACCGCAACATTTTGAAAAAATTAGAAGTATCCCGTACCCTGGAAAAGTTTGCCCGCCCCTGCTCTTGACACAGGATTATTCACACAAATCTGTCGACTTCGATGGACGATATTATGACTAGAGATGCCTTGGAGATGCAGCTAGCGACAGTATGAACAATTGTCAGACTTTGAGAGGAAGCGTAGTATATAGTAGGTCTCAGAGAAGCAGGTTGGTCGAACTGCCACCTTCGTCGGAGCGATACGGTAGTTGCTCGGTGTTGACAACAATGGATCCCGAAGGAACAGTCTACCGTCGCTGAGGGTCAAGGCATCCCAGGAACATAAATGTGCGCGATGATGGTGCAATCACATAAGAGCGACCACGTCCTCACCAACAACGTCGCTAGAATCAGTTTGACGCTATTTACCATCTTTCAGACATCCGGTGGTATCAAGGGTGAGTGAGTGAATATTAACGTCGCATTGTTCAGCTACACGAGGGATTTGGTGACGGACCTCGTCATTTTGAAACATGGTCAAGTGACGAGGACAACACTCGAGCTGTCACCCCCTCTCCTAACTTCCACACCACACCAAAGGGTGTGATGTTTGTTAATAACAGAACATTCTATTTGAATTATACTCTTAATTTAATATAGACTTAAAATTTTAATGTAATCCTTTAATTACATACTGTTAAAATACATGATAATGATGAATTAATTCTTCTATCTTTTGATACTTAGTAAAAATGTAACAAATATTTATCCCTATTGTCATTTTGCCTCGTGTTCAAAATCATCTTGCCCCACCACTTCCTCACTTTTTAATTTAATTTTGATTACATTAAAAGAAAGATAAATACACAAGTAGACCATTCTAATAATACGCACAAGAAAAGAGTTTTCCACAAAATAGGTTATCAATCAGTTATCGATTTTTTACCTGGTCTCTGCTAATATATATACACTCTTTTGATTGGAAACAGAATAAAGTGCCAATGAAAAAAAGCACATCAATAACGGAAAATATCCAAAAAGAATCCTTCCAAAAACTTTGAAGTCGATTGAAATCATTAAATAGTTCCTGTATTGTAATGAAATTATTAATATAGCTGTTAATACTGATGAAGAGGACAATGAAAAAGTCATTACTTTCAACATCAGGGATTTTTTTTCTTTCTGGCAGTCAATTCTCATCAGTGTAGTTCAATCGCCTCTAGTGGATTTTCTGTAAACTGTTTCTATGGATACAAAAATACAATATGCTTTCAAAACTCTGTTTGTCAGCGAAAGTGTGGCATAAAAATACTTCTTGAACACGCACACAAAACTTTGCCACAGTTTTACTGCTAGAATAAAGAAAATCAATTCCTAAGGAAACAATTTACCTTTCAAGGTATTTCAGATTTTCATCTTTCGCAGTCCGCACGTCACTCAACTTCCTAATCTAGAAACTTTACATTGCAACACAAATAATTGCTATTGTTCCCATGTTTGTAATGACTCCCTTGGTTGAAAATACACAAACTTTATATATCAGTCAGTTTGCACGCAGCAAAAATAAATCGAGTGCCAGCTTCTCTGAAGAACGCGAACAAGCTATAATTTGGTCTTTTTCTGTTGAACCAAATTCGAAAACTAACATTAACATTTTTATAATTTTTCTGCTGTCATATATATAATATTTAAACATAATGTAATTACATGATTTGTTATTAACTTACTTCATCGTTACTAGGGTCTCTCACGCACACGCTGGATTAATGATTTACTTTCCAGAAGAAATATAAAACGTTTTTGTCGCAAAAAATGAAATTCGTATTTCATGCACTGTAAACGAATGAATGGTTTATGGCGTAATTCGTTTATAAAAAAATTAACTTCATATTGTTGAAGTTATTTGCGTTGAAACACATAGTTTTTTATTCATTATTATCAATTTTTAACTTTTAATGTACTTTTTCACTTCATTTAAACAGGAAATGAATAAGTTAAAATTTTTTTATTCGAATTGAGATTTTGATATATTATAAACCATAGGTATGAATTTTTGATGTTAGGTTATTACGAAATTGCATTTGACCAGCACTTTTTTTAAAAAGTCAAGAATTTTTATAATATTCTTGGAATATTGTCAAAAATTTAAGTAATGAAAACAGATAGGTGAATAATAAGTGCAAAGCAGAAAGATACGTAACTCTATACAATAAACGTATACTCTAAAAAAAGTATTAAGAAATAAAGGATTTTTATCACTTTGCATTAAAAAAAAAATCAAAGAGCTGTATAAAATATAAATTTAACTCACTAAACAGTTTTGAAAGAGCTTATAGATATACAAGGTGAATCAAAAGTCTTACCCTAATTATAAAAATTTATTACAAAATAACCTTTAAGGTATTAAAAAAATGGAGATATGTGGATTTTTTTGTGGTTTTTAGATTTGTTCAGTACATTTTAAGAAAAATATGCTAAAATGAGGAAGAGAAAAAGAAATTTACTAAAATGGATAAAAATTTACAAAAAAATAACAAACGGGACCCATTCTGTACCAAAAGTATATGAACAGATTTTGAATTTTTCAATTCTGATGTGTTGATATGTTATTCATTTTTAAATGACCTTCAGGATAAGAGATATTTTAATTTTTAATAAAAACTAGAGCACTTTTTCTTGGTTTTCATATGAAATTGTTTAAAAAACAGTGGTTATATTCACATAAGGGACTGTAAATTTTGTAATAAAACAGTGATTGATAAATCTGAAGGTTAAAACACTTTTACTATTATACAGAACAAACACAAAAAATTTCAGTAAACTATTTTCAAAACTTTTCCAGCAATCGCTATCCCCGTTTGAGCATTAAAAAAACACATTTCGAGTAAAACGCGTTTTAAAGTATGACATCTTGTTTAAATTAATGACATCTGCTTTTGCTAGAACACTTGTAGTTTTTGTTCTAGTTAACGGAAAATAATAAATTTGCTAATTTTATAAAGCTAATGGCCTATAAAATAAAATCATAAGAAATATTTCTGAATTTTTGGCAAAATTCACAATTTTAGGATAGTCGAATAGTTTAAGTATAACAATGTAACTTTTGTAACTGGATAGGTCAGTTTTAGTAGTTTTTTTGTGTAATATATGATGGGAGTGCTCTTTCAAGAGGGACTTGAGGGAACTTTTGTAAGGACGACATCCTTTTCGGCCGAAATGGCGACGATTCAAGAGTACTTTGGTTTCTCGAAACGATTCACACATTTTTTTCAGCTTAAATTTCGACATTGTTGTGGACGTCCTGATGCAAAATTAATAAAACGAGACATGTTAAATGACACTTAGCAGGAACTGGAATACCTCCTAGATAGTTCCCGAGCTACCAAGAGGTAAGACGTTGCAATTTATTGAGGAGAAGAAATTGTCCTATAAAAAAAAATTCAAAACAGTACTTAATATATATATATATATATATATATATTCAGACAAACATATGTCTAATTATAATAGTTTCAGCATAATAAATATTAATAATCAGGACAAAAGACTTTTGGGTCACTATGTATTCTTTTATTCTTGTAAGACTTTTATGGTTCATCCTATTTATCATGATAGATCAAAAACATTATTACTGAAACTAAAAATTCTAGAGGGTGTGATAAGACTACAATTAATCTTAGTTTTACATATGAGAAAACAGTGAATTGTCAACAAAAAAAAAAGAAAAAGTAGTGGGAAGTATTTAATAAATTACGTCACATTTTATTCTGAGAGATTGCAGGATTACTGATTCGAAATCGAATGAGAAACATATAAGAACGTCCAATGCTCTCTAAAGGAAATAAAAGAAGGCCAAATTATATGACAGAAACGTAAGAAAGATAGCAATGAAGTTTGACGGATCGGAAAATTGGAGCGGCGTCAATTACAACGGTGGGTGGTTCGAAGAGTAAGATCAGACTATCGAACATTAGTTGCTGGTTTGATGGAGAAAAGATTCTCATTCTACGATAACGACTGAATACATCAGCAGATGAATGACAGATTTGAAATTTTACTTTTTGCCATGTCACAAAATGATTCAGACGAAAAAAAAAGTTTAAAAAAAGGAGACATATTCATTTGAAATAGAACGAAAAGGAAATCAGAAACTTCTCTTTTAAACTGATGAGTTGTCATGATTTTTTTTAACAAATAATATGCTTCGGTATATTATAAACTAATTGAAGTATAAATGTATTTAAGGGGACACAGTACGATTCAATTGACAAAAATAGATCAAAAATTCAAATAAAAGTTTTTAGCCTAAATTAGTTTATATAATTTTCTATAATCTCACAAAATTTGAAAGATCTAAGTTAAAATCTGGAATTATGATAACTTTTATATTCGTTTTTACTCCCATCCCAGTGGAATATCAAAACTCTAAACTAATTTATCTCAGAAAGAAAAAAATAACTATTTTATCTTCATTTTAAATGCTAATGCTTTTTTTTTCTTCTGTGCCAAATGGTTTGAAATTTTTTTACCTATAGCTATTAGTATATATAACAAAAATTAGCACGCATTTTTCAATCAAGACAATAGTTATTTAAAAAAATCTTGAATTTAGAATTTATATATTTTTTAAGGAATTTTCAGTTTTTTTAGGAACATTCACAAAGAAAGTATTTTACAAAAATCAATCATGTTAGCAGATGACTCATACCAACTTTTATTATATATAATTTAACGTACTGCAAATCAGATTTCATGTGTATACGTCAATTATTCTATGAGTAACATTTTAAAATCCCTTTTTAAATTTTGCTTTAAAAAATTAAATGGTTAATTTTTTTGTAGTATTTTGAGCACAAAAACTGTTTTGCGTTATACAAGTATTTACCGTTACAAGCAAAAAAAAAAAAAAAAAAAAAAGTAAAAAAACCATTAAATCAAAGATTTTTTTTGTAAATGGTACTATGTCCCCTAAAGAAAGCAAATTGACAAACCGCATTGGTTTAAATTATATTACCATAGTACAACTCCGCAAGCAAAATAAAAGAGAAGCTATAACATTCTAAAATACTCGAAGAATGATTTAAATAAAATACAATTTCTGGCTGTGTGGGCAATCTTTTCCCCACAATTTTCTTGAAAGATACCATTTAAAAGTTATTTTGATGGTACCCATTAATTCAAATTTGAGTAAACATGAAATAAACCAAAACCTAGTCTAAAGATCAGAATTATAAAGAGACAATAAGATCCTTTTACGTTCATTAACCAAACAAATGACCAAACCAACCATGTTTCTTAGCCACAAACAATTGTTTATGCATAAAATAAGCTATTACATTTGAACCGAACAGCAATAGCGTATCATGCACCAAACAAAATACTGCATTTCATATAACCAAAATATCGGTACCTGAATCTTAATTTTCCTCCTTCGAATTTTTTTTCTTTGTTTGACAAACTACAGACCTTGCAACTCATTTTCATTCATGGTTCATTAAAAAAAAAGAAAGAAAAAGGAAACCGCAGTTAAAAGCGAAACTTCGCCACCAAACACGGAAGTGAACAACCCCGATTCTATTATCTTGAACAAATGCTTTCATTGTCCTCATCAATACAGCTAGCTGTTAACTTCATCAGCATTAAATTAGGCATAGCAGCATGGGGCGACTTACATCATATCCGTTATAAATGTTTTGCATCGGGAGAGGCTGAAAAAACGTAGAAGATAAAAGGAGGAAGAATTTTGAGGGTGAATCGTGTTGACAGCGAAAGGATGTAGGAAAGGTAGTGAAATGAGGCCTTCCATCCTTCCTCAACAGGTGTCTTATTTAAAAAAAGGTTAACAATATTTTTGCACTTTCTCTTCACAAATTTATTTTGCGGTATAGTTTCCTTTGTGCGTAATGTCTATGTAGAATACAGTATATTTAAAAAACCTTTTTCAACATACTTTATAAATGATATATTTTTTAAATGGAACTCTTGGTATTCATTAATCAAGAGCATGAAAAAAATTATTAGCGATTGTCAAAGACTCATAGAGGTTTAGAAACCAAAAGGGCAAATGTTATTAAGTTCATTGAAGAATTCGGTTTTTTGAGTAGTTAACACATGAGTAAGAAAAATTGACATTTTCTTAGAAGAAGAATCTCTTGCAATAATGGAATGTGATGTTCTTGAAACTATTCATTGTATACATATAAAGAACAATGGATTACAATTGCTGGTGAACGTTAAAGTCCTTTAGTAATTTTACATATGTCTATATCATTTTTGTTGATAACAATTATCAATAAAACAGGTTAAAATTAGGAGGGATCCATAAAATAAACTTGCTTATAAAAACTTGTTGCCAAAACTAATTAAAGGACTGATTCAAAACATCAGATATTGCAAATATATCAGGCTTATATATATAATCTGCATCAGATATAATATACTGTCAACATTATTAAGTTTTAATTTTGAACCTTAAGTTTTTTTTTAGTAATTACTGGAAAAAAAACTTTGGTTTTATGCATCTAGTTAAAGTTTAGATAACATATTTCATAGAGTTTTAGGACTTATTGGCTGAGTTTTCACGGTAATTTATTTTCAATTATTCCAAAATATGCACTTAGAAAAATCTAATCAATCTGATAATTAATTTTAATTATAAGCGCGAGTTCCAACAACGGAACTAATTTAATAGACAGCCTATATACTAACAGCTTAATTGAAATTAGAGTGAGAACTTAAAAAGACGCTGCAGAAAACTTTAATTTTCATGGTGAGAGGATAAAATGTTCAGCTCACCAATTCACTTCCCGTTGATTCAGTTTTACCTATCAAAATAGTTTCGCTAAAAGCAAATTAATTCTATTCATTGCATTAATTCATTCAATGTACCTTCTTTTAAAATCAAATTTAATTTAGGAGTGATTTCGCAAATATGAAGTTTTAAATGATCTACAAATAAACAAATGTTAATTACAAAAGCAAAATTTTTTATTAAACAAAAATGCTTAAAACCAAATAATTTAAAAAGCTGTTAAGTAACTGTGTTTTTGTCCATTAGGAAATGTAAATTAGAATGAAAATGTTATATTCTTTTGGAAAATGCAAACTAAACAAGATTTCTATCACAAGCTTCTAAAATTAAAAAAATGTGAAATTTTTAAAACTAAAAGTTATAAAACATTTTTGAAGCATCATATTTTACTGCATTTGCAATTTTTTTCACCCCTTTAGTTAAAACCTCAGTCTAACTACAGTTAACTATTTAGATTAAGTTTGAATCTCTCTACTTGTTGAAGTATGTTTTATTTTTCTTTCAGGTATTGTCCTATAACGGTACTTGAAACCGTAATAGTGGAATTTTGAAAGACATTCAATTGAAATTCTCTCCTAATTAAGTTTCACATTATAAATTTAATAAAGTATGATTTTTACGAACTTATGAGAATAAATATTACACATAACGCTTAGATTTGAAAAGGCATAGACTTTCAAAATGTTTGAAGCTATGTTTGAAAATAAAATGAATAATTTTGAGAATGTAAATAAAATTTTTCACTTAATTTTCTCAGAGATGTTTTAAAATCCAACAAAACGGGAAACAACATTTTTTTTCATAAATCAATGCATTGAAACCAAAATTGAAGTCAAGTGGAGAAAGAAAATGTAAATCACAAGGATAACAATAAACGAAAAGAACCGCATTTACATTTCAGTTACTTTCACAACTTTCCTTACATTTCTCCTCATTTTCAATTCCTTTTATCAACGTATTCAAAACTTGAGCCTGCACTGATCTTTAACTGCCAAAAGAATGTCTATAAAACATAAATAAGATTTATTCAGCTGATTCTTTTTATATAAATGCAGTTAACCCCTTTCTCGTTCCGATTCTGCGTCGAAAAGAGCAGACACAGAAAAAGAGAAAACCCAGTCATAGGCAAACCGGATGAGGAAATCGTAAAAGAGATTGAAATATTTATTTGGTCAATAAATTTCACAAATTAGACTGAAACACATGCTAATTAGAACATACGCAATTCCGCTGTTGAATAGCATTTCGTTTCGCGTATCGAAGAACACATATTGCCAGGTTCAATACATTTATCGATGTTTAAACAGACAAAATTAAGGAACAAATATAAGGTCTTAATTGATTTAAAATAAATAAAAGGCATTTATGAAACAGCTACTTTTCTTCAAAGATCATTTCATTGACGGAAATATGTGTTTGTTTAGCAATTCAATTTAATTAGGAGAATATTTAAGTTTAGATTTAACTTTGCGCTATAATACTAGCAATTTAGTAAAACCTACAAATATATTTCAGCATTTCTAAATCTTTTGTATTTCTCGTCATTCTGTAAGCATATTACTGATGCGTATATGATATTTATGTAGAAAATTGTCATAGTACACGATACACAATCATTAATGGGGAAATGAGTAGAAGAATTCTATTGCACTAAGTTTTTACATAGAATAATGCAATATCAAACAAAGCGAAGTATTAAAAATTTACACCTAATGTTTGAGGTTTATTCATTACAAACACTCGTATATGTTATATACACCGGGTATACGAAAAATATGGCTAAAACAAAGATATTCATTTTCGGTTTTTTTATGTTCCATAAAGAAAGTATCAAAGTTTTTTTTACAATGTTTTATTGAACGATTTTAATGTGCGCAGCAAGAGTCCCGCGCAACACATCGAGTAATAGCATCTTAGTTTCTGCTAGGGCCACAAGATTTTGTTTTTGACAATACGCTACCTACCTTCAGAAATCCTTCAAGTCACTTATAAATTGCTGATCCTAAAGGTGAACTTCATTAAAGATACTCAGAAATTTATGCTGTGCATGTGTTTCAGATTTAAATTGAACAAACCATGCTACAACTTAGGCTTGTTCTTGCATGAAGTCATTTTGAAAGGAGGGGAACGATGCAAAACGTGGACGTTGCACCATACTTTTGCATTTAAGAAAAACTTTTCTTTACAGAATATAAAAATCCGTAAGTGAAAATCTATGTTTACTTCATTTTTGAAAGTGTAGCCATACTTTTTGAACACTCTCTTTATATATTTAATGTTAAAATTTACACCAAATGATGAAATGTTTGTATTATTTTTTTCATATTGAAAACTCCCAGAAAGATATAAATAGGTCATTGAAGAATATTTTTACGAAATACTTTTGAAAGTTTTGCATCTTATGCATCTTAATTTCAGAATCCTCTTGTTTATTTAATAAGATGCAATTTCTCATCTTTTCAAGTAGACACACAATAAAAAATTATAACAAATTGTACGAATTAGAAAATTATCTATATTAAAACCCCTATTTTAATAAGTAAATTAATTTCCAATAAACATAACCATATTGTATACTACATCAAAAGAGTAGTTAATTTCAGAATAAAGATGTTAACTTCTCAATACAGATGCAATAAAACGTTCGTGTTCCGTGTTAAATAATTCTGTAGGGTACAGTAACCTTGAACGAAATAATTAAGAATCAGCAGTTTCCTCCTGAAATTAGTGTATTAAACATGTATGAGTAAGAATGGACTACTCACAGTCATAAATAGCAACTTTACAGAACAGTAATAAGACACTTTCAGCTCACTTTACTTCAAAGGTAGCAAATGTGGAAGGTAAAGGTGGAATGTGCAAAGGCAGCATCCGACTCTACATTTGAGAAGTTAATCTCTATGGTTATAAAAAGTATTCAAAATTTGATTATGTAGGTTACAAATATTATTGTTGGTGTTATTTGAGTTATGTATTTGAAATATACATTTATAAAAAAAATCCTAGTGCCCCTTAAGTAACGGTAGTATTTATATACATACTATTTAATTATTTTATTTATATTAATTTCATACTTTTACTAAGTGCTACTGTTTACCCAATTCCACGTTTTGAATTTGTATTTGGGTCCAGAATCTGGCAATAACTTGTTTATTGTACTCAGATTTAGCCTATGCATTTTTGAATGCAATTTTTAGGTAAATTACCTTTTTCTTGTAATGGATTTAGGTATTATATTCATTATTTTTAATAGGATTTTACATAAATTATTTTTTATATTTAAGAGCTGTGCTAAGAGTCAGCAATGTTTATAATACTGCAAAATCCATTTTTATATAATTTAAATTCTATTTTTATAATTTCTAAAATCTTATATCTGGTTTATTTTTCAATTTCGGTTGTTGTTTTTTTGCTTCAGTTTTAGTGATGATTCATCTCTCTATAGTAGAGAATTTTGACTATACATATATCAATTCCAACATTAAAAAGAAATTTGTTTCTTCTGTATTCTTGATGTTTTTGAATTCATACTGCTCTTAATGCATAATTTGTCAGAAAGCTTAAAGATGAACAGAAATAAATAATCCACCTTTCATTTTCACAGAATTACAATTTTTAAAGTTCATAAACATGAGAGGCCAAGGAAATGGTTAAATAATTGAGTAAAGAATGATTATTTAAATTTCAACTAACTTGAAAAAATGTCAACTAGAATGCTATGGTTCTATGTTTACTGATGTATTTTGATATAAACAGTCACAATCCAAAAAAACCACAAATCTGAATCTCAATCCATCTTCCATTTGTGACGAAAAATAAAGAATGCTACTTATGAAACAGAAATAACTGGGACTCAAATTCTTCTTATGGAGTAGTGTGGAAGTTTGGAATGAGGAATAAATAGTTTGTAGTGTAGTCCCAAAGCAGGGATTCTTCACCTTTTCTTCGCTCACCTCTTTTGCAGTTAAGTGAATATAATAAGCTTTTTACCAGACAGACTTTCCCCAAAGACCCTTTACCTTTAACACACGTAAATTACTCATAAACACACACACACAAAATTTCGAAACACGTTAATTACAAGAAAAAAACAATAACATAATTAAAAAAATAATGCATTAAATATATGTATGTCTAAACATTAAATATTAATACATTTTATATAAAATAAAATTCTAAGTAAAAAAAAAAACGAAAGGTTTGTGTATCTTTGAAGGATTGTTTATAGTGAATAAGAAAATATATAACATTATGGGGTTCTTGATATGTACAACTAGTACAACTGAAATTTGTTTCATTAACGAGGTTAAGGAAGAAAAGAAAAGTGTAATTAGATGTCATAAAAAATAAATGTTATGAACTTGTATTTCTTCACTTTCGAGCTCGGAGGCTTCCTTGGTAAAAATATCATGTTCTAACGCAAAGAAAATATAACAGGAAAAAAAATAGGATACGCTTCAGTTTTTAAATAAACGCCAGAAAACCCCATAGGTTTTTTTAAAAAAAATCCTGAAAGAAAAATATATTACGATGGATTCCAATGCATAAAAAATAGCTTTAAATTCAGCTACAATTTTTTCTTTAACACACCGAAAAATTTCATTTAAAAATGAACACATCCATCATTTATATCTTTTAATCTTTTTCCTCATTATAACTTAGTCAAGATGCATTATTATCATTCACAAAATAAATAATTGTAAAATAAATAAAAACACCAAACCAAAAAGCATAAAAAGGTAAGATGTTACAAAACTTTCTTATGAAAAAGTTATTTTTTTTGTGAAAGTCAATGCCAGTTACAGAATCTGCGACATCCGGACAACGTTGAAACGACAATTGGTCAGATATTACTCAGCTCGTGAGTAATCAAAACACTCAGCTACAAGCTCGTGCTTCACATTAAATTTTATAGAAACAAACTGCCTATTAACTGTTGAAAAAAATACACATTTTTGCTTTCTCCTGTTTCATGCCAGCAGAATAAAAAAATAATAAACAATGTCTCCGCTTTGAAGCAAGTTCTATTTTGCCATTGTTTACATAGCTTATATCCACGGCTTCGCTTTCTTCTTAAAAGCTAGACTAAGGAACGGAAGCAAGTTATGAAGAGATTATTTTAGTCGAAGATGAAAAGAGTCGGCACTGTGTTTTAGAAAAGAAAAAAAAGCTAAATTTTTCGCTCAGTTCTTTTTTCTTCGCTAAAAGATTGCACAAAATCTTTCAAAACACGAGAAACTTCGCTTGCAGAAATAAACAACAGGTAATATATAAAAGCAGTCTTTTTGTTTAAAAATGTACACAAATAATTTGATTTTACTTGAAACTGGCAAATGGATAACATACAACAATATATAGTGTTATTGAATAAACAAGAAATTTGAAGTAGTATCTTTTAAAACAAAGTAGCTTTAAATTATTTCTAAGCGATTTTTATTTTCGTACCATTGATGCTAAAAAATGAAACAAAAGTCACTCAAAGCGCATTAAATATGTTTAAATAGGTTTAGAAAATAACAATGTTCATGTATTCTTGATTTTTTAGTCATTTTCGCTGTTATTTAATTTATTATTCGGATTTCAACATTTTAAATAAAGATTACTTATACAGGAAAATGTATAAGTATTCCAAGCGCTAACACAGTTCCTTGTTAACTATAATTATTTTATTTACATTACTAAAGAGAGAAACTCTCAAACATGTTATACGTCTCTTTAAATTATCCTTTCTAATATTCATAAAAATGTGAATTTTTTTTTATTTCAGACAATTTTTTAGGAAATTAAGTTATAAAAGAGAGGAAAGCACCTGTCATTCACACGATTAAATTAGAGACTTATGTTATTTATTCTGTCAACAGGATGTATAGAGTTGTTATTTCTTTCCAGTAGTGCCCTTTAAATGAAAAACCTAGATATGCAAAGTAGGGCAAATGCTTTCACAGAATGACAGTTTCAATTATTGGTAATCAAACTAAATTTCGTGATTAAAACAGTACATTTTTTAAACAAAACGAATACCTAGATAGTATTGAATTAAAATTATTCGTTAATCGTTTAGTCAAAAACAAAATACTTCGAAGAAGCCTCATATTCCTATAGGAAGTTTAGTTTGATTTACCGCAAAATATCAACCATATTGCTTTTACTTAAACAGTGATTTAAATTTCTTCATCACTCCTGAAAATAAGGCTTTCGGTTCCATTCGAATTTCTTATATATTTAATATTCATTATTCCATTCATTACTTATTTCATGTAAGACTTACCTTTGTTGTAAACATTTCCAAGATTTTCATAGATAAGTATTAATTTACATGTTATTTAACAAATTTAAATTTTCAAAAGTAGATTTCGTTTAAATATCTATTTTAACCCATTTTTAACAAAAATTTTCCGACTTAAAAATAAAGGCTCCCCCCCCCCCCAAAAGGTTCACAGAAAAAGAATTCCCAGAAGTAACTGTGCCTTTAATCTCACGAGAAAAATATTCTAAAACTTTCTTAGTTATTTTAAATTACAGTTATTGAAAAGGCACAGATGAATTTTGTAGATTTTACAGTAATTTAATTCTATCAACGACGAACTAATTTCTCGGCGAATATTACTTGCAAAAGACTTCTTTAAAATTAGCATCATTCTAGTTTTATACTTAATTATTTGCGAATAGCTATCGTAATTCTTAGTTGAAGTCAACTCATGAGAATGCCAGCTGAACTAGTTCTCTTCTTCGTGCTTTCGCTAAAAGATTTATCAGTTCAAAGTTCAATTATATTTTAAATGCAGCAGTTTAATAACAATCCATACGACGTCTTTGATTAAACCGAGTGCAGAATTTAGTGAATAACAGAAATCTGGCGCATAATAATAATAATGATAAAGATTTCGTCATTTAAATTTAAGACATTTTAATAGTCTTACACGAAACAGAAAGAGTAACTAATTTTGACTAAATTGCGATTTTCTAACTCGTCATTTTCGTAGTATAATTAGTCAAAATAATAATATGGTTCAAAGCTACAGAACAAATTGAACGTTCCTTTATTAAAAAATTACATATGGGTAACGATTTCACTGGAATTAAACATGTTTTGGGGCATCTCTTAATGGATGAGATGATACATTTTATTACTGTAATTCCATATTTTATTAAGTAACACATGTAAAGGGACAAAGTGAATAGCAGCAATACAAACAGGCACAGTCAAAGACAATGGACTTCGGAGATCTTAGCTTTTATAACTTGCCCAATTGGAAGGTTTAGTTAATACCGTGACCGGTTAGAATAAGCGACTGGTGCAACATTGCATCATATTTTGAAATGTGCCAAGGAGGCAGTTTTTGAGGAGATAAGATCGTGGTTAAAAAGATATTTCCCATAAGGCGGGTAAATTAAAAAATTAATAATCACGCGATATCTAAGAGGGTCCAAGAGACCTCCATCGCAAATTTAATAAAATCCCTCGAAAGAAAATTTATATGATGAATTATTACTTACATGTAACAAGTCATTTGAAAATTCATATATAGAATGTAAACATGTTTACATTCTTCATGTAAACATGTTCATTTTCAAATAGTGGATATAAAATTTCTGATCAATGAGTTTGAGTCTATAAGAGCGTGAGATTTTTAATAATAAAGAAAAGGAATATTGCATTAAATGTACATTTAATTTCATGAAAATGCCAAAAAACAGTAAAATTCCAACTTTTTATCATTTTAATAATGTCAAAGAAGAATTTTGCTTGAAAATACATTTACTAATACATCGATCCGAATAATTATATGCAGACTATTAAATGTAAAGGAAAGCAATTATATATTAAGAGCGCATTTAATAGCTATATAATTATTTTCCTTTTCTAAGCAATGCTCGGAATTAATTTTTAACAAAAAGAACACCAGATAATGAGTTGGAAGAAACTTCGTGATTAAGACTTAGACATTTCAAAAAACGTAATCAAGAGCGCAAAAAAATACAAATAAAATAAAACTTCAAACATTTACCTCCGAGTAAGTTTAATTTCCTATGTTAGAGAAGAGGGAAAAGTGCAGTATCTAGAGCCCTCCGAAACAAAAGCGAAAAGAAATGAAACCTTAGTGAATAAAAGAAACCTCATTTTTGCCCCTAAAAAAAGAATACCACGTAAATGATTCCTTTTCTTCAAAGAAAAAAAAAACCTAAAATCGTAACACCATACACCCTAATGGCAAATTAAGTTCTTTGAAATAGACCCCTGGTTCTTCAATTCAGCTCATAGAGGGGGGCAAAGATAAAAAGTCATTAAGCCAATGCCTTTCCTTTTCAGTGTTTCGAATTGAAGGTATTTAGAAGGTAGCCACGGGGGTATTATAAGGTGCAACAATTTGTACCGAAAAGTGAGTAGAAGAAAAAAAATGGACAGACATTAATGCACAAGTAAAAAAAAATATGTTAATTTGTTTATGTAACACTGACAAAGAATAAGATAGCTTAAATTCTTATACATACGCTTTTTCCCCCCATTAGAAATACTTACTTTACAAAGTAATAATAGTTTTTTTACAGCAAATCTCTTGGCATAGTTTAAAAAATCCATTGTCTTTGTTTAGTATCACATTTTGAAGCTACACAAAAGCTATGAGAGATGGACCTCATAATTTTAAGGTCAAATGACGAGGG
This sequence comes from Trichonephila clavata, assembly GCA_019973975.1. Classification (NCBI taxonomy): domain Eukaryota; kingdom Metazoa; phylum Arthropoda; class Arachnida; order Araneae; family Nephilidae; genus Trichonephila; species Trichonephila clavata. The sequence goes on along the minus strand of BMAO01038331.1, from coordinate 315,417 downwards.
TGATATCTTAGCTCACACCCGCTTCTCCAAACTGCCTTATCCTGCCACCGACTGTGACAGATTTAACTTTCATCAGCTTCTCAATGTGGCGGGTCGTCATGAGATTAGGACTCGTTCAAAACGACTCGGCAGAAATAACATTGGTTACGAGTTCGTGCGTATGACGCCCGAATACCGTAGTCATTAGTCCAGCGTTTCTCAAACTGTGGGGCGCCCCTTAGGGGGCATTAAACTCTTCGAGGGGGGCGCAAGCATATTGAAAAGTCGAAAACAAAAGATTTAAAAAAAATTTATTTACTGAAAGTAAACAAGCAAAATACATTCTGACATAATTAAAAATAAAATACACAGATTTTCCACTAATAAATGTATCAATACTGCACAATCTATTTTTAAATTAATTTAATAATGCTAAGTTAAAAACAAGTTTAATAACTATCAGTGACCCCCATGGATTTGTCACGCATAAAATTATACACAAAAGTTACCCCTTACCTTAATAATTTGCACAGTTTGTAATTAATCCTGTAACTGTCAATTAAAATTTACGTGATTCGCTCCCTAATATTACCGTTTTTCACGAAAGCGTGCACGTATGTGATGCATTTGATAAAAATATATACAAACAAAAATAAAAATTAAGCTCAAATTTCTAAATTAGTAGAAAAACTTTTGTTAAAACTTTAGTTACTAATCTAAAATCAGTTCATTAATCTTCAAAGTAAATAATTTTACCTAATAAATAATTTCTAGCATAAACAAATAAAAATCGAATCGAGAAATAAAATAATAATCTAATAAGGTAATTATATCCAATGTAATAATTTAAAGGAAAATGAACCAATAAATATTTGAATAATAATTGAATGAAAAGTTAAATTGACGCTTCGATGCATATCACGAACATTTAAAAATAATGCTAAGGAAATACAGAATACACATTATACCATTTAATAATGCCTAGACTTTTTATTTCAATGTTAACCAATACTTATCAAAATTTCGAAAAGTACATCTAAATGATTTTCAAAATTCTCACGAAAGGCTTGTTAAGAAAGAAATGGCGAAACGATTCACTCTTACAAATTCCTCATTGTACAACCCGAAATTTCTCAGAGAACAAAAGCTTATTCAAAGTCGAATCTAAGAGATGAAATGAAAATTAGTCTTTGGAAAATGAGCTCAGCTAAACTTTTGACTTATAGTCAATACACATACAAGCTTCTAATAAACCACAGAGAGAGAAAAGCAGAGCTATTTATATTCATATTGCTTAACGCGAGACACAAAGCATGAAGTACAACCTTTTCAGATAATGAGAACCCATAAAACATTCGTGATTCTACTTCTTAGGTAAGTAGTTAAAAGCCGGGGATATGTGGAGATTGCGTGTATTTTTTGATTTTTGGAGCCTTTGTGAGGTATTTTGGTTTCTTTGAATACTACGTATAGGGTGAATAAATTTGAATATATCTATGTTGTCAGCCTGCACATTAATTAATGGAACTCATTTGCTTCGAAAGTCATGTTTTAAGCAACTTTCAGCAAATGCATGTATTTATTTTGAATTGAAACTTTTAGACAAAGAAAAAATTGATGTAGTGTGTGGTAAAGTATCTCTGAAATAAGAAATAAAGAGAACAAATTCTTATTAAATATTTTTGTAAAAAGAGTTAGCAAGAATAGCTAACTCGACAACATATGTTTGATAAGTATTAACAAAATTAAAAAAAAAAGATTTCTGCTTAGTTATATATTTTTCTTGGTTTAATTTCTACAATTTTTCTTTATATATATATATATATATATATATATATATTGAATTTTCTGCTTGAAAAGGAAGTCTCGAATTCCACAAAAGCAAACTTAACCTATTTCACCAAATTAAGTGGGTGTGATAGCTTTAGAACACAATAGTTTTCCCAAGTTGGTCAGTTGTGTTGGCTTACATATATATATATATATATATATTAGTTTTATAAATTACTATAGGAACAGAAATGAGTGATCACCAAAGATAAAGAAAAAAGACTTATATTGGAACAAAATATATATGGATGCTGCAGTAATATAAACAATGTTGCCTTAGGAGTACTCTTAATAAATAAAAATTTACACATATATATATATATAAGTGAGGTGTAACCAGTTTTGCATCTAGCCAACTTTCCCCTTTCTGTTTATTATACTGAGCGAAATTCTATTGAAAGTAATGGACAGAAGTTCTAAATCCATATTACGAGAAAAAGGAAAATTACCTAAGTTGCATTAAAAATGCTTAAACTACGATGTGAATCTGTATATAAAAACAAATTATTGTTAGACTCTGGATCCAAATACTGATTAAAAGCATATTATTACAGGCCAAATTGTAGCATAGAAAACATAAAAATATTTGTACTCAGATATTTATAGAGGATGTATTAAGAGAGAGTTAAATACTACATTTATATATCAGCAGCTTTAGGAAAATTGTTTTTGTATACAATATAATATTAAGGTTAAAATAAAGATGTAGGAATATATTATTTTTAACAGCTAATGTTACGCCTTCTGCGAATTGAAAATATTGTTCATTAAAAGTAGATCTAACTTGAAAATATGAATATTTACAATAATATTTAATAACAAAATATTAATCTTTAAATAAGAATTTAATCCTAACATTTTAGAGTTTAACTGTACATATAACTATTAATAACTTAATATTTTTATCTTTTAATGTATGGATTAAATTCTTATTTGAAAATTAATATTTTGTTATTAAAGTATATATATACACACATATATATATATATACTCTGAGTTATATAGGATATATTTAATATATGACCACCATTTCTTATATGTATATTATACCCCCCCCCCCATAATATATCATCAAAAAATTTCAGTAGAACCAAATGAAAAGTTAAAATGCTTTAAATTGCCCCTGTTATTTTTATTTATAAAATTTCATACATTTATATTTTTTCTAAATAGTTTGCATTTCAATCAAATGCTTCCCTTTCGTACTAGAATTGGAAATTTTATATTTTATGGTTAGAAGGCAATTTAAGGCCTTCTTCAAGGCCTTAAAATACTCATTTATCATGAATATATTTTCCTAAATCTAATTAAAAACTAATTAGTTTTTTTCGTACCGATCAAAATTGTAAAGAGAGATACACCAAAGACAAAATAAGTAGAAAACATAGAAAATATATAGAAAGTGTAAACAGATCTTTTATGATTATAAATTTTGAAGATACATATATTTGAAATTAATGCTAAATTACACATTTTACAAATGTAAATTCTAAATATTTAATTTAGACCACCTCCTCTCACAGAATTCATAAATGACCCAGTTCGTCCATAATCATATTGCTCCACATAAACACACTTCGCATAAATAAAGTATGTGTACATTGTGAGAGAAAAGCAAGGTTGCGGAAGCACCATGTATCAGATAATTAAAATATATCACTGACACTTCTTGACATATGATATAAGACAACTGCAGAGTCTCGATGAAACTTCTTAATCAGTTTCGTTACAACTTACCTTCGATACTTTCCAAATGTCGTGGCATTTTGACAACAATTTAAACAAACTTCTGACAGGATTTAGTTAAATCCAAATTATTTTAAGGAACACCCAATGATGTAACTTCAAAGAACTTTTTCTGACACATTTCAGCAATCAGAAAAAAACATTGTTGGATGCTATTTGCGTTTGTAGCAGCTGTTTTCAACCTTCATTTACACAAAACAGTTCCAAATTCCAATTTTTGAATGGCTTTATTTTTACCGAAGTGATTTTCATTCGACAGCATAATCGAAGTGGAAGATCGATGTTGCTCAAGGACTCCTATCATTTGTGGCACCAAGTAAATATTTTCACAGTCAGTTCAGAGTAAGAGACTCTTTCTCTAGTATATAATTTTGGGTAAAACCACATATTTCTCCACAAGGTTAATATTAACTCATTGCAGACATATACCAAAATGTAAGAAATAAACTAAGTTCTTATTTACTGGGTTATTATATTGAGGCAAAAAACTACTTTTTAGCGCGTTTTTCACGTAGTGTAAGAAAAGCGCTATTAGGACGCAAATTTCGTCTTCGTCTTTGTTCCATATTTTGTCGTACCAATAAGCAACCGATTGACCTCGGGTTTTCAGCATTTGGTCGCATTTGTGTCCTAGATGAGCCGAATCATATTTAAATTTAATAATTTTTAAATTAAAAAAAATTTTTTTAAGTATAGTACACACTACTTTTTGTTAGTAAAAAGTTCATTAGTTGCATTATTGTAAAATACAACATGTGAAAAACGCGCTAAAATTACTTGGCCATGCCAATGATTGATATCTTGTTAAACAATTTCTTTAAAAAGAGAATACATTTTTTCGTAAAAATCAAACTTAGTCCGTAATTTTAAGCGGTATCCGAAAAAAAAAATATTTTAATAAAACACGAACTAAGCAAAAAAAGTACTCGGTTCTTAATTTCAGTTTAAAAGATATTTATTCGATGATCAATTGAATAGTTATTTAAATAAAAGATGTTAATATTATTAAAGTATTAATGACGAATTGCTAAGTTAAGTTTTGAAAAACTAATACTTTGATGATTATTCTTTAATTAAATATTTTAAAAACTTTTATATTTAAACTTTTAATTACTTTAAAAATTTTAATCCATTTTAACTATAAAGTTCTTATTTGAATAAGGTACATAAATGATATAAAATAATTTCAACTAGACATTTACAAATTTTATCATTTCATGGAAAAAAATGTATAAACAAGATGAACAATCACATTTACACATTTCCCAAAATACTAGTTTTAGAAAAATCTCTCAGTTCAATAGAATATGCTGCAAAAATATTATATCCAATAAAAATATGTCCCAAGTAAAAATGGGGTGAGCGAGAGAGTGCACTATAAAGAAAAACGAGGACTATTTGCCGCGGACCTCGTAATTTTGAACCATGGTCAAGTAACGAGGACGACGCTTGCATTGGCAACCCGTCTCCAAACTACCACACGAAGCCAAAGGGAGGACTTCGTTCCACGACAGATTTTACGATCATATGCCCCCACTTGGGCTCGAGCTTATGACACGCTGGTCAGGAGCTCGTGATCATGATCACAAGGCTACCGCAACCACTTATATGAATTGGGTGATTAAAAAATAAATAGTTAAAGTGCAGCATTAAAATATTTTTTGAATAAATTTTACAATGGAATTATTGAGCCTTATTAAACAAAAAATTCTCACAAATAAAAATATTTAAGAATTTCTCTAAATAGAAATACAACCAAAACAATTTGTTGAGGCACAAACAAGTTCAACTTAAAGTAAAATGAGAAGCAATTTTGTTCCTCTAACAATTTATCCATTTTTATATATCCCAGACGAAAACTGGAAACGTTATTAAAACACGGTGGCAGAACAAAGGTAACATGAAATTGAATTTTTACCTCAAACAACACGCAAGAATAATGCGATTCAACAAACTTTATCTCGACAAAATTTCCGAAACCAGCAAAATTCTGCACACGTTTTCTTGACAACTTGCTTTCATTTCCAAAAGCAAAATCCACAACAGTTACTTTCCTCTAGATTTCTAAAAAAACACAAATTCAAGATTTCTTAATAAAACTTCATGGGGGGGGGGAGCTACAGAAACTGGAATTTAATTGTAATCGCCGGCAACTTCAAAAGAATGGATTCTTTAATTAAATGTCATGGATAAAGCCATAGATTTTCTCGTACAATAATCTAAGAAACTACTCTCCCCGCGTCTATGTATGGTGTACGAATTTCTAATAAAGTTCGAAGTCTCTGATGGTTGTGTATTTTCCCATTGGGGGGGGGGGGTATTTTGCCATCCAGTCAAATTAAAATGGTCTCGAAGATTTATCGTTCCTAATATTATTTCGGTTGCAATAAATTCAAAATATTTGCCTGGATATTAAAAGTTGTTAAAGATAATCTTATTAATTTTACCCAACTTTCTTTGAAAATTAATATTTTACATATAAGCAGATTGCTAAAAGATAGCTTAAGTTTGAACGAAAGGTTTTTAATACGCAAAAATGAATCTTTGGTTCAAGATTAATGAAATTTTCCAATTACATAAATTAATATAATGTAATCATGTGCACCTAGAAATTATTAACTATCTGTGCTGAATTAGTTTTTTGAAAGATTTCTTTAGCAATGTCTTACTTAGAAGAAGCATGAAGACTATTGGCAATGAACCTCGTAATTTTGAGCCTCGCTCAAGTGACACGGATGACACTTGTGCTGACACCTCCCTCTCTTCACTACCACACCTCACCACACCAACGGGAGGACGTTGAGTCTCGACAAATTTGTTGTGCCACGGCAGCCTCCAGACGTGTGTCTTCAGTAGCACCAGAACTCGAACCCGTGACACTTCAACGATGAGTTCGAGACCGTAACCACTAGGCTACCGTGGCCACAAAAAAAAATGTTCGGAAATATTTATGAATGAATATTAATGAAGATTTTTGTTTTTAATAAAACAGAACAAATTTATACATTTTTTGAGAAAAAATACCTTTAAAATACTATATAATGACTTAAAGCACACACATAGTTAATGTGTTCTTTAATTACAATTTTACAGAAAATGTGTTCATTGCTAATTTTAATTCATTGTAAACTCTTGAAACTGATCACGATAAACTAAATGTGAAATCAATGCCATGTATCCTGAACAGAAACACATTTTTTAAATATTATTTAATATTTTTAAATCAAATTAATGTCTGATTTAGGTTTTGTTGATATGCCTATTGGATTTTAAATAGTTTATTCCGGCAATTTAATACGTATAATAAACGTTTTTTAAAAATGTTGAAAGTTCATTGTAAAATATTACAGTCGTATTCTCAGCATTTTTAGTTTGTAAATAATATTTTAAAAATAAGAAATGCAGTGCATTTGTGATATAAAACTCAACCTTCGAGGATAAATTTGTCAGAATCACACTAAAAATAATGCGTTTCACAGTTAACGTCCATACCACTAGAAGCTTTATTATCTATTCAATTTTAAAGATTAAAAAATATTATTCCCAATGAAAAACAAAATATGCTCACGATCGTTATCATGGAAGAGTTTAAATTGAAAAGAAGTAAATTTGTAAAAACATTACTTGAATATTTCTTTAAAAGAATTCAGAATAAAAAGAAAGCTTCTTTAGAATTAAAAACAAATTTATCAGCAAACAAAATGTAAGTTGTAGTGACGTATATTTAGCAATGCCTCAATGATTTGAAAATAAGGTTTATGAAAAAAGTGTGGTAATATTAAAAAGAAAAACTAAAATACTATGTTATTTTCGAGAGATATATTTTTAGGAATTTAAAATAAAATTTAAGTGCGAATGCTAAAAGTTTTTTTATAATTCCTTCCTTTTCATGTTTCTTTTAAATAGTAGCTTATATTAGTATAAAACTTGAACAGAAAAATGCAAGAAATCTGTTAAGAAGAAAATATATTTATTTCATTTTGTAAAGAGTCAAATTATAAAATTTTAAAACAAGCTAGGAAATATGTTTCAGTTAGTGAAAATTGCTTCGTGAAAAAGACAACAATCCACGAAATTCCAAAGAACATACCTTCTCATAAAATTTTCCAGTAAACTTTGTTTTTCTGTAAAAAAAAATGTTGAAACTTATCAGGTTGGAATTAAAAAAATGATTGAAAAGAAATAATTTCTAGAATTAATTTACAAATACCTTGTTTAGAATCTAGAAATTTACGAAGAATAAAAACACAGACGCTGAGCAGCATTCTTAATAAATAAATTCCTTTTACTGAGAAATACTTCAGAAAAAGTACATTTAAGAATTTCGAGACATTTTCGCAACAATCTTTCTGAAAAACAAACAATTGCTTGGAATTTTCTTAATAATAATTGACAAAAACATTTCACTTCCATTTAAATCTAAGTAGTATGCATATTTAAACAAACTACAGAAAATAAAACATTTCACCAGTGAAAACCCAAATTAAAATGTTTTTTAACGCATTTTTGTAAGACATTTCTAAAAGGAAAAAAGAAAAGAGAGGTACGAGAGGCAAAAAATACCTCAAAGATAGGAAAAGAAAAAACATCAAATTCATGCAATTATCTCATACTTCTTCATTACTTACGGAATCCAATGAAAGATACCACTCATCCAAGCGAATTCTTTCAATGATTACGGAAGCTAAATTGCTTAAGGATAACATTCCAAAAGACACGAAAGCTGTAACAAATAAAAACAAATTTGTTCCATAATATCTGAAAGAAATAAGTAAAATCCGCCAAGCACATTTTGAAAGAGAATTCTTCAGTCTATTAAATAAATCCTAAAAATGTTTTTGCTGCTTGATGGAAGACAACTTAATTGGTGAAAATATTCTGTAATTATTCAGTCAAACCTTTGAAAAGCGCTAAAATAAAAATTCGGTAAAAATTTAGCGCTTTACATTTTTTCCGGTTAAGATCAGCGGTAAATTAAACTGTTGACAAATAATTTTTGGTTAACACTTAAAAGGAATCAATGTGAAGTAAGTCTTGTTACTGTAGACGGGGGGAGACAAAGTAATTCCTCTCAACAGCACTTTAATTTAAAAATGAATTGAATTTTATACGGGTTTCTAATTCTATTACGCGTTTAAATGTTTCTAAGATGTATCATCTCAAGCGTTTAGCCACTGAAGACCCACCGTGTAGAGCAGAAGCGTAGCGGAAAATATTCGCCCTTTCTTGCACAAGGTCAGGTTTAGCTTTTAATATTTTACTGTACTAAACTCAGTGGCGCAACAGCCCTTGACAGCCAGGGGCTTCTGCGCCGATCTCAGTTTACGTGACCTCAGGCACTGAGGTGCATGTGCAGATGTTTCAGAATCAAATGGTTAATATTTTATAAATTAGGTAAAAACGTACTTGGCGTCAGTCAGGCTTTAGGGACCCTAAAATCCTAGCCCCTTCCCACAATGCGGGGGTGTACGTTACACCACTGGTGTAGAAGGTGCTGATGCACTAAATTTATCGAGGTCAATGTCCTCTCAATGGCGTGGTGTGGTAGTTTGGAGGGGGGTACCAGCGCTCTGATGTCGTCCTTGTCACTTGATCGAAGTTCAAAATTACGAGGTCCGTCTCCAGATGTCCTCTTGTTTTGCTTTTTTGTGCGAAATAAATATAACTCCCACTCTCATTCTTCAAACGTTTAAAATACATTTATAAATTATTTAAATCATAATATTATTTACTTTTTCTAGAATTATAACCTTTATTTCTAAATTAATTTATGTATTTAAATTTATATTAATTTACACTAGGAACTAGCCTAAAATTATTGCAATACAAACAGTAATTTTTAAACAGAAGTATTGAAATAATTTCAACAAACAATACTACCTTACAAATTCTTAGTACTAATGTGCACAATAGATGCATCAATATTTAGCCACATTTTATTATTTCCCCTTTAGATGTGTGTATCACAAAAGACTAAAGTATTTATTCTTAAATAAAATTCTATTCAGTAAAAATTAATTAATAAAAACTCTTAAACTTATCATTTAGGCATTAAAATATATATATTTATGATGCAATTTTATCAATGAAATAACTTTTATTTAAAAAATTATTAAGGTACTATTTTATAAGTTACTATTGCTTCCTATGCTTAAAAAGTCTTCAAAATGAATTTCAAATAAATCAAAAAAAATAGAGATTAGATAAAGGTGAAACAGAACTATATATATAGTTGTAAATGAAGTTCAAAAATATAAATTATAAATAACTTCGCACTTTTGTTTTAAATTTCAAAGAAAAGTTTTAAGACATGTGTTTTAGAAAAATTAGTGTTTTGAGGAGAAAAAGGAATTTTATTGCAATTTATATATGTACATTTCAAATTTTTTAAAAGCATTTTTAAAAAATTTGCAACATTTTAAAACAACATTTACCTGAACATTTTTCATATATTTTGTAAATTTTTTTGAAAATGTCACGATACATTGGTAATGCAAAGTTAAACAATATTTTTAATTTGAAAGAGTGAAATGCAATGCCTTGATAATGATAAAAACAAATAAATTTCGAGAAGAATTTCACCCTGAAAAAACTATTTCTCTTTAACAAGTTTGATGAGGAGAGTTACATCACAGCAATACACCGAACTAGTCTACTAATTCTCATGCTAATGCGACTTTTATTATTTTATTTACATCGCAATCAGAAGAAACGGGAAGACTATTTGGGACGGGAATATTTTGAGTCACAACCAAGAGACGAGGATGACACCTGATCCGATATCCTCCCTAAACTTCCACATGACGTATCAAATCCAGAACTTTGAGCCATGACTGATTTCATGGGTATCAGCCACACTACACGACGGATCTTTAATAATGGAATCAGGATTCGAACCACGACTCAAAGGAAACGGCGCCGGACATGAGTTCATGACGATAACCACGACCAAATGCCAAAGGAGACATTTTAGCTAAGTAAATTTTTTACGGCATAGTGCGAAAGTTAAGAGAATGAAATGTCATCATCATTTGGTCGTGGCTTAAAATTTTAAAGCCAAAAGCTACTAATCTTCGTGAAGCCTTAAGGATTACATTCATTAAAACTACGCGCAATCAATAATCAGAACATGTAAAATGTTGTAATTAATTACAAAAACTCCTTTTAAAATTAACTTATATATTTTAATTTATAAATATTGTAGATTTTTCAAATTTTTTTAAAAGGTTTTATAAAAAAAATCAATTTTTGATTGTAAATATTTTTAAAAGCTGACGAAAAAGTATATATCACAATATTATCTTGGATCGTTGTCTCAATATTTCATGAAAAACAACATTTTAAGAATTACTTTTTTTTAAATGCAGGATTTAAATCGTTTAACAATATAAGGTGCGAAAGAGATATACACAAATAAAAATAGTGGAACTATTGTTTCTAAATCTTGATGTTCACCCTAGATTTCCAGTCACTTATAAAAAAATAAATACGAAACCATACACAAAATTTTTACACATCAGATCTACGAAAAATTACTTCAGTCAACTGAGTTTGAACAGCGGTGATCAAAAAATGACAAATGACCCACTCAGAAGATAAACAGCGAAACCCCATCGCGAAAAAGAGAAAAAAGCAATTTCTCTTTCCTTCCTTTCAAGTACTAAAAAATTTCGAATTCTCTAAGTTGAAGATAGTTTTGGAGTTGTGGTCCCATCCTTAGGAGTTGAATCGATCCACTGCAGATAACAGAAGAGAAGATCTCTGCACACCTGTAATTGAACCTTGAGGTGGCAGTAGCGTGCCCATCTGCCCCGTTTCACCAGAGTGGACCCCATCCCTTCTTTTCGCACTCCTACACATCAAGAGTTAATGACTCCGAAGGCCTCATCATTTCTCAAAGCCCTTTTTCTCGGCTCCAATGGAAACTATTTCATCTCGAACTCGGATGAATGCAGGAAACGTACAAATGTAGTAATTGGATTTTGAAGTTAAATGTACATTTAATACCCAATGTATTCTACAAATTCGGGATAAGTTAGTTCCCTTTTTATTGATTTGTGTTGTATTCAAGTGACATTAGAGTTACTGATTGCGGAATTCGTTATTTTGAATTATAATTGGAATAATATGTGGGATCTCATAATTTGCATCTCGTTCGCTAAATTACCACACTAACACCGAGATATTTTTAAGCTTCGATCGATTTTAGATGGAGTAAGCTACCTTTATTCTTCACGACAATTGTTTTTTATAATTGGGACTTGAATTTAGGAACACTAGCCGAGAATCTCGCTTCATTTGATTTACGTCGCAATGTGAAGCAACGCATTGGCTATTGGCGACGGATTTCGTAATTTTGAACCATGGTCAAGTGCCGAGCACGACACCAAACTAGCACTTACCTTGTCCGAATCACACCACACCAACGGGAAGACAGAGAATCGACAGATTTAACATGCTTCAGACCCTATATCGGGCTTTCAGTGGCAGTGGGTTTCGAGTTCGCGACCAGGACCACAGGTCAACCGCGGCCACCAACAAATCTCCCAAATTACACAAGCAGGAGACGTGGACACGGTAATTTAAATTAATATCAAAATACAGTAAAGTTTCCATTACTGGTGACGGATGGCAAGTTAAGGTATCCGACTACCCTTAAATTGTGAATTTTATCAAAAAATCACAATTTTTTTATGATTTTAATTTATGGACCATATAATTAGCTTCATAAAAATACCAAGTTCATTATTTTCCATTCACTAGAACAAAAACTACAAGTATTTTAGTAAAAGCAGGTACCATTACTTTAAACAAGATGTCATAGTTTAAAACGCGTTTTACTCGAAATGTGTTTTTTTTGAAAATGCTCACAAACGGGGAAAAAATTTTGAAAACAATTAACTGAAATTTTTTGTATAATAGTAGAAGAGTTTTAACCTTCAGATTTATCAATCACTGTTTTATTACAAAATTTACAGTCCCTTATGTGTATATCATCACTGTTTTTTTTAAGCAATTTCATAATATAACTAAGATAAAGTGCGCTAGTTTTTGAAAAATTAATATCTCTTATCTTGAAGGTCATTTCAAAAATGAATAACATAGCAACACATCAGACTTGAAAATTTGTTCATAAATTTTTGGTACAGAATGGGCCCCGTTTATGTAATTTTTTTGTAAATTTTTACCAATTTTTTCCCATTTTAGTAATAATTTTTTTATCTTAACTTTAGCGTATATTTCTTAAAATGTACTAAAATCTAAAAACAACAAAAAAAATCCCCATATCTCCATTTTTTTTTAAAAAAAAGTTGGCGCAAGTAGTCGGATACCTTTAACTGTTAAACGACGGGAACAACACCTCTATGTCTCAGAAACCCGTAAGGATTTAACGCTAAACAATCATTCCATATGGCAGTCTTCGTAGAAACACAAGCAACAATCTATGACTTGCTAAACATTAACTTCACTACTTTTACCAAACTTGTTAAACATTAACTTCACTACTTTTACCAAAAGTAGCAGATAATTGAAAATTATATAACAGATTTGATGTGATTTTTAATAACTTTGCACTCTAAAGCAAGACGAAGGCAGTCAGCGACGGACCTCATAATCTTGAATCTCACCAAGTGACGAGGACGACACCTTAGCTGTGGAATCTCACTCTTCAAACTTCTACACCACGCTAACATGAGGACTTTGAGCCTCTAGAGATTTAACTTGCTTTAGCCCCTTTCTTCGATGGGGCTGAAATTAATAATCAAACTAGATTCTATGTAGACTACTTAAAAACACATTCTAACATAAATCGAGAGAGAGAGAGAGAGAGAATATTAACGTCGCACTGATTAGCAACACGAGGGCTTTTTGGCGACGGTCCGCGTAATTTTGAACCATGGTCAAGTGACGCGGACGACACCTGAGCTGGCACCCCCTCTCCTAACTACCACACCACACCAACGGGAGGACGTTTGAGCTCTCGACAGATTTAACGTGCATCGCTCCCCTACACGGCGGATCTTTAGTGGTACTAGGATCGAACTCATGACACGCTAGCCATGATCCGATGCCTAGACCACTCGGCCACCGCGGCCGTCCTAACATAAATCGAAGCAATGGATGCAAAACAAAATTTTATCTTAACATTTTAAATTTTTGTTATTATACTATAAATAGAAATATTTTTACAACGTCAAAAGGAAAATATTGAATAAATTCTTTCGCATTACAAAGTTTATTCCCAAACTGTGAGACAAAGTAAAATCCAAAATATCCTAGGATTTGGATTCAGTCCATTTTGAATAATTTGAAAGTTTTCTGCAAATTCGAAAGGTACCAAAAAATCTAGATAAATTCTTAAATAAAAGTTCGGACTGCATGTCACTTCTGTGCAAATCTAAACTTTCCATCATCTAAAAGACGAATTCCAATCATCTATTCTTAGCTGGAGGAACGAAATCTTGTCCTCGTGAATTTTTGAGTCCCTAAATCTTCTTTTACATCATCTGAATATTTGACAGAAGTTGATTTGAGCGTGCGCCCCATAACTCCGTTTGAATCCCAGCACAATTTTTTTTTATACGATTTGCCAAGTTTCTTGATGCCAAACTTTTTAAAAAAAAAGATACTTTCAAATACATTTTATCTTATAAGGCCAGAAATGAAGTCTTAAGCTAAGGTCTTATATTTTGGCCTAGGGCTTATCTTATATTTTACGAGACTTACGATCGATAACTTTTAAAATTCCTTATTTTTCACGTAGAATAACTTTATAAAAATTCCCATAATTTAACATCTTTATAAAAAATTTCAATACTAAAAATAACTTATCAATGTGTCCCTTTTTATCACTTAAAAATGTAAGGTATATTGTTTTTTTATATTTTTAAGACAATTTAAAATTATTTTTAGACCAACAAACCATTTATCATTATGTACTTATTCAAGGTTGAAAAACATTATGACTTTTAGAGTTAAACATAATTTAGTTTTTTTTCTTGTCCATTATCAAAGTAAAATATTTTTTCTATATTGAAATTTTAAGGAAGATCGTTAACATTTTTTTTTATGAAAATTATAAATAACTTATATTTCTAATCAATATTTTTCAGATACCATTTAGAAAATTATGGTCTTTAATTCAAGTTCTTTTAAGAAATGGTCTTTAATACTAACTTATTTCTCTACAGACTGATTTACATTATGCAAACGTTTATTGTAATAAAAGCATTGGTTTTAGAGAACATGAAATAATCATTTTAAGGCTATCACTGGCGAGAAACAAAATCACGTCAAGGATCAGTCAAATTAGGACCTTTTCATATAATCATAGTTAAAAGTTATTAAATTTGTCATTAATAGGTATTTTGGTGACAAAATGGCTATACAAATACAGCTGTCTATTGCTAACTTTATTTGTTTAATGCTTTACAATATATAATGAAATACACATAACTTAATAACTTATTAAAACCCCTTAGTAGAATACAAACTGGTATCGAATTTGCTCAGAAATTCTTGTTTTTGGGTATTATTTAAGCTATTTTAAAAGCATCTTTTATGTTCACACAAAGTTTCAGTATAAAGCAATTTATATTAATCTTATTATTCTATAGTTTATATTTAGTTACCATACAGTTTATACGTAAATGAATATAATTTAGAGAGCCAAGAGAAGCTATAAGTAAAAAAACAACAATGATTAAAATTATATTATAATTCGTAAAGATATAAAATAAGCTTATAACTTTAATAAAACGTTAACTCGAATAAACGTACATCAGTTTTTTTAGCCTTTATGCATACAATATTCTTGATACAACACTTTTCTTACCTTCCTAATAACTGATACGTAATATGCCAATTCTGTTTCGCAGTATACGGTAGCTTTTGCAATCTGAAATTTTTATATGTAATATATTTACTTCCGAGACCGCAATATTATATAAATTTATCTTTTGACAAACACATTGTATACTTTAGTTATTGCCTTAATAATGTATGGAGACTTTCTGAGCACACAATATTACACAGATGCCGAAAAGGGGAAAGAAAGAAAAGTATTCTGTTAAAAAATTCAAATCTTTTACAAGATTTGCGCAAAATAACGCTTGTATTCTTTATGAATACTTTCAATTTCTGAAATATTCGTGCATATGTGCAATATCAACACTATTATTATGTACATTTTTCTCATTTTCACTACCTTCTCTTTCAGATTACCATAACCTAATAGTTTAAAAAAAAATTTTTTTTTTTAAGAAAACGAAATAAAATTTAAGTAATGTTTTCATCACATATTCGGATGAAAAACCACATACTGCGAGAGAAATTTCTCAATTTGATTAAATTCAAAAAAGTTCTGCATATCTATGAAATCTATTCTAGTATTAAATCTAAAAGGAATATAAATCACTCTATATTCTTGCAATTTCTTTTCTGAATTTCCCTGAATTAAGATTCTAGGTCGTATTGTATTTAGAAAAAGAAGTTCCGTTGAATAAAATATTCCACCAGCCACTTCTAACATTTTTCTTCTTGGATTTTATATTTTTTAGATTTCTCGAGTGAAAGTAAAGTTTTCTTGAGATATCTTTTGATGATGTCGTCATCTACATTCGAAATATACTCGATATTTTACACCTCAGTTAACTTTTTCATTTCTTGCACATCGAATTATATATAATATGAAGAAGGTAAGTGTTATATCTACTCAAAAATAAAAATGCTTTAAATAAAAATGCTGCTTTTTTATATATATCATTTATTTTTCGTGATTTATTTATGCAAGTTTAAAAGAAAAAATAATTCCAGAAATGAGCAAAAACTGGAGTTACAGCAACAAAAACAAAATTATTACAACTGATTACACATATACTGTTTTCAAACAATTATTCTAAAAATAAGGTGAATAAAAGATTTTGATTTTTCAAAATATGATCAAACTCAATTGATTTTATAAAGCCTTACAAAAATATTAGCATCAAAATTTAAAAAAAAAAAATTGAACCAAAATTTTAAATTACTTTGTGAAAAATTCACTATTCTTATAATTTTAATGAAAATACTTTTTATAAAAGATGGTATGAATGATTGTTTTTTTCATTAATGAGACGTACAAAAGATTACATGAGGGGATATTAGTGACACACCTAGTAATAATGAATTACGATCAAAAGACAAGGACGACACCCGAGTTGAGTGAGTGAGAGTAATAATAACGTCGCATTATAAAGCAATACGAGAGCGATTAGAAACGCACCTCATAATTTTGAGCCTCGGTTATGTAACGAGAACGACACCTGAGTTGGCACCTTCTCTCCAAACTACTAATGTCAACAGATTTAACAGGCATCAGCCCTCTCGCGGCTGGTCTTAAACGGCACCGGCACTCGAACCTACGACATACCGGCTACGAGTTCGTGAATATAACCACTAGGCTACTGCAGCCACGATATCCTAATTGAAATATTAACTTAACTCAGTGGTGCAACAACCATGAGGTCCAAGGCCTACTGTGCCCAACTCATGCGTGACTGTGGGCCCTGAGGTGCATGAGCAGATGTTCCGGTCAGGTGGTCAGTCTGACGCGAATTGAAATCTTACTTTCTTAACTTCGTCAGCATACCAAAGAGAGCGTTTTATAAATCGCAATAAATTAAATGTGTATCATCCCGTTACACGACAGTTCTTGGAAGGGCGAAACTCGAACCTATTACCATCGGTTACAAATCTGTTACTGCAGCAACCAAGTTACTGTAGCCAATTACAAATTAATAAAAGCTACTGTAATTTATAAAGTCTTTTTACTTTTTCCCGTTTTGATTTTTTTAAAACTTCAAGCTTCTTAAATCCTTACGAATCTCTCTAAAGCAATTTTCACAAGTGGAAGTAGTAGTAAAAGTGAAATCTTATGCTCTATTACACTGACTATTTTAAGGCAATAGTTAAATATCCTACAATCTTTTTTGAAAAATCAAGCTGCTTCATTTATGCTTATTTCTTCACGAAATTCAACTATTTAAAAAGCACTTTTCCGCAAAACAGCTCAAAGTGACTAACACACAATTAAATATTTATTATGATAATGAAATATAGTTAAAAATTTAAGGTATCCGACTACTTGCGACAATTTTTTTTAAAAAAATGGATGTATGGAGTTTTTTGTTGTTTTTAGTTTAATTTAATACATTTTAAGAAAAATATGCTAAAATTAAGAAGAGAAAAATTAATATTACTAAAACGGGAAAAATGGGTAAAAATTTACAAAAAATAACATAAACGCGGCCCATTCTGTACCAAAAGTTTATAAACAAATTTTTAATTTTTCGATTCCGATGTGTTGCTATGTTATTCATTTTTGAACTGACCTTCATGTAAGAGATATTTCACAAAAACTAGAGCACTTTATCATAGTTATTATATGAAATTGATTGAAAAAATAGTGAATATATTAACATAAGGCACTGTAAATTTTATAATAAAACAGTGATTGAAAAATGTGAAGGTTAAAAAATTTCTATTATTATACAGAACATACACAAAAAATTTCACACACAGTTAATTATTTTCAAAACTTTTTTAGCAATTGCTGGCCCCGTTTGAGCATTTTCAGAAGAAAAAAAAACTCATTTCGAGTAAAATACGTTTTAAAGTATGACATCTTGCTTGTAATGATATCTGCTTTTACTAAAACACTTGTAGTTTTTATTCAAGTGAACAAAAAAATAATAAACTTGGGTATTTTTATAAAGCTAATAAGATGACCTACAAAATAAAATTTTAAAAAATTCGCCAAATTTTGGCAACATTCACATTTTTAGGGTAGTCGGATACCTTAAATCAAATGTCTGGTATTTCGATAGGAAACCATACCATTGCCATTAAACAGATCATTTCAGATTCATTCATTCACTTTGCAGTAAAAACACAAGTTTCATTGCACAAATATTAAAAGCCTTTTTTGGTCAGTAGATTTGAAACATATCTAAAATTCATCCAGAAAAACAAGTTAATGACTATTGCATAAAAATAATCGAGTAGGACAGAGAGAAGAAACGGAATTATATGGGGGGGGGGGGAAGCATACTCGTTCTACTCCCACTGGTCGCGATTTATGCGAGAATGATAATTAAGAGGCCTGCAGGGACTATACTACAAAGGATCTTACTGCCACAAACAAGAGAATGAGTCACCGGTAGCAGTTCATATCGGGCTCTAAATTGTGAGAAAGAGGCCAGTAGGAATATGGGGATAATGCAGCTATTTCAGTGGAGGAGGAAAGAAATTGGGTTGTCCTCGCTTCTCTTTAATACTTTGCGGAGAAAAAAGTTTATCGTATTTTATTTAATATGTTCGGTTAAATATTTTAGAAATAAAATAGCTGCTGAGAAATTTTGTTCATTATGAGAGAAGAGTAACAGTTATTTTTCACATTTTAGGAATTGCTGATATTTTAAAATGATTGAATAAATGAATTTAAAAATTATTCGTACTGAATGTGATTAATATTGCGGCAAAAAAAACCCCATATAAAATCAATGAAGATATTATTAATAAAATAAACTTAATTTTACCCAAAACTTTCCTATTTTTTTCAGGATACCGTATTTATTCAAATCCAACCCGCACCCCGAATTTTCAACACATTTTTGTGAAAAAAACAAACAGTGTAAAAAAGTTTATCGGTATTCGTTATTTGCGAAATTAAAAAAAAAAATATTAAAATAAGAACTAATAAGAAGTTAATTTATTTTACCAGTATTAAAAACTTAAATACGTACATGAACTTGTTATTGCACTAACCGTCAGTATTATGCTCAATTTTCTCCTTACAACGAATTTTTCCGCCTTCGATTTTAAGCCGCTCCCAATTTTCAGTGCCATTAAAATAGGGGGAAAAGTATGGCTTAGATTCGAATAAATACGATATTTAGCGATGAAGGGAAAGTGAGTGAGCGTATATTAATGTTCCACTATAAAGCTACACGATAGCTATTTTAGCGATGAGGGATTTTAAATAACAATAAATTTTACTTAGAAATGTAGGAGAACAAATAAAAAGTTTGACTTCGTAGAGGGAAACGTGCTAATTTGTAAGATATGATAATCGATAGAAAAATGTTTTATATTAAAGTTTATTTTAATTGAAAACATTTACAAGACCTCGTGTACACGGGCTTACAGAAGTAAGCATGAAACGCATTACAAAAGGAATAAAAAGAGGAAATAATTTAGCTAAAGTAAAATAATAATTTAGCTAGAAATAATTTGGTGTAATCTGGAGCATATAAATGAAACTTAGAACATAGAATGTGAAACCTAAACCTGAGAAAACAGAAGGAGCACATATGTTCAACATTATCCTCGCCACCAACACTATAGGTCGCAGAAAGGTGATGGAAGCAAATCAGTTGAAATAACTTTAAAAGTTATCCTGACCAGTATATTAAAGTTTGTTGTACTCAAATAACTTCAGAGTAAATATTTGAAAATTTGGGCATGAAAGAGCTTACGAATTTACAAAAAACGGTAAATTATGACGGAAATAACTACGTAGAAAATTTACAAATAACAAATAAGATAAATAAGTAAATTTAACCTAGAAATAAATTTCTGCATTATTTTAGCTATAAGAGCCACTAAGTCCATTAATCTTTAAAAATGACACCAAACTAGGCATATTTAATGTGAATAGTTTAAATTAATATTGAAGCTATACTAGTCAGATTGTTTTAAGACGTACTACATAATATAAAATGACATTTATTTAACAACTTTGTTGGGCAAAAATGCCTCTCTACATAGAAGTAAAACAGGCGACGGGATTTGGTAATCTGCCAGTTAAAAACTACGAGATAAAATTTCAGTTCGCGTGCTAACAAATAAAAATAAACGTTGACCATTCTTTTTTTTTTCATTATTGATTTCACCCCACAGCACTTTTATGTATATATAGACCCATCACAGCTAAATACTCCCACGAAACGCTCGGGGAAATGATCTTTTGGAAAGGGCGTTGACAGCACAAGCGCCCATACATTTTCAATGACCTTTTTTTCCCTTTCTTTTCTCTGTACGTCTTTAAGCTCCCGCGCATATACAGAAGCGGGGATATCAATTCTTCCACTCATTTGGGTAGACACGCCATTTGGGATAAGTTACTCTGCGTGCTTGCGGAGATAAACCTATGATGAGACTTCTCAAAGACCAAGTCTAAATCTCGGGTGATTTGGCAGCGTAGTAATGAAAAATAGAGAAGTCATTGAAGGGAATCATTATAATGATTTGTTTCAATTGTTATTCCTTAACCTGAGTAAGAGTATTTTATTGAACGGGTTTAGATGTACATATGCTGCGTGACTCGGTATTTGTTACTTTTATTCCTTACTCGTAGGTAGTAAAAATGAATATTTATTGTATTCAGGTGTATGGTTGGTGTAATGGATTTTAGAACATTAAGTTTTAAAGTTTGTGGACTCACTCTGTTATCCTATAGCGTAAACTATTATTAAGTAAAATTTTATTTTAATAAAGCTATGTATGGTTGTGCTCCCTATTCTTAAGGAAAATTCTTAAGGTCGTTTAAAAAGTATTAAATGAGTAATTTATTTTAAGCAGAAGGTTATTTAAAACAGTAAAATAGATTCCGAATTCTTCTCGCTAAATAATAAATGAATTCTTTTCATTACTATATGCACAACATTTTAGTTACTAAAACCAAGATTTTAAAGAAGATTAAAGGGCACAAACCTTAACTTTCAACAAGACAGTTTTAAAATAAATGATCTTCAAGAAATGTTAATCTAACAAAACGTAATAAATCTATTAGTTGATGGATATTAACTGCGAAAGTTTAATTTAGATGCAAATCACGCTTTAATCTTCATAAAACGAATTGCTACTTACTAAACCGATTTCAAATGTAATACTAGCTAATTCTAAGGCATGGATGTCCAGTTTCTGTAACATTTTATATAAATAATCATGCATAAAATAATGCATTTAAACTATCTAAATAAATTTTTAATTACCATCTTAAGAAACTTTTTAAATTATTTTGTGCATGTTGAAAGGTGTCAAGCTTTTTTTGTAAGGAAAAAAAAAACCAACAGCATTTTAATCAAATATAAATGTAAAAATGAATTTTAAGTTTATGATTTCTTTTTATTTCTAAATATTTTCTGTGGATTAGAATTTATTTTGTTGCATTTGTTTGTATTTTTAATTTATTCTAATAAACGTTTTTAATTGTACAATTTAACACATTCTCAAGCTTCCTGTTTTAACGAAATAATTTTAAAAATGGCAAAAAACAAAACAAAAAAACATCAAATTCTTTAGAGAGTTTACGAAGTTTTATTTATTATTTTAAACACAACATTTAAAAACACAGAGAAACAGACATATCTTTCCAATAAAAAATACTTCCCTTGAAGCAATTTGTAACATAAAGCTAATGGGTGAAACAAGTGAATGCATAAAAATGACAGAAGAAACCTAATTTATTTCATAAACTTCATCGTGATTTACAAAAACAACATTCTGTAAGCAACTGGAACATTTCCCACGGTTGCGAAAATGAATTTCAAAACTTATCGGACTGCTGAGATGATCCAAAGTTCAAAGAAAATCATCAAGATCGCAAATACATTCTAGGTTTTGTTCATGTGAAACAGCAAAAAATAGCGAAATCAAAGAAGATGGACTTTGAAGCAAACTTGAAGTATCTCGGAGTAATAGAAAATAAAATAAACAACTTACTACCATTATAAGTTAAGTTTTTCGCATCAAAGAACGATAGATAGTTATAAAGGACTACATTTATATAAGTGTGTTTTATTGACTTAAACATAAAATATACCCGAGTTATATTTCGAAGAATATGGCGAAATCTCTCTGGGCACAATTAAGAATCGCTCGCACACATAAAAGACAATTAACTCTAATCAAGAATGTTGTCAAAGAATTCCCTTGAGGTAGAATCGGGATTTTAGAATTAAATCTCGACCATTAAATTTAATAACAAATCAGCGAAGCAGAATAAGGCACAGATAATTTTCTGTAAAAGTAGACATGTCTGGAAAGTGCTATACAAAAATTCTTAAGAAACCGCAAAAGTTATATTACTTCTTCGAAATGCTCGTTTTGTTTTCTAATGTTAAACGTAGTATGTAAAATGTTATGTTTAAATATTATTGTTAACTTATTCATCAGCAAGTAAATATGTTTAAAAAACATGTTATAAAGTAAACATGTTTTGAAAAAAATTCAGCTTACTCATCACCGTTAACAAGCCCATGTGATAGAAAACAATGAGTTTAAAAACCCAAGAATTTTTTATATTGTACTTGTATCATTTAGACATAAATAAATGATGCATATACTTTAAAAAGTATATACAATAAAAATTCATTAAAACTCAAATATGTTAAAAAAAGAATTAAATCAGTTCAAATGCAGATGATTTCTTAATTTTTAAATGTTTTCAAAACAATCTTGTCTTTCTTTAGGATTAGTCAAGATATTTAATTTAAATAAATAGAATCTAGAAATATAAACGTTATTTTGCCAACAAGCATAGAAAAAGCTTTATACGAAGAATTCAATCCTTTGTCTTAGACTAATTGAATATTACTTTTATTTGGTTTAACAAAACATAGGTTTTTGTAAGTTCAGTTTACACGTCCTGTACTTTAGTTTGTTAAAAAAATTAAAACTAATTTCGATCATTTTATTTTATAAAGCATTTATCTTTTAAACAGCTCGGTTTACTTGTTATGGTTTTTAAGCTGATATGCAGATTATTTCTACGAGGAATATAGGACCAGGGATAAAAACTTTAAATACTCATTACTAAATTAAGTAAATCTTTAATTTGGATGAATAGTTCTTTTTTTCTCAAGACAGAAAATTAAAAATTTATATTTCTCGAATATATCCGTAAATTTAAAAAAAAATGCATAGGACATAATCCGAACATTTTAACTCTGTGCCTTTCCATCTATTTTATTTTGTTTTCCTGTTAATGAGTTTTAACAACTTGAATAGGATTTGCAAAATGCCACATTTGAAACCAAAATCGAAACTGAAGAACAAAATTTCCTTCAAAAGTTTATATAACTGATAAGCTGACTTATGGAAAAATAATACTAATCAATTAACCATAAATATAAAAATTTTTTTAACATAGTTACATAATGTTAAGGCCTGTTTTGGTATTATTTTATGACAAACACCCAAAAAGGACAAACACAATCCAAAAACACCATAAAAAATCGACAAAACAGCTATTTTTCATAGACGAAATATTCACTTCAACAAAATCTTCTCGCTTACACCTTACCGATTACATTAAATCCCACCAATACATCAAATTCACATCCCACTAATGATACCAAACGAGCAAAACGATTACCTCGAAGCTTTTTGTTTGAAATATCTTCACATTTCCCGATAGAAAAGTATGGATGTCACAAAGAATAATTGAATTTTCCTGATATTTCAAATCTACACTATCAGTCTAATATATATATATATATATATTGGATGTGATATCCCTTGTTTGGGTATACCCTAGTAAAACAAGCGGTCTAATGCGAGTCCAAATCGCCTTAATCAACTATTAAATCGGTCCCGTATTCTATCAACGTCTAACCGGTTAATACACTAGAGTATTTACCTTAGTCCTAGCTACGTATCTAGGAAATTCTGATCCCCCATTGGATGCTTTAATGGAAAATACCCTTCCTACTTAAAGCGCTGTTACATCAATAACCTTATTAGATGACTACATAACGCCCGCTTCGGACGACGCTTCCCATTTGCTAAGGTATATCATAAGAAGCTCACTTTTCTTAAGATTATATAGGAAGATATAAAGGAAAAGTTTTCTTCCGGTTTGGTTAGTGAAACATTGATAGATAAATCGAATTTAAACGCGCATTACAGTGTTAAATCTGAAAACTACTTATACAAAATGGTTTTGAATTAATTTTCAAAATAAAGAAATGCTTAGGAATAATTTAAATTACATAGATGCAAAAACAACAACAACTAAAAAACAGAATCATCTTTTTCAAAGATTAACTGAATTTTTTAAATTAAAAAAATAATTCAGATTACAGAGAATGAACTAGATGCTTCCTGGAAGTCAGTTAATATCTCTAAGTTTAAAAATTCAAATATTTTAACTCAACGTATAAAATAGAAAACTTTGAAAAGATTCTGTTAAAAAAGAAAATTTCTTATCTATGGACATTTCCATTCTAACTACAGAAAAAAAAAGTATTCCGCCAACATTTATAAAGATAGCATTCATTGAGTATACAGAGTAATACACTTTTCCCCTAAGAATTCGCTTTTTCATCTTTTAAGTCTTTAAAATGGAAATGCAAAGCAGATAAATTTAATATTTTTTTTCCTATCATGGCAATATAATAAAAAAAGGGGATAATAGCCATTGTTGCTCCATATCCCTCCTAACTCCTCAATTAAATAGAATAGTTTGTGTATAACTGTTAAGCTGAAAGAGACTTTTTAACTTGGCGTAAAAATAATTTAACGCTTCAATTGACAAACAAAATATTTATCTTTCATCTTTATTGTACCGGTAATAATCTCGTTTTTTTTTTTTTTTTAAAATAGCTTATTCTTCTGAGGTCAATTCAAAACGATTTTAATTAAAATTCTGAATAAATCGCACATTTGACTTTTTTTTAGCAAACATGGCTTTAAAAGCATTTCGGTAGTTTGCACAAAAATTTCAACGTTTCAAATATTTTTAAGAAAAGCTGCATAAATTAAAGGGAAAAAATGCTAGCAATGCAGAATAACTCAAATTACTGTTAAAACATATTTTAAAAAGATTTTATATCTATAAAACATTTTATAAATTAATTTTATATAAAAAGTACTAACTTCAGTTAAAACGTACCTAACTTTTTAAGGAAGAACAAACATGTCTTTTTTTATTAAATGTTAAAAACTACAGTCTCTCTATAACAAAAAAAATATATATACTTGTTTCTGAACTCTTCAATTTATAATGCATTAAATACTTATTTGATTATTTTAAACACCGTAATGAAACACGAAAAAAACATTGAACAATAGCAGTTTATAAATAATTAAAAAGCTAACAAATTACTGAGCAAAATTGACACAGAATTAAAATTTCGAAGTACACAAAAAGCCAATAAAAAAATTACAAATAATTAAATTTCGTTTCTTCAAGAATAAGTCTTATAAAGTAATTCCGTTACTAAAGATAAATTTTTACATGGGAAAACATAAAAAGGAATTTGTAAGAAATGGAACAAAATGGAATGCAAGAAATGTAACAACAATAATAAACGAATAAAAGATATAAAATATAAATTAAATATCCTACAAAACAGAGAAAGCCCAAGTTCTCTGAGACCGAAAACCAGGGGAAAAATCAATTTAAGAAGAATATTCAATTGACAAAATGAAAAACTATTGTTTCTATATCTGTCATTGACTTAGGACAGTGAAATAGGATTAAGCTTGCTTTACATAATCCTAACCTTCCCCTTCAGAAGAAAAATTTTTCTTATATAGTGCTATATATATATAAGATTGTGGTATACAACAGTGATTCGACAAGATCAGCAGAGTTTTATTAATGTCGGAACGGAGCAATATGAAGGCTATTGGCAACAGACTTCGTAATTATGAACCGTTATCAAGTGACGATGATAAAATCTGAGCGTTTACCTCATTCATTTTTTTTTCAATTAAGTAAATCTAATCAATGATAAAAAAAAATCGAAATTTTAAGACAAGTTGTGTAATTTAGGCGTTCCGCATAAATCACATTAATTATAATCACGTACATGTATTTTCAGAACAAGAAATCAAATTTCAGAAAATTCTTCTCGTTTTGCTTGATTAAGTAATATTTTGTCAAATTTCTGCGATGTATAACTTACTATTAACCTCGTAATTTCAAACCCCGTCAGGTGGTTGACTTCTGATAAAGCATTTTTGTTTTAGACATTGGAACACTTTGAATCTCAGTTTAAATTTTAAAAAAAAACGTGTCAACCTTCATTATTTCATATGACATTCTTCGATGGAACCAATAATCGAATTTATGACCTTCTTGTCAAAAAAATGTGGCCCAATCATTCCAGTTACCAAGACTTTCTGAATTTTTTTTTTTTGGTAGGTCTAACCAAAATTTCTACACCACTTTAGTTCAATTTTTTTTGTAGCTTAGCTTTATCAAATAAAAAAAAATTAAGTATATAATTGACTACCATAAAAGGATTCCACACATTTGTGTTAACAGACAGATCTGCATAAAGTGAGAGAGTGAGATTTTTTAACATCGCACTTTCAAGCTGCCCAAAGGTTATTGGTAACGGACCACGGTATTTTGAACCATGGTCAAATGACGAGGATGAAACCTGAGCTGGCACACCCCTCTCCTAACTTCTACACCACACCACACACGAGAACGTTTGGGCCTCGACAGATTTAATGTGTAGTGGCGCCATCTACATGGTGTGTCTTCAGCGGCACTAGGCTCGAATTCATGCCATTCTAGCCACGAATCCGTGTCCTTGACCAAGCTCTGCATAAAGAGAATAAATGATTGAAGCTTTACTTTGAAATCCAAAATAATGTCGATTTCATTAAGAAGCTCTTATCCGTACCAAGAGTTCAACTGAAACATTGACTGTCATGCACAATTTTAATCCTCAAAACTTTGTTATTAATTTAATAAGCATGCGCGTACACAGACAGCATAATATATTTCTCTTCATGAAAAATGCGACGAATAAAAAATAAAAGAGCCGTCAGACACCCCAACGATTATTCACAAGCTCGTTTACTTCCGCTCTTAAGACATCTTCACGCCTTTCGAAAAACGACAAGCTTACGAAATAAGTGGTTTTCAAAAGCAGTAAAATAAGGCTTTTTAACAGTTAAAAAAGTACACTGGAATCGAACAGAAAACATAAGGAAGGAAAAACACTTACAAGCGATCATAAAAAGAACGGGGTAAAAAAATAGTATTTAATGTACAGAATAATGAAACAATACTTTGTTTTTAAAAGCGATACCTTTGAGGCATGCTAACATAAGATTTAATTGCTTTTCTTTAGGTGCATTTTATTTAGTTTTTATGAGTGGATTTATAACTCATTGTTTTTAAAGTGTTCTTATTCGCGGTCTTAGTGATTTTAAATTTTATCTTGTTTCTTTTGTACGAGGCCTACCCCTCTCCCTATTGATATAAATATTCCACAATATGTATTTCTCTCTTAAATAAAAGGAAATAAAATTGCGTAGAAATTTTTAACACTAAATGGTCTAGAGATGTATTACCAAACACGTGGTGAAGAAAAGCATGCGTGTGTGTGTTATTATATATATACAAATTTAAAATCTTACCAACTTTTTAAAAACTTATATAAGGAAAGCGTACCAGAACTTTCAACAAAGTTTTACGACAAAATAGTTGATAAAAATGTACTTAGAATTTAATGATAAAATCCGTTAATTCACATTTATCAATTTACAATGTATAATTATTAAAGAAATTCGCGTAATAAAAATATCTAAAACCTTGTGAACAATGTCAAATAAATATGAAAGCGAAAAGTATCAAACTTATTACTTTCGGTGCCTATTCTAAGTAGGTCTCAATAGGGGGGGGGGGTATATTTGGTTTCAGTCGTTCATGAGAGTGAATATTAACGTCGCACTGTTCAGCTACACGAGGGTTTTTGGCGACGGACCTCGTCATTTTGAACCATGGTCAAGTGACGAGGACGACACCTGAGCTGGCACCCCTCTCCTAACTACCCCACCACACCAACGAGAGGACGTTTGAGCTCTAGACAGATTTAACGTGCATCACTCCTCTACACGGCGGGTCTTCAGTGGTACTAGGCTCGAACTCATGACAAGCCAGCCACGATCCGATACCTTGACCACTAGGCTACCGCGGCCACTTCAGTAGTTCATATATGGGTCCATTTAAATCGTACACAATTACATCATCGTCCTCTTAACTATTTGGGTGTTAGGGCACTTTTTTTTTGTGTTAGGGCGGTTTGCAAGGGCGTCAGTTAATTTCAATACTGGATTGCCTTCCTGTTGTAGGGTTTTCAATATTTTTAAATGTTTTACTTTCCTTTTCCCTTTTTTTTCTAGTGAGTTTTTGGTTTGCCAGATATGTACGTTCTAATGTGTTAGGTTTATACAGCTATTGTGTGTTAGTAAGATCAATAGTTAATTTCGATTCGGAATAAAATGTTTAGAGAACAACAAAAGTATATATAAATTCCTTGAGCTATGATTTCAGACACTGTAAAAGCCTAATATTTTGATCTGTTTGGTAGAGTCGAAACAGCTGAAGGTTAAGCAGCCTGGGCATGCTTGCGATTTCAGTAAGACTATAAGTTTGCGATATTCTAAGTAGGAAATATATCTTGGTTAGTTTTATACCGTTTTCCTACTTGTTATTTTGGACATAATTTTGAATCGGAAGGAAGTACCCCCCCCCCCTTTAGACAATTAATATACCACGGATCCAGATCCATGGATGAAGATCCAACAGACGCACATCTAGGAGCACGAGCCTTTTTCCGGCAGGCACTTTGTGGATGTCCGAACTCTCTTTTGACACTTGAAAACAAAGCAAAATACTCAAATGTGTATTATATTTTATAATTAATATATCTTGGTCTGATTGAAGTCAACAACTGAGGACAGCCGAAAAGTTAAAGTTAAATGTATGGGCTAATTATTCAATTAAGATTTTATTGAATAAATAGCCAATTATTTAACAACGGAAATTCGATTAATCATTTATTTACTACATTGTTGTATCACGAAAATTATCCAGCTTAATAAAAATAATCATGTATTATTTTATAAAATTATTTAATAATACAAATTACGAGACACAGAAGCACAATTAAAATGTATGAGGCTTATATATGAAAGAATTAATATGCATTGGAAGGTTCAAATATTTCGCTCAGAAGCTTAAATGATTTCCAACTTCCTTCAGCAATTCCTCGAACTTTATGTATCCTCTTTTTTCACCATGAATATATTTAAACACAAATTTAAAAAAAAAGCAGATAAATATATTAGGAAATACATGCTAAAAAGTACAGTATATAGGATATACGTTACATAAAAATATTAGTCTAAATTTTATCAGAGAAAAATATTTATTAAAGTAAGAATAACAAAATTAATAATAGCTTCATTTGTACAAAATTTCTCCAGCAATTTCTTGGTTTTAAAGCTAATTTAAAAAACAGAAATAGCCTTAAGAACTCATTGAATTTTATTGATATATGATATTTATTTGTTTACAAAATCACATCGAAATTCAAATAATTGAACCAATTGCTTTGAAATTTTTAAACTTTTTTCTCGTGTGAAGCAAATATGAATAAGACCCCTCAAAATGTTCCTCAGAATAACATTTATCTATTTTTTTACAATTCTTCCTTAGGGATAAATCTCCAGAAGTCCAAAGGAAAGTTTGTCAACATAAACAAAAATTCTAGCAAATAAGCGAAATACATATCCTTCCCCCCTCCTCTACGCACACATATATATATTCACAGTCGATGATATAAGAGGTGCATGAAATATTTTAAATACGGCAATTATCCTGCGATAATTATCGTTGTTTAAAAAAATAGAACGACATTTAAACGATAATATGGATATCTCTTAATCGCGTCATAGTTACTCAAGGCTTTTTATTAAGCTACAACTGTCTTCAACAACGAAGAGATAAACGCTATTTAAACAACCTCAAATGAAAAGGCTGAATTTAAGATATTTATCACATATTTCCGCTTTCACAAAATGCTACGTAAAGCGCTTTTACTCGGAAAACGTTTTACCAGTTGAGAACATGCAAAGCATATTTTCTTAAAAGTCCAAATTTTTATTCACACTCTTGATGGTTACTTTAAATATTCTGATAAAATTTGAAACCAAACCCTAAATTAATGAAATACTAAACTTAAAACTAGTAAAAGTATGTAGTGTGCAGTATTTTTGAATTGTTAATGATTAAAACCTCTTAGAGAGACATTGTTAATTAAGAAAGGAAAAGAGAGAGAGAAATACGCAGTTGCTTGTTAGAAAAGGCAATTATCTTCGTGTTAAAAGACCTTTGAAGAGTAAAACAATACGCTGTACGGGCAGAAAACTAATTTTGTTCGTCCTTTTCAGCAAATTTCTTTGTTAGAATGAATCAGGTTTGATGTGTCATTAAGACGGGGTGTTTATTGAAAGTTTCGTTTGACAGTGAAGTGTTAATTGATGATATCAAGAATTAATATTAAGGCAATTGCGCAATATATTAGGATTAAAACTTTATTTAAACCGAAAGTTGATTTTTAACCGCAGGAAAGTATATGAATTGCATATAAATGTAATATTTACAAACATGAACATTTCAGTAATCAATAGCTGTAAAATAAATACGTAAATAACAAAATGGAGGAATTTTTTTGTCCGACAATAATTTAATTTTTTTGAAGGTAAACTAGATATTCAAAATTAAAACATATTTAAACCATTGCTCTTTCAATTATTTAATTTTTATAAATAATATATCAATTGCGAGCACGAACACAATTAATATATATATTTCTTCTTTTTTTAAAGCACACTTACAAATAAAACAGTTAATAAAATACTTAAAGAGAAATTATGGATGAAAAGTCCTTAATTCTGGAAATATATACTCTAAAATCTTTTAAAATAACAAATCATATTTTACTAATGATATATAAATTTAAGTGCAGCAAATGTTAAATGTGTAATGATTAGTGGAAACTTAAGCCAGAACTACGAATTTTTTTCTCGAACGAGACCGATTTCGAATAGTAGGAGGTAGAACTAAAAAAATATCTAATTTTTAATACATTATCTTTTGGTACATTAAAAACTGGTCCAATGAATGATTATAGATGATAATAATAAGTATCACGAATAAACCATTTAGCCATTCATAGAAATAAAGTGAACGTCTTGGATTTTAGAAAAGGAAAATATCATTTCTATACTAGTAGAAAATGAATTGGAATTTCACATATTTAATAGATATGAATAAGAATGAACAAAAATATAAGTTAGAATTAAAAACTCAATGATTACAGCTCTATTTCTTGGTTTATTTACTGATTGTTTTGTTAACGTCGTTCTTTGAAGATAGACGAAGGCTACTGGCGATGAACCTCGTAATTTTGTACTTTGGTCAAGTGATGAGGATAACTCCCTCGCTGACACAATACTCTCCAAACTTCCCCACCAAGCCAGCGTGAGGAATTTGAGTAACAAACTTAACTTTATCAAAGCTCCTTAACACGGTGAGTCTTTAGTATCACCAGAACTCTAACTCAAACTCGACAAAAACAACGCCGTTAACGATTTCTTGACCATGGTTATTTGGCTATTATGGCTATGTTTTATTTCTTAGTGAGAATGTATCAAAAATGTGTTCCATCTTTGACATTAAAACGTCACTTATTTTTTCATAAATATTTTAGGTTTAAAAAAAAGGAAATTTAATAATTAAGATAGTTTTGCTCGTAATTATTTTGGAATAATTTTTCAGAAACAGAAAATATACATCCAAAGTTTCAAACCTCTCATTAGGTTCAATAAACTATTTTCATTTTTGGAGGAATTTTCTTGCCATAATTAACTGCGATTTTACTGTAAATGTACAGTAAGAATGTGAAATTTCAAGTACATTATTTGTTTAAAACAAATAAACATTGACCCTGGATTTAAGGGTACATAAAACTATCCTTTAAAGCTTTCAAAACCTTTTTAAATCACATACAATGAAGTAAATTGAAAATTCGAAATATATTTTCACAATCCTGAATGTAGTCAAATGAGACGATTAAGGACAACTGATGTATAAGCTCACAAATCAAAACATGATGTAAGGTAACTATTTTTAAGTTATTTTTGATTTATATCGTATCATGTTTCTCAAGGGAACACTTTAAAAATCCACTAAAATTAAATTTTAATAAAATCTGAGGAAATACACATCACCACACTACATATCACAAAACGGGACGGTTTACAGTAAATGCCAAAAACACGATCAAGACTTTACAAAATCTATACATTAAGTTAAAAGATTACATGTAAACTATTTGTGTGGGACATACAATATTATCTATATAACATTCAATATTTTACATCTTTTGTCTATTTTATTAAAAAATGTCCCAAATCCATTCAAGTCGTATGAAAAGCTGAAAGTCCCAAACTACACATCAGAATCCTACAGAAATGTCGAATGAAACAAGTAAAGGGGATTGGAGAGGGAAAAAGGCAATCTCTAGAGAAAGGCCCAATTTAAAAATGGAGAGATCCAAAAACTCCTCACCCCTTCCCTCACAGTGCGGCAAAGAAAAACCATTCCGGGACAAGGTCACGGTCAATAAGTGGGGAAGGGGGAAAATCGGAGGGGGAAAACTGGGAAAACCGACTCTCCTCGCCAGACGATCTCGCTAGTTCTTCCAACTGGAATTCGGAGCCAATACCAAAATCCTTCCTAAAATGCAAGAAGGCCCCCCCCCCTTCTCGAAAAGTCCTTGATTTCTGCGACCAGGCAATTGCAAATCAATATTGTGCGGGGCCGAGACTAGTGGGCAGCCGGGGAAAAGTTTTCCTGGATCATGGGATTTTCCCGTCGGAAGGTTTAGGAGACAGCATACATTCCTTCTATTTCTTGGCTCCGAGAACAATAGGACACCCCCTCCCTCAGAAAAGCATCAAAATTCTCCGGAAGACACTCTTCCTACCATCGATTGAGTCTTATCATTAAAAAGTTGACGCCGATGGTAAATATACTCCAAAAAGAAGTTTTGAACCAGGAAGGGGGGATGAATGGAGGGGGAAAGAAGAATAAAAGAAAAAAAGAGCGAGAGCGTGTTTTTTCAAACTTCAGCCTTCCTTTCTTCGAGATCCGAGAGAAAAAAACACTTTTCACGTGACAGTCGAAAATGACACTTTTTGGATGACGAGGAAGAAAGATGTAAGATTGAAGTGTGCCTGAGTACGCATACAACTTTTTTTAAACAGACTGGAACTATATATAAAGAGCAGGCGAAAAGATGACATTTTAATTTTTACTGGAACATTTTTTGTAAGGTGCCTTTTAACATGAAATACTGAAATTACGTGTTAATTTAAAATTGATTGATTGACTTAAATGTCGCACTTTGAAGCTACACGAAGGCTATCGACAAGGGAACTTATAATTTTGAACCTCGGTCAAGTAACGAGAACGACCAGTTGGCACTCCACTCTCCAGTATTACGCAAAGGTGAGGGACTTAAAGTATCGACAGATTTAACATATATCAGCTAACTGATATCAAGTGTGATATCAAGACTTGAGAGGAACAACGTCAGCTACGAGTTTGTGACTATTACCCCTTGGCTACTGCGGTTTCACGTTTTAATTTACAAAAATGACTAAGGAAAAATAGCTCCAAGATGACGTGATGAAGAATTTTCAACTCCTGAATCTATGGTTAGGAAAATATTTATTTTTGAATTTCAACAAAAGTGCTTTCTGAAGGCTTAGAACACATTTCATGCATGGACATGACAAATGAAAATGATGCTTGTTCATGATACTTGTTTCCAAGTATGCTTTAGCTCCCTAACCAAAAATCTTCGAGACTAAAAGTAAATTTCTTTATAAAAATAGTTTTTGAATGGTCTAAAACATGTTTTTTTACTGTAAAAAGAACAAAACGTGCGACTAGTTTTCGTTCGTGGGAAATTTACAACGCTTGGCAATAGAGTTAGTTATAGCAACTCAACAGAAAGTGAGATTCTGCGAAGTATGAATAAAATCACTTCAAGATTAAGAAAAATAAATCCGTATTTTAGATGAAAGATATTTTACAATTAGTTTTACTTCATTTGTATACGATGTAGTAATCGATAACGAAAGTTTTTGTCCTCTATAAGTAAATCCGGAAACTAATTTTAGAAGGAACGTAGTAGAAAATACTAATGTGCTACTTTTTACAGACGTTTTGTGTATGTTTTATTAAGAGGTTACGCTACGATTCTTTATTTAGAGAATGAACGTGCCATTTGGCATATGGTACAATTCTCAGTGGTACACTACACTGCTCTACAAATGTGTCAATTTTTGAGGGGGGAAGATGTTGATAATTTCGAAATGGAGCTTATTTGAGCTAAATCTTCATAATGATGGATAGCAACATTCACGGATATACGAAAAAATCTGAAAGATAACTGTAAAGATAAATGGACAGCTATTTAAAATTATTGGTTGGCAATTTTGCTGAAGAGATTTAATTGTTTGAAGAAAAAAATTACATGTACTCAGCTTTCCACTTTTGGTTCTACATATCTATGTGAACAAATCTTTTCTCACGTGAAAAGTATTTTGAGTCCGCAAAGAAGTTGTTTGACATATGGACATTCTGAATCATGTGTCAAATTGAACGTTATAAATCAAATCAATGATGTCGCAATATGAAATAGAGCGGTGCAGGAACAAGATTCGAACTAAAGCGCTTATTTTTTAGTTAACTGTATAGAAGGAATGGGCTTACATTATGTGTTATTTATTACTTATTTTAATAAATATGTTTAACTGATAATAAACTTTTCAAAAATTTTATTTATGTTGAAGGAATAGTTGTTCTTCCTGTTGTTTAATTTTATGTTAATATAAATATCTTTAAAATAATGTAAAATTAATATGTAATAAAACGCTGAATCTATATTCTTGACCTCTGTTTCCTAACTCTGCAAGCATTATTAGAGAATAGAATTATTTCAAATATTTTCTACCGTGTAGCACGCCAAATCATATGGGTAGATTGGTTTGGAACTCCTTAGCTACAAGGTTGCCGACCCCTGTTGTAAAACATAGCACTGACATCTCTACCTCAATATTTATTTAAAGCATACGCTAGTTTACGTGCAAAGAGTATATATTAAATGTTACAAATCCTCGACGGTAATTCGTGCGAGGATAATCTACAATATGCTAGAGAGGCAAATTTAATTTAAATAAATTCAATATGATAATACAAGCAACATACATTAATAACTTAATACAGCATAATGCGGTAATATTATAAACTCATCCACTCATAATCACATGGATTTAACTGAAATGAGAGTAGCAAGGGGAGATATTAATAAAAGCAATTCATGTATGTCAGATTTAATTTCTTGTAATAAAACCACTGGACAGAACGAGGCTGGTACATAAGATATTCTATACGAGGCAGATACATAAGGCAGAATAAAAAGAGATTAAGCTTAAGAATAATTATATTTTGCAAAGCATTCAAAATTTTAAGAAACAAGTTTTTCTTTTTTAAAAACTGAATGTGAAGACACGAAATAAGCACTAAATAAGTACTAAAAGAAACAGCAATGCTTACAATACTCTTGATAACAGTAAATGTCAAACAAAATCTTGACATTAGTTTTATTACTTACAAATATATAATATATATATATAAACTTAGTATTATTTTGGGGCTCATGGAACTCATTCAGTAATTCCGTAATTTTTTGAAATTTTTAAGAAATTCTCAACACAAATTTAAAGTTTCCAAGGGATACACAAATTAGTTTGGCAAAATATCAATACATTAAGAAATTGCTATCTAGTCATATTTTATTTTTATAATAGTTATGTGTATATATTTTCAAACAAAAAAAGAAACAAAGATGAAACTGTTATACATTGCCCTTGGATGATTTTATTCAATTCGTCGAAATTAGGGGACAAAAATGCATTATGCATCTTAGTGACGAAGACAAATAAACGGAAATAATGTCGGAAGAGCCCATTCAACAAATTGACTTGCTGTACTAATCCAATAACCAAGAATAATTGCTGCCGATAAGTACGGACAAAGTCAATGAAGTTAAGCCCGTATACAAAGAAAATACCCTAAACATTGGCTTGCGAGAGATCAAACTGCGACTTTGCTGCATTCACTGATAGCCTTTTTTTTATCTATTTCCATAAAGAAGTATTCCGATTAAAAAAATGGGCCTCTCGCCATTTGAATACTTCATCTTCTATATTCCAAAGATTTTTCAACATTTGATTTTGGTAATCCTGGTCTTATCAATCAAGAATTCGTTGTAGTTCTCAAAAAATTATAGTTAAAAAAACTTAAAAAAACACTTTTTTATAGTTAATCGAACCAAAGAGTAAAAAATAATTCTTAATGTAAGAAAATAATGATTAACACAAAAAAATTAATGCCACTGTGGTAAAAGCGTGGGGTGCTCGATATCAGTTATGATTGTTCTATTCCGAAATGCAGGGTTAGTGTAAAAATGTAGTACAAAGCACCCCGCGTTTTTACCACAATGGGATTAATATTTTTGTTAATCATTTTGTTCGTATATGAAAAATTATTTTTTACTTTTTGGCTCACATTAACTATAAAAGCGTGTTTTTTAGTTCTTTTAAACTGTAATTTATTTTTCATTTTTTAGTTTGATCTACAATAAAAGCGTGTTTTTTTAGTTTTTAAAACTATCATTTATTCATCGAGGAATTAATCTTAAATGTATTATTTTCTTAGAATCTAGAATACCCATTGGCGTTTTCGCGGTATTAGTCGCCAAATCTGGAAATAGGATCTGGAATTAGTCGCCAAAATTGGAAATGGGAAATCGTTAATCCTGATGATCCTGATCAAGGCAATTGAACAAAAACCTTAAAATTATTGTATTGGCATCGGTTCTTGACAAGTGTGCAAAATTTCGAATTAATCTGACCTTTTAAAGTGGGTAAAAATCGAGTTCAAAGTTTTCGTTACATACAAGTGAAGCTTATAAAAGCGTGTTAAAAACAACTCACCAGTTGATGACATTAAGAATTGCATTCTTTTCAATATGCTATCTCGCTTTTCGAAAGAAAATGCGAATATATTTTACTTAGGAAAAATTCTATTAAATACCGAAACGAGCTCTCTCATTTAATTAACGAATTCAATTTCACGAATGGCAGTTGTAAAATTTTTAATGAAAGAAGTTTAGTTATCCACAAGAGAAATTTCCAAAATTAAATCACTCATCAAAATAACGTGATTAATTGAACTTAATATGTTGATACAAGGGGATCGGGAAAGAGAAATTTCTGTTCTTTTATTCTATATCAAATCTTTTATAGATAATTATTAAAAAACTGATTAATACTTAACTGTGAAGAGATAATCTACAATAAAAATACCGTAATTGCGTATACATTGGTACTGTATACGCGACAGTATCAGCGACATAAGTACCAACAATTTAAAGCAGATTACGCACAACATTTTACGCTTAAAACTTAAAAATTTGTCCGAAATAAGATATTTTTCAAAAAATATTTATGACAGCAACTTTTATACTTTTGTTTAAAAGAATACATAATTTGATTTCGGTATGAAAAAATATGATAAAACAGCTGGTTTTAGAATGTAGAAAAGACAGAAAATTTGTAGCAGTTTCATATTTTTTGTCAAAGAAATTCGTGCATAAATCATTCTAGATAGCAAATGCACTACAGAAACAGTATAATATTTACATAAACATCAAATTCGCAAAAATAAACTATAATACACATGAAACTCAAACTATAGAGGATAATTTGAAAAGAATATAGCTGTGAAAAAATATTTTCACCCTTAAATTAAAAATTAATGATTTAAAAAGGCATGGGAATAGCTACTACGGAATACTCACTATAAAAGCGTTAATACCGACTATAAAACTGTATTTTAGTGACTATTTTCGGCACATTTCCTAAATTTAGTTTCTTTTAGTATAGAGTCCTCGGTACTTGCGTATTATTTCCATAATAGAGTTTAACACCAAAGGATTTACGAGTTACGGTTGGTTTACGAGTACGGTACGCGCGCAAGTTGGTTTTTTGAACTTATAATCAGCTTTGTGTGGCTATATTTTCAATCTAAGACTTACCAAAATCACCAATGACATTGAGTT
The DNA here is from genome assembly GCA_019973975.1 of Trichonephila clavata. Classification (NCBI taxonomy): domain Eukaryota; kingdom Metazoa; phylum Arthropoda; class Arachnida; order Araneae; family Nephilidae; genus Trichonephila; species Trichonephila clavata. The sequence goes on along the minus strand of BMAO01038331.1, from coordinate 276,811 downwards.
AATACGTAAGTATCTAATCCTGTATTTTTTACCTTCGCAAAAAGCTCCCAAATTTTAATTGCATTAAATTATTTTTAAAATTCACTGGAAACGCGTGAAGATATATTTATGAATTTTCAGAAAGTTAGTCAAAATCATGTCTCAACATGTTTTATACATTTTAATTTTTCTTTTACGAATACATTTCCGATTTAAAATACATTGATTCTTTTATAGCTGCTTAATAAGGCATTAATTCTTTTATTTCCCCTCTTCACCTAATAATTTTTTCAAAGTACATTTAAAAACACCAAGTTTAGTTTCACATATAATAATTACTTTACGCCACTTAATTATAATATGGAAAAAAACCATCGACTAGACTGTAGAAAAAAAAATTAAGCAAATATTTTTTACATTTCAATATTTATTATTGATTTTTCAGACTATAACAATTCAGACGTTAGAAATACAAAAATCCGAAGTACGAAAAAAATTAAATATACACAGAGAAACTTCTTTTGCCATTAAAAAGATAGAAATCTCTTTTTGTAACAGATTCAAATCTGAACTATGGAAAAATAATTTTTGGGACATCATTTTGTTTCCGATTAAAATTCTGATTGAGAAAATAGTTTTAGATGATAATAACTTCAAATTAAAAAATAGTTCTTGCCGAAACAATCTCTGAAAGGAATCTGAATTTTTCCATTAGAATTAAACTGAGAATGGAGATTTTACAAAAGGATCATCTAACAAATTTAATTTCACCTACCGAAAATTGAGAATTTCATTTTTTCCTTCTGGTGTTTTCTAAGAAAATAGTTTTCTTACCAAAGGTTTCACAAAATGTTTTAAGAAAATCTCCGTTTTCCTCTTGAAAAAATAATGCTCGTTTTCTAGTATTATTTTGAATGGGGAAACGTGAGAGATAAGGGGAAAAACGTCGGTCTGAGCTTGAGAGAAATCCTCGAAAAAATGAGTTTCACAAAGAAACAGATTTCTATTTTCTGAGCGAAAAGGCAGTGAATAAGTCCTCAACTGATTGAAATAAAAAAATGTGGTAAAAAAAAATACAATTTTTTTTTCTACCTTTAAAGGAACACAATACGCTTCAATTGATAAAAATCACAATTAAAATGTTTTTAGCCTAAATTATTCTTTAGACAATTTTCTATTATCTCATAAAATTTGAAAGCTCCAAGTTTAAAAAAAATCCAGTGTTATGATAATTTTTCTTGTTTTTATTCACATCACAATGCCAAATAAAAACTTAAAAGAATTATTTTTTTTTCTTAATCAGTTTCATATTCATTTAAAATGCTAAGGCTTTTTTTCTATTCTTCCATATCCTTTGATATTTTTTCTCCCTATAGTTATTAGTACATGTAACACAAAAGTCGATTTGCATTTTTTAATTGAAGTAATACTTATTTTTTTCAAAAAATAATTGAATTTTAAATTTATACATTTTTTAATGAATTTTCAATAAGCATATTCCTCCCAAAAAGTATTTCACGAATATCAATTATGTTCCATACCAATTTGTTATACATAGTTTGACGCACTTCCTAAATTAAATGTCATATGTATCCGTCAGTTATTATGAGAGGAGTAGCATTTTAAAATCTTTCATAAATTTTAAAATATTTCTTTAAAAAATTAAATGGTTAGCTTTATAGTATTTTGAGCACACAATAACTGTTTTACGTAATATATATATATATTAACTAGCTGTTACCCGCCCGCTTCGCTGGGTATTTCATGATGTTTTATAAATTTTTACTGCTTATATATATGTATAAATTATTGATATCTAAGTCCTAGCATTAAGAATTCGATTGAATTGAAAAATATACTTATACCTGTAACTGTCACCTGTTGATAAAAAAAAGGGCAGAATTCATCTAATTTGTATTTTCTAAAAATCTCTAAAATGGAAGCATAGAATGATGTTTGCTCTTTCGTAACTCGAAAACCAAGTGGATTCCCGCAAAACCAAATTTCGGTGGATCTCTACTCCGTAAATTGAACATGCAAGCCAAATTTCAAGTCTAAATCTAACAGAAAAAAGCAAAAGTTTTACTATAAATATCCCCGTAATCCCGTTGAGAGCCGTTTTCCAAAATTACTGCTCTTAGCGGATTTCAATTCAACAAAAGAAAAATGCAAACCAAATTTCATTATTATAGTCCTTGTAGCTCGAAAAAAGATTTTTTTTGTCAATACCTTCCAGTAACCCCTGCAACCCCCAGAACTTGATTTGCTTAAAATGTATTCTTAGTGGATCCCTATTCAACAAAAGAAACATGCTTAACAAATTTCAAGTATATGGGTCTAACAATTAAAAACAGGAATTTTTTTCTGTAACTCCTCTTGACCCCTCGCAAACATCTTTGGGGTCAATTTTCATTTTACTCTTTGTTAGAGGAACTCTATTTCATGAAAGGAACATGCCTACCAATTTTCAAGCAGGATGATCAAGTAGTTTAAAAATGGAAATATTTACGATTACGCCTCTTAATCTCCCGAAATTAAACTTGGTAGTTGATATTCGCGAAACCCATTTTGTAGCGGTTCTCTACTTTACGAAAGGAATCTGCTTATCAAATTTCAAGACTGTACGTCTAACAGTTTAAAAATGGGGATAATTGTCTGTAACGCCACTTGAGCCCCCGCAACGCCACTTCTGGGTCTGTTTTCACAAAACCCATTTTGTAGGGGAATTGCACTCTATGAAAGGAATCTGCTTAGCAAAATTTGAAGACTGTGCGTCCAATTAATTAAAAATGCAAAAAAATTATCAATAACGCCCCTTGAACCCCCCGCAACACCACCTAGGGGTCGATTTTCACAAAACACATTTTGCAGTGTATTTCTATCCTATGAGAGGAATCTGCTAACCAAATTTCAAGACTGTGAGTCCAATAGTTTAAAAAAATAATTAATTATTTATATCTGCCCTTAACCCCCCGCAACACCCCTTGGGGGTCAATTTTCTCCAAACCCGTTTTGTAGCGGATATTTACTCCATGAAAGAAACATTCCTACCAATTTTCAAGCAGGTAGGTCAATTAGTTAAAAAACGAAAATATTTATCTCTTACGCCACTTATTCCCCTGCAACGCCACTTAGTGGTCTGTTTTCACAAAACCTTCTTATAGCTGATCTCTACTCTATGAAAGAAATCTCTTTATCAAATATAAAGACTGTGCGTCTAATAGTTTAAAAATGGAAGTAATTATCTATAACGCCCCTTAAGTCCCCTCAACGCCACTTGGGGGCAATTTTCACGAAACCCATTTTTAGCGTATCTCTACCCTATGAGAGGAATCCGCTTACTAAGTTTCAAGACTGTACGTCTAATAACTTAAAAATCGGAATTTATAACGCCCCTTAAACCCTCCGCCACCGCAACACCCCTTGGGGGTCAATTTTCCCAAAACCCATTTTGTAGCGGATATTTACTCCAGGAAAGAAACTTACATACCAATTTTCAAGCAGGTAGGTGAAGTAGTTTAAAAACGGATATATTTATCTATTACGCCCCTTAATCCCCCCACAACGCCACTTAGAAGTCTGTTTTCACAAAACCTGTTTTGTAACTGATCATTATTCTACGAAAGGAATCTATTTATCAATTTTAAAGACAGTGCGTCAAATAGTTTTAAAATGGAAATAATTATCTATAACGCCCCCTAAGCCCCTGCAACGCCACTTGGGGGTCGATTTTCAGCAAACTCATTTTGTAGCGGATCTCTACTCTCTGAAAGGAATCCGCTTACCCAATTTCAAGATTGTACATCAAGTAGTTTAAACATGGAAACAATTATTATTAAAGCCCTTAACCCCCCGTAACGCCCCTTGCGTTTCGAATTTCGCAAAATCCTTTCTTAGCTGATGTCTACTCTATCAAAGGAACATGTCTACCAAATTTCAAGTCTGTAGGTTGAATAGTTCCAGAGATTTCGTGGTCAGTCAGTCAGTCAGTCGCTTTTCTCCTTTATATATATAGATAATACAAGCAAAAAAAAATTGGCAGTTATAAAGACTGCCGATAGCAGTGAAAACTTAGAACTTTTAGTATTAAAATTTGAAATTTCATAATGTTTGAATTAAAATTATCAACATCAATCTGGTTTTCACATCTATTGACACTCCGAGCAACAATTATATACATGTTTATATGGATTTTTATTATTCAAATATATTACGAGCTGTACAAGGTCATGACAAAATATAAATACAATTCAATTGAAATAACAATTAATATACAATCATATTATTTATGGATAGTATTTGTATTTACTTAAATTTCAATGTACTTGATTTTTAACATTATTTTAATTGTTTGTATTATTGTCATCATTAATTTCAACAATATACTTAGTCTTTTTTTACTTTCAATTATATTATTTTGTTCTAAAAAAGATACAATAGGCTTATGGCAACTAAAGTAAGAAAGGAAAATGTTTGATTCAAATTATCTAAGTATCGCGTAAAAACCGCATCGATCGTCATTTTATATTTTGTAGTACTGAATTTTCGTTCATTGGACATATTTAAATTAAGTGTTTCATTTAGAAATTCAATTAGAGGTAGATTTTTATCATCTGCAAAGTTAATATTGAAGTCTCCACTTAAAATCCTCTGTACATTATCATAATTTTCGCCAAATCTTTTTTTCGAGTATTTCAGAACCTTCTTTTGTATAAATCATCAAATTTTCGAATAAAAATTGTTGTATTGGTCTCATAGATTTCCCAGGCGAAATATAAACGGCAACCATAAACATGTATTGCCCATTCTCGGAATCGCAACGAGCAATGCACAGTATATACACATTGAACTTTTCACTAAATCCATTCAACTTCACTTATAAGATATACACAGTACTATACGTCAGCTGTATAGCTACAGATATACTGCTATAAGCATTTCGATGACGCAAACGGCACGAGATTTCACCCATCCAAAAAGTGTCTAAGGCGAACAGCCCACTGCGCATGCGCCAGTCAGAGCATGTCGGTGACGCGAACCCATAAGATTCCCCCCCCCTACCAAAAAAAAAAAAAAACCAACGCTGCTAAAGAAGTTTTCACTTCAAAAATTGTAAAAATAATTAAATCAAAGATTTCATTAATTGCACCAAGTCGCCTTAAAAAGAGCAGGAAAGGAGCAAGGACTTGAAGTAAAAAGAAATGCCATTGTTCTATTAAAAAAAATGAGATGCTTCCCGTTACTAATTTCTAACTGCTTTTATAAAGGACTTTTTTTTCTATTATTGTTCATATAAAACTCTTAATAAACTAAGTTTTCACACTGTTCATTTTAAAGTTATAAGAAACGACACTAAATAAATTACTTAATATAAAACTGCAAAAAAATGATGCTATGATTAAATATTTAAAAAAGCAGATGGTTAGTGACAGCTTACAATACGCAGAAGGATGGGAAGCCTTTATCAGATCAGAAACTCTACTTATCAGGACAACAAAGCGTATACTTAACGCTAATTAGAAATCCTCGAAAAAGACAAGCTTCCTTAAAACAATTTTCATGGATATTTAAATATATAACTCCAAACTTTAAATAAAAAAATGTTAAGATACTTAATTTTTGTCGGAAAAATTATACAAAAGCACAATGAGATAATAACCAAGATAAGAACCATCACCGAATTAGGAAGCAACCTTTTCTTAAAAACGGAAATAAAAAAAAGCCGGATTATAGGGAAAAAAGCAGGCTCATATTTCCAGAAAATAGCTTTGCTTCATAAATTCCTTTATTTTTATTTCGCTTGGGACTTATTTTCTTTTCCACTTTAAAAACATTTTGTAAGCTCTAAGCTACGGAATTGAATTTCATTGATTAAAATAAAAGTCGCAAAGTTGTTATTTCTTTCTATTCATAACATTGCATTTAAACTGAAAAGAAGTTTATTGTAGGAAAAATTTTTACCTATTTATTTTCGAATAAAATTGTGAGATTACGCAATATTTTGTCTACGATATCTAAACCTACTTTTTTTTATGTTTTATTGTCTTGAAAGTTTACTTTTCTGTAAAAAAAAACTATAAGATGGAATTACATTAAATGTTGAACAATTGTTTCTGAATTGTAGAATTAATCTTTTCACTTCATCTTTTTTTTCCTTTTTGTACGACAAGTGACTCCGATGGATAAATATAATTTCAATATTTTTTAAATGGTGATAAAATTACCAATTACATTTTATATCGCTTATAAATTCCACATTTTAAAATATCTCCCTTAAATATGAAAATATTAGCGAGCAAATGTTTCTAACTTGATATTCAAATATTTCAGATTTTCTAGCTTTCAGCTTCAAAAAGGATTAGGTTATCATTTTATTATAGTATAATATAAGGTCGTAATACACTTGATTTGCGTATTTTCAGCCTAAAAACATTGTTTTTATTATTTTGACAGAATATTAAGAAAAAGTAAGTGATTATATAAAAATATTTTATTTTTCCTAATATTCGAATAGCTCTGGGAAGATGCTAAAAAAATGTACACATTCTCAAATTTTAATAAGTAAATGCCGTGTAAACTTTGAATTAACGTCTCATTGACAATAGATTTCGTAATTCTGAACCATTTCCAAATGATGAGAATGAATTTGATCACATCTTCGGGAGTGTCGCCTTTTAATTCTGTCTGCCCCACGTTTGAGTGGCGAGGGTGCGCAGAATAAGGAGTCAGTTCTTGTGTCGATTTCATCTGATCATGATTCAAATTACAATATGTCTTCATTGTGCTTAGCATATTCTTCGAGTTTGGAAGAAATAGACACTCACAGAAAGTCAAAAAACTTTTTTCCCCTTCAAATGGGCACCATTTCGGCACACACACTTTTGCAGACACGGCAAGACCTCCAAGTTTGAGAGCCATTTCAGTGGTGGCACCATCTGGTGGCGGCTCTCGCTACCTAATTTTTGAAGTTTGAATTCATTTTCATCGAGCTCTTCGGATGCTAAATATTGAGATGATTTCATTTTGCTGAGAATATCAAAGCCAAATTGATACTCAAGGGATCTTTTACATGTCACATGATCAAATGATATGAGTGCCTACGATTTTGGTATCCAAAATATCTAGCGACTCCAGCTGGGATCGAAAGGCTTACGAGGTAGATACGCTACCTCTAAGACACCGAGACGACTCAAAAAACACAAACTTTATTCTCCTAGTTTCCACACACGCTTGTTCCATTTAACGAAAAGCAACTACTATTATTCCACACTATGGTTCTTCAATGGAATCAGGACTTCGGCCCTTTACGCAATAAAGTGAATCTATTGGCGTTGCAATCAAAAGCAGCACGAGCTCTTTTGACGATAGACCTTGTAATTTTAACCATGATGAAGTGACGAGGACGACACCTGAGCTGTCACCCTCTCTCCGAAATTCCACACCACGACATTGGGAGGACTCGGAACTTTTACAGATTTTACGTGCATCCCCCAACACGGCAGACCTTCAGTGGCGTGAGTCAGTGAGGGAATATTAACGTCACCCACTATTCGGCTACTCGAGGGCTTTTGGGACATTCTGTGGCACTAGGGCTCGAATTCATGACACGCGAGCCATGACCACTGGGCCACCACGACCCTTTACTCAACTTGATTATCGCCGATAAAAAAAACTCAGGACGATATATACTGGATTATAAATCACTGAGAAGTATATAGAAATACCTGTTCATTTTTCAAGCCTATTGAAAAAAAGATTCAAGTACAACCCTACAAATATATTCGATTTATTGCCTTTGTCTTTAAAATCTTTACACTTTATGTAATTATTTACCAATTAATTTAATTATTACTGTTCTGACTATTTTCCACCCAAACTGTACCAATACTCATTCGAATTTAAGGTAGTTTTTCAAACGATCGATATAAAAAATAGCATGGAACTTGGAATAAAACCATCATCTTAAACTTTTCTGTCGCTAACTTCTAAAAAAAAAATCACCGTGTCAATTTTTTTGTAAAATAAATAAGAATTGTATAAAATAAAGCAAATAAAGTAGGTAATAAAACTGAGAACAGTAAAATGAACAAATCTGAACATCTAAGAAAATAGAATTTAAAAACCAAGAGCACACCGATTTCTTCCATTTATATTCCGGATGATCGATCAGCGAATTACTCACTTTTGCGATTCAGCTGCTGCAAAATCCGTGCTAAATTGCCCACATTATATATATATTATAAACAGTTATTTAAGAATTTCAATTTCTAAGCCTTATACAGTTAAGCTTTTTCCGTGTTCGCGCAAAAGATACTTATGTTTGTATTGCAGCCAACGACAGAAATCACCCGTTTTTTTGAACAAACAGTATCAACTGTTCATTGTTTATCTTAAAGTGTAATCCGCGTGAAAAGTGCGTCTATTCTTACGTATATGTGTTATCTTCGTCACGCATCACTTTTTATTGAATTAGTTAATAGTACATAAAATGAGGTTCTTAATGAATACTAAAAACATGTAGTCACATTTTTTAAAACATGTAAACATAATCTTTTAGAACAATAAACTTATGTATTATTTAATGGGGTATTTATAGTAATTTACGAAACATTTCATATTAATTTGAGGGAAAAAAACTGACTAAAATTAGAGGAGATTCTTTAATTTTTTAAGATTGACTACATCGTAACTAGTTGCTTATAAAGAGGGAATAAATGTGACTGTTTCCAAAACATTTTCGAATCCAGTATTTTTGAGTGACGTTGTCATGATTGAAAATTTGATGTGTAATGACAATCACCGATTCACCACAAATATCTAGCTTCACTTAATAATTCTCAAGAGAAAGAATTAATGATTGAATTCACTCGATTCTTAAGAAATTGAATGAATTTGGAATCAAAAATCCAAAAAGCTGTCAAAATTTGGATTAAAAAATTGCGTCGGAAATGCTTTTAAAAATAATTTTAAAAGTAATTTATGGTATTTTAAAATTTTAAAAGACATCATCCACATATTGGGCACTTATGTTATCAGCAACATCTTCAAAGTAAGCAAATTACTGTTCCTCAGAATAAAAATAATATATAATAAAAAAATCTTGTAATTACAAAAACTGTGAAAGGTGATTAAAATAGGAATGGGAATTTCTACAGCTGAGTTAGTATCCTATTTAATTTCCCTTAGAAAATTACTCTAAGTCAAGGGTGGCAAAATAAGAAATTATTGGAGAGAATAAGAATCACTGGTCCGCAGGCCACATGAAGCAAGCCCGCAATTGCACTCAGAAAACCAAATAGACAGAAATCCTTATTTAGGTCGAAGTATCTTTGTGAGCATAGGTTCTCAAAGATCAACAAGAGTAAATATAGATGTAAATTGGCTGTCCAGACTGTAATGAAAATTTCATACAACAAGCAGTCTCATTCCTGATTTAAAAGATTGTAGAAAAGTGTGATAGGGTATGCTTGTCTATAATTAAACGGATTCTAAAATTAAATATACTTGCAGCATAGATGACATGAAATGAACTTAACTCAGTGGCGCAACAGCCCATGAGGGCCAAGGCCTACTGTGCCCAACTCAGTATACGTGACCTTGGGCCCTGAGGTGCATGAGCAGATGTTCCGATCAGGTGGTCAGTCTGACGCGAAAACCCCCAGTGTTAAGTTCCCAAGCAACCAAACAAGCTTGGGGTTCATTTTATCGACCCACTGAAGGGATGAAAAGCTGAGTCAAAATTGACCAGCACGGGGTTTGAACCCCGGACCTGTGGTGAGGAGGCGCGATGCACAAACCACTCAGCCACTGGGTTTCTGATATGAAATTAGCACACCAAAAAAACTGAACAAAACTGCCCCAAATTTATTTAAACTATATTTATTGATTTTTATGGTACAATCTATATTTTTCTGAGATGCAAAGTTAACTACTGAATGCAATCATTTTAAAAAGTACGGTATCCTCTACTTCCATAATGTGGCTCTTCAGCCAAAACAATTTGCCAGCCCCCTTCCGTTCTAAGCCATTCCCAAATTTTAATTCCACTAAAACTTGACCACCACCACAATCACCACTAAAACTTGATTGTTCGTATTCATAAAATTTATCAAATTTGTTAAAGTCGAAAAAATTAATAATCAATTCCAAATATATTTAAAAATAAAAAAGATTAGACTAATTCACAGCTGTAACTAGATTATAAATACTATCTATATGTTCTGTAATTTACGTATCTTGAATTACAATAATCTGATAACGATACTTAAAATTTAGATTCGAAACCTTCTGTTAAAACTAAGCTTTATTGATCTTGAAAATCGAAATAGCGAACTAAAGTGGAGCTCGATTAGAATATATCCTTATGAATCCTAATAGGAGGTTTCCGAAGTGAATCTCTTACTGTGAAGAAAGCCGAAGCGGTAAATATTAATATCAATCTATCAGCATTAATATATATCATCATTTATTAATTCACAATACAAATTGTTCCGGTTCGAATCTGAGGATGTGAATGTTTTTAGAGACTGAGAATAGTGAAGCAAAGATAAAAATATAATGTTGCATGAATAGAACTTGTCAAATGATAAGTGTTTGAGGAAAAAAATTAAAATAATTATTTGTGACTGATGTCCAATGCACATAACTCTAAAAGAACTTAATTTTTTGTATGATAAAATGTTCAAAATATTTTAATTAACATTACAATTTTTAATACATTAGCATGAAAAATACTTTGAATAATATATTTTATGTATGGATGTTAGAAATATATTTTAATATATAAAATGTACAGTGAAATGCAAGGTAAAGATTTCGCGAAAGGCTTGATTTTCCCTCTATTCCATTGAGTCTATATAAATTGCTTATATTTCGAAAAATAATCAAACTATAAGGTCAACACAAGGGCAGTACTTGTGTTTGATACGGGTATGAAACGATACTTTACAGACATTACTAAATTTCACTTACAGTAATAAAAAAAACTATTAAAAACTTCCTTTTTCGAAAAGGATTTTCGATCAGTGCTTATATAATTAAAGATATATATATACATATATATACTAAGATCAGAACAAAACCTTTTTAAGATTCTAAATATACAAAATACTTCTTAATGTATTGTTTGAAATAACATCAATCAGTCCATGAAGTTAAAACATTTTGGTTTAAATCGTGTTTATCAAAGTTTATCTTGTATCATTTTTTGATGATTCAGATATCAGAAAACATTTTACAAATCATGAGCAGTCTTTTAAAAAAGTTAGTATTTGACTCTAGACATCTTTTATTAAAATAAAAATTAAATCATAATTTAATAATTCAAATTCAGACAAATGGTAAGTTTGAATTTTAAAACAGAATATCATGATTAAAATTTTTCAAAGTGTTGAATGACTAAAATATTTAATTAGAATTTCGTTGGTATGTGTAGATGCTAATATTTTTAGCTTCGTATATTCTGATCAATATTTCAATGAACCGTTTTTTCAAAATGAGCATTAAATCAGAAGTAATTAAAAGTATTACTATTTTTTTAAGGTTGTTACACGTTCAACAACAAAAAACAAGCAAAAGGCTGCTTTTTTCCCCTCAGGAACATAACATTCTCATAACATAAACTCATGTTTTATGTAACTCAGTTACATAAAACAAAAATTCAAATTTTTTTTTTTTTTTACTAAGATTTCGGTTTTGAAAAAAAAAAAATCTTGTTCCGTTCGAGCAAAATTAATCATTAAAAAAATTTGCAGACATCATCGTAAATGATTAACTTTTATAGGATTTCATTTAATGAGAATACTTAAGATATGACATACATTAAAAAAGGCGAAAAAATCAGTTAAATTCATTATTTTAAATAAAGCATATATTTCGAATTTTACATATATACAAACAACTTTTGATATTAATACATCAATTCAAAACACAATACTTAAGGAATGAACAGCATAAACAAACACATCAACCATAACAATGCTCCACGGCTTTCAATTAGTGCCAAAAATTTTAATAAATCGAATCGCATCCAAATATAATAAAAAGTCATGATACACCAACTATATTACATAATAACAGCAACTGCAAAACTTTTTCTCATCACCAAAATTTTTTACGGCTAGCGGCCGGTATGGGAATGGTAGTTTTTTCGTCCCTAAAACTAGCGCGCTATCATCGATCAAAGCGTCGAAAACAAAAACTACGATCTAGTTTACTATAAGCAAATAAACAGCACTTCGCAAACACAACAGCGCAAATAACGCGCGAATCAAAACAACTTTTTAAAAAGTTTTACTTCAAAAAGTATGTAAACGTACCTTTTCCTTGTTCCCGTTTTCCTCTTCAGAATTTTCGCCGGATGATAAAAAACGAGCCGACAAAGCTACAACTCTAACTGTCTGAATGCAAAAGTGCGAAAAACAACGTTGTCTTTAATTTGTCGAGGCGAAAAAACTGGTGCGGTGAGTCTTTATTGCTCTGTCCAGCGAACGGTGTCGGGCCCAAAACAAAGTTTTAAGTACCGCTATGACGATCCGCAAGAAACAGCAACATGTCAACCCTTCGGTACAGTTTCGTCTGAGTCTGACGTAAGAGATAGGCTGTCGCAGCGATACCAGCGCCGCTTTCAATGCAACAGCTGACTGGCTGTTCAGAACTCTGAAAATACGGGCGCCACCTAGTCACTTCTTACACCCATTTTTTAATATAGACCCATTAGTTATTAATTAGAAAAAAAGAAAAAAGTAAACATAAAGTTGGGTCAAAGTTTTATTACGAAATTAACCTTTTGAAGTGCCAATTTTTTTTTCATCTGAAAATGGTGCAAAATGTTTTTTTTCCCTTCCGTTCTTTATACATCTTTCTAGGAGAAAAAGTTGACTTGCACACACATACAAATATACATCCTTATCTGATTATTTATTTCTTATCTTAGATATCTAAATAGTATCTCTATTTCTTTAAAAAGAACTGTCATGCAGTTACAGCCTTGTTATGATATGTATGTCACGACGTTGATTGCATTTCTGATTAATTCAGGAAGCGAAAAAGATTATAATAAAACATATTACAACGCAAACATAATTCGACATTTAAAAAATTTTAAACCGAGGAGAATATATCAATTGAAATGACATGAGAAAAATTATTCTTTAAATAGGACAGTTGCTTTTTTTCTATTTATTTACTGGGAAAATTATGTGAAGTAAAACATAGAGAATAAATATGTTATAAAAAACAATATGTAATATAAATAATATAATTTAGGAACAAAATTATCAGTATAAAAATATTTGTTAGTTAAGGTAACAATTTTTTATATATATTTATATACTCTATAAAGAAAACCACAAACTTCTTATTTACATGATGTAGGTTATATGAGGAAAAAATTTTATACCATGTAACATTCAGATCAAAACATCTGCTCGCCGTTTTACCGGTATTAAGTTCAATTCCAAGTTGTTATAAAGCGGGAAAATGACAGGGTTTTTCCTTCGGCTTACAAATCGATAAAAATCCACTCAAAAAAGTATATAAAATCATTATAGAAGAGATTATAATAATGTATATAATTTATAGAAAAATTATGTAAATAAATGCTTTTTTGTTTCTTTATCAAACTCTTTGCAAAACAGCAGTTAAACACAATAGGAGGGGATACAAATCCCGATTAAATACAGATAATCGTACAAAGTAAATGGAACTGTTGTTTGTTACATAAAATTGGATGTTTAAGTCTCATCTTGGTAGGGTGTGGAAGTTAGGAAATTGAAGTGTCGTCGTCCCCACGTTACAATGACTCGAAATTTCAAGGCTAATTAACAGTAGTCTGAAATGTAACTGTAGAACGATGATGATTAAAATAAAAGTAAAATAAAAAAAAATCGAGTTCAAAACACTAACAAAAAAAAAAAAAACAGATATAAAATATATCTTGTAAAAGGAAAATCAAACATATTTGGTTTCTTACGATTAATGTGGTTAGCAAGTTAGATAAATTTAAAATGCATTTATTTATATTCTGAACATCACATTTTTGATGATAAAAGATACAGATGAAAAAAATAGAATGTTGTATAAATATTGGTTTTATAATAAAAACTTTTTTATATCAAAAGAAAAGGAAAAACCCATTTTGAATATTCTTCCCCTAAAGGAATTATAATTATTTCAACCAGTCATGTTTTTCTCTAAAAGAAAGACAAAAATATAATTACGACAAAAAAAGAAAGCTTCAAACATTTAGATCGAGCGGAAAAATCACAGAAAAATTGAGGAATAAAAGAAAATCTTGCAAAGTCATAAGATTAAAATTTATAATTTAAACAAGTGGCTTTTTGTACGCTAGAGGGCATTAAAAAAGAAATGCGATTAAAGAGGATACACTGGTTATATAAAGTTCGTTTTTAATTCATTAAAGAACAAATTATAAAAAAAAATTTTCTTTGCTATGTTTTAATAATGGCTATTTTAATCTTAAAACAGGGATCTTAATTCGGGATCATGCCTGCTCCAACATCGTATTTCCAGAAGAATTTTTACAACCCGAAAAAAGGAAAGCAAAATAAAAAAAAGTGTGAAAAATAAAGAAAAATCCTTCAAATTTATCCTGTGAAAAAACTTCTTTAAAAATTAACATTTTAATGTCACACAAGGGGTGTTATTAAATTATTTCGTAATTTTCAACTAGGGTTTGCAGCCCCGGGATCCCGGTAGTTTTTTTCAAATCCCGGGATTTAATTTTTGCCTGAATTACATTTTGAAATTTTTTTCGAAGTATTGTGAATCCGGTATAAAATTTAATGTATCTTATTTACTTTTTTTTGTACTGTATACGTTTTATGTCAGTTTTCTTATGTGTTGAACCTTGAAAGGTTTGAGGCTGTTTTGTATATTAACCTTGAAAATTTGATATACTTTCTCTTATTTTATTCTGTAACTTACTCCCCGTCACGAATGGGGTCAGAGAAAACGGACTTTTCTCCCACTCTTCAGGATGTTCCGAGTCAGCTAACTTGGACAGAGGCAATTAGAATTTTTGGAAGATATCTAGTAGGGTTTTCAGCTTTGGGGGGGAGGGGGGATCCCGGTTTTTTTTCCCGGTTCCCGAAACCTCGGGATTAAACTATCTAATAACGGGATTTAATTTTTGTCTAAATTATATTTAAAAAAATTTTTCTCAGAAAATTTTTTAAGAATTTAATTCTTCAAAAATTTATGCTTTGTGAATGAAATATGCACGTAGATTTTTTTTGGGCAATTATAAGTGCTACAGGTAAAAAAAATATATATGCGCAGATCTCGTTTCTCGTAGGGCAGAACGTCGCACAGATCTAAGTGGCTCACTGCAATGCTTACACAATAATCTGAGCAACATCTCAAGAAAGATTTTGTCACAGTTTCTTCTTCAATTAAATGCTATTAATTAATAGCGGACCCGCTTGGAAGACTTGAGATACTTCAAATCCCATTGCATTACTGACAGCTCATGCAATTGGTTCTTTAATTTCAAATGAGGTAACACTTGAAATTAATTCACATTCTTATTCAATAACTGGATCAATTTATATACAAAAACCATTAAGTGTAGCAGAAGAACTAAATAAAGTTTTCAAAGAAGAATATGCACCAATTCAGTCTATTAGATTTGAGACACTATCATCAAAAATTCAAAAAAAAATGTCTCTTTTTTGAAAATGGAGGTAGACGTGATGACTACCTGAAAAGAACATACTCCTATTTAATGACGATAATACCAACTAGTAAAGAATCCGAACGTGCATTTTCAACGGCAGGACAATTTGTAACGAAAGTAAAAAGCCGTTTCAACGATGAAATGCTGGAGGAGCTGTGTTTTTATAAGCTTATTTACAGAAACACAAGAAATGAAGAAATGCTTTTTTTTAAAAAAATTTCATTATGTACTATTTTTATTTGTTTTTTCTTATGATAAATTAATTTTTTATTTGTGTTTCATTCAAATATTATTAAATTAACTTTTAATTATTTTTTAAATTTTATTATACAATTTCGATAATGTTATATGTAAGTATTTTTAATAAATAGTCCAATCCTAATCTCGGGATTTAGATAATGTAATCCCGAGTGAGAGAGTGAATATTAACGTCCCACTGTTCAGCTACACGAGGGCTTTTTGGGGACGGTTCGCGTAATTTTGAACCATGGTCAAGTGACGTGGATGACACCTGAGCTGGCACCCCCTCTCCTAACTACCACACCAAACCAACGGAAGACGTTTGAGCTTTCGACAGATTTAACGTGCATCGCTCCCCTACACGGCGGATCTTCAGTGGTACTAGGAAATGTAATCCCGAAATCCCGGGATTGAAAATATGACATGGGGATTGCAAACCCTATTTTGAACTGCAAGCAAATGATATCTGAGCCGGTTCCTCACATTCCTTACTTCCACAAAACTTGAACAATTTTAAGTCTAATTCCTTTTAACGCACAACATCCTGTTCATTATTCTGCAAGGCAGGTCATAGCTGAAATTAGATTTCAGACCCCAGTAAAGAAGTAAGTGACCTTAATCCCTGGACTACCGTGGTTAACACTTCACATACAAATAAAAAAAAGGGGGGGGGGATTATTTGCTATTGCCCTAATATATGCCCTTTGTTTGTGCTTTGTTATTCAAAAAGTATCCCAACGCTTTTATGAGCCGCCCAGCGAGTATGGTAGATATGACCCTCTGCTTGTAACTGAGTTGGCTCGGTTTTGAATCCCGAACAAGGTATGGATGTAACTTTCGGGGAAAGAAGTCGAACTTTCGCCTGAAATGGATTTTTGACTCGAATAGAAAGCAGCGCGCCCCTTCTGTCGTATGCTGGGATCATCATTTGTAATAAAAAGTCTGCATTTTTTTTCTGTGTTTGTAATGCATGTTTCTGTCCTTTCATGTGTATTTCAGTATAAAAACACACGACAGCAACAATTTTATAAAGTTGCCGATTATAAACGAAGCCTTTAAGAATAAATGTGATTAATTCTTCAGATTCCTGAAAAATAATTTGACAAAATACAAAAATGCAGAAGTTTATGCTTAATGCATAAAAAAATGACTTTAAAAGTCTTTAGAAGTTTAAAGTTAATTCATATTTTCACAAAATTTATTTAATTAATATTCCGAGACTAAACAAGACTTTGTTTCTTTGATAATACATCGAAATAATGACTTGTAACTCGGCGTAGTCTCACTCCTATTACTTCGAAATGATATATAAGTATCACTGGAAAAATATATATCTCGAATAAAATCAGAATATTCTGAAAGTACTTATACATCATTCGAAAGGCGGAATTTTTATCTAAATCGTGACTTGAGTCTTAAATTCAAAGCTTTAGATTGGACGAAACATTCGAATTTCTCTAACTTTATAAGTGACGTAGAACATACACTTTAAGACGAAAGTGTCCTCAAATATACTTTCAGGGTTAAAATGTTTTGAAACTTAAGATTGGTTTCGAGAAATTTTTGAAATTTATGAGAAACAATTTATATGAATTCGCCTGAATACCTGAAGTTTTATTTTTTTCCCACAAAGTTTTATTTTAAATAAAAGCGGAATAGTAGCAAGGCAATAAGTATAAAATTATTTTTACTAAAATAATTATAAGCTAAAAATATTTTTAAGAATTGAAAGATTTAAAGATTAAAGAAATTGAAGATTTAAAGATTTGAAAAATTTGTATGCGAATTTATTATTTTTAAGAGCTACAGTATCGTCATCTATAAAATGAGCAGCTAGGTAATTAAACGTTAATACATGGAAGTATGAAAAAATTCATAATACACATTATTAATTAACTAATAATCTAAAAAAGAGTTTAATACGCACAATTTAGAATTACTTTACACAGATAACTATCAATTATACCAATACAAACTTCTATAAAGTAACATAAATTTAACCAATCCATGTCTCACCAAAAATATGATTTGACCACACAGCTTTATAAAAGCAATAAATAACTGAACCTCACACAGACTCCATAGATCGACTGATAAAGAAGTGTCATAACTTCAAAAAATCTTTTTTTACCATCTTAACTATAAATCATCGCAACCGCTGGCAATATGCAACGTCTCAAATCGGAACTTCCCAGATATGACCTACAGTAGATTTAAAGAAGCGAGCGCGAAACTGTTTATTAAATCCGGAAATGGTGAATCCAATTAAATAAGCACCCCACCTCGTCTGCGCTAATTTATCAAAGCCGAAGCACGTAGGGCGCCACGAAGATTAACGCAAAGCAAATCGGTCGGTAATAAAACAGAGCCGCAAAAGTCGTAAAGCCACTTGAGAAAGTAATAATTGAGATAAGTATTCGAGGGGAATGTTCCGCCCTTCCAACTTTGATTTTTTTGACATTTTTCTCTTTGACCTTCTACATCCTGACAAAAATGATGACATTTTAAATTGTGAAAGAAAAATTATTTTAATTTTTTTAAACAGAAAAGAGAAAAAAGATTGAGCTTGAAAACTGGATTTTGTCGTACAAAAACAGTTTTGCATTTGAATTATTCCTGATATTAAATTAGATGAACAATCTGTTGTGTAGTGACAACGTGATATAAATTTATAGAAACAACCAACGAATAGGTAATGTGAATTCGAATTCGTGATTTTCGGTAATCTATATATACAGTAAATTCTTGCTAATTCAAACCTTCGATAATACGAACCTCTCGCTAATTTGAAGTATATGCTCAGTCCCTAGAAAAGCTCTTGATATTTCGAACTAAAACAATACGTTTTGGTACACTCAATATTTCGAAGTAAAATCTGTGGCTGGCCAGACTACAACACGTGATAATTCGAAGTTATCTTATAAAACTCGACAATTCGAACACTCACTATCATGTACGGTCCTGTAGTAAACAGGTTGATGCTTAGAAGTTTTGTGTTGTGTTGTCTCTGCGTGTCTCCCCTGTTAGTCCGCGAACCTTTCTTTGGGTTTTCTGGTTCCTCAGGCAACAAGATACTTTTGTTGCTTTTCTTCTCCAAGTGGACAGTCGACCGACCGCACCTGCTGTCAGCCGTACTTATCTTTCATTTAACACGTGGCCTTACTACACATGTGTTCAGAAAGGATGGCCCACTGTTGTGAATAAGAGTTGCATAAGATTGTGTATTTTGCGTCGGACTGGCATGGCGATTTATGGCTCATCCGTGTGACTTATAGTATGCAACACCTAATAGGCATGGGCCGGACTGGACCGTGCCTTGAAGAGCCAATGGTGTTGGGGACAGTGTGTGCGAAGCGATTTTATTTCCAATGATGAATGGAAGAGATTTGGAGGGGCGCGAGGGAATCCTGTTCAAAAGGTTAATAAAGACGGAGTGGAAAGTGAAAGGAGAGGAGCGATTTGGGAGAGCGATAAAAAAGGGTCAAATTTTGGCGATCTGATTAGGCGAGAAGAGCCTACTCAATGTCTATACTATTAAGTATACACCGTAGCTGAGGATGAACTGAGAATACGCGTCTTGCGTTAATTTTATATTCTAAATTTTAAATTAAAAGTTTCAAATTTAAATGTGTTAGAAAAAAATTTCTCTTCGTGTATTTTGGGAGTTTTTTCCCCTACCCTCCTGATAATTCCAAGTTTTTCATTGGTCCCTCCAATTTCGAATTATCGAAAGTCGACTGGATATCTAAAGGAGAAAAGCGCGACTTACTTATTCACTCACCCATTTACTCATCACGATATCTCCGGAACGTTAAGATTTACAGACTTGAAATTTGTTAGGTTTGTTTCTTTCATGGAATAAAGATAAGTTAAGAACGGATTTCGCGGCAATCGATCCCCAAAGGGTTTTGAGAGTGTTGAGGGGCATAATAGATACATATTCTTTTTTTTTTTGAAGTGTGAGGTCCATACACTAGAAATTTAATAAGCATGGTTTTTTTAAAATAGAGATCGGCTAAGAGCGAATTTTATGGAAATCGACTCCTGTGTGGAGGGGGGGGGATTACTGCGGCTTATTGATAAAATAATTTCTTTTTTTAACACCCTTTTATAAACTTCACTTGTATGTAACGGAATATTTTAACTCAATTTTTACCCACTTTAAAAGGTCAGATTAATTCGAAATTTTGCTCACTTGTCCAGGATCGATGGCAATACAATAATTTAATAATTTTGTTCCATTGTCCTGATCAGGATTATCAGGATTAATGATTTCCCATTTTCAGATCCCATCTCGCATCTGGCGACTCATTTCAGATGCCATTTCCAGACTTGGCGACTAAAAGATTAAGTTACAACTTAGTTTGATGAACTCTAAAAGGGTGTCTTTTAGTTTTTTTAAACTTTAATTTATTTCACAATCAAATTTAGACTTCAAATTTAACAAGCATGTTTATTTTGTTGAGTAGAGATCAACTAAAAATGGGTTTCGCGGAAATCCACTTTGACGCAGGGGGCTATTAGCATAAAAAATAATTCTACTTCAAATTTAGAAATAATTATTTAGAAGTCCTGTCCTTTTCAATTCAAGAGTTGTGAGTTATAAGAATGTTTTTCAATACAATCTAGCGCTTAGAGCTAGGTCTTAGATATCAATAATTTTTTATCTCTCTCTCTTTTTATATATATATATATATATAAAGAGTATATTATTCATTTAACATCATGAAATATCCAGCGAAGCGGGAGGGTCTCGGCTAGTTTATTATATCAATTGAGTAGAAATCATGTTTAAGGATAAATAGTTTTAATGTGCAAAAAATTTCAACGAAACTTATCACTATCTTTTTATTTAAAAGAAAGAGTATTTTATGTCTTAAAAAATTTATACTAGTGTAGATGTTTCTTAAAGTTTCACATTTTTCCTTATTGTATCAGTAATTGTTCAGTTCGCATGTTGTGGAATTAAGGTCTGATTTTTCAAGCTAGAGCTATGAATTCTAATCGAGATTTTACCACTTAAGGAAATAAGAAACTTTGTTCTCAAGTTGATCTTTGATTATAAACAAGATAATGCGAGCTAACTGTTGCCTTAATAGTCTTGTTATGATCATACAAATCATTCTCAGAAGCAGGGAAAAAAATTCCTCGTTGATTATCGAGCAGCTCAGATATTATTTTACGTTTCCAGCTGATTGCGAGATTGATATTAAGAGAATTCCTAAGCTCAATTTAAATTTATAGCCTCCAATCAAATCTAAGCCTTGTGGCAAGAGGTTATATATATATATTTATATAGTTCTATGTTTTTTTTAAACATTTTTAACTCCAAATTTAAAATTGATGTGAGTTTTTATACAGCGTTCAAATGTTATAAGTAATGCTCAGAGATGCCCTGAGATTAAAAACCTTCTTATTTGAGATAAGATATAATGGAACGAAAACAAAATATCTTGGAATAATTTATAAACATTATAAAAAGTTCTTTATTTTCGCTCTTATTTAAACACAAAGATTTATGAGATACTTTTACGGCTCCAAATAATAAAAAGGAGTTTCTTTTTTATCGTTTAATGTATCACAGAAAAAATTATTCTTAGAAAAGTTGAAAACCAATGGAACAAAAATATCTAAAAATGATACATAATAATATTAAAGGTATTTTTTACTTGGAATTTCTCTATCGAGTTTTCATATTGATACATCATTAATAAATATTGCATGTTAGAAATAATGAAAATGCAACTAGAAAAATAAAGCAAAAACTTTATTTCCCTGAGAAAAACACTCAGATCAATTTTAAGTTTTAGAAAAATGTAAAAAAACCAGAGAAAAAACAATTAAAAAATATCATGCAGATGAATTGAGCAACAAGTTTGTCTAGGTTTTAATGAGATTGATCACAGATTTTTCTTAACAAAAGCACAACCAAGTGAAGAAATTACACAATTAATGAGTTTCTACCATAATATTTTTCTTAAAAAAATTAGTCAGATACCTTACATTATTTTTATATCATGAAATTATTAACTTTTAAATTTCTATTTGGAGGAAAAAGACTTTTATAAAAAACACATATTGTGTCAGTTATCCTTCAAAATCTCAGATTTGATACCAAATTGATATTTATATAAACATATGATTCACCCAAATTTACATTCATTTAAAAAATTATCAACACTATTTCATTAGTCAAAAATTATGAGATTGCTAAATAAGATTAAACATCAGATTTTACAGTTTACCTTTTAAATTTTCTAACACTCGTAATTCTATCATGTCATTCTTAACCTTTTTACTCAGTTTAAAGCAAATATTTAAGTGTCATAATGTCCTTAGTTACATAATGTAAGTCAATGTGTTCGATAGGAATTGGAATATTGATTCTGTAATTATTTTACATAAGCAAATAAGCTTCTATTCATAACTAAGATTTGGAATTCTCACATCTAAATTTATACTGACTGTTTAAAATAATGTTTTTACAGCTTTTGATTGATTGAAAAGAAATTAGAAATTTTGGAAGAATAAGACATCATCAGTGAAAATAATTTTGTCTAATCTACATTTACACACACATTTTATTTCGGTCTACACCAAAACTCTATTTGAATTTATAACGCTTAATATCTTTTAAAGCTACATTAAAACTTTTTACTGCGAACATTATCATAAAATACCAGAATTTTATGGAACAATTTTTATAGGAAAAATATTTAAAATTGATTTCGTCTCCTATCTGAAAAAAATCGGTGGAACTTTTTACTGTGGAGTGACAATAAAGAGAAACTAACAAAATGTATTGCAACATTAACTTCAGAACCGAATAAGAAGCATGTTTTAGGAGTTATTAAAACTTAAATAACATTTGAAAGTTTAATTATAGTTCAAAATTTTTTTAAACGCTGAAAGGCGGATGTTATTTTTCAGAGATGAAAGATGGTTTTTAATGTTAAAAAAGAAAGAAGTTCAAAAATAGGAAAACGCCCTTCCCTACCTTTTCATAAAAATAATAGATAAGAGATACATTGTAAATCTTTAGTATGAAGAATTTTGATCTTATCTTAAAACAAATAAATTTGAGAATTCTTTAAAAATTGAAAATAGAGAATTATAAAAGAGAAAACCAGAAATTGAACATAATTCAATTTTAATCAAGAATAAATATTCACTTAAGAGAAAAATTTTAATGTTTGGTAATTGCACTTTCGAAGAAATTTTATTTTAACGAAAGCAATTACATGATCAATATAGCATTGCTAAAATTCAACTGTTAAATTATCCTGCATTAAAAACTCTGGTTATACTGAGCATTAGTTTATATATATATATAGTCGTTGCTTGTTTTATTTAATTCTTGACTCATTTGAAATACACATTTTTATCAGCATAGAATACAATCTATATCGAGAAAAATTTCGGTTAGAATTTTTAGCTTTACTTATAGCTGGGTGAGCTCGGCCGACTTGAGGAAATGAATAAATAAATTACATAACTATGCTATTAAATATTTCCCATATTTTATGATTTTGAAAAATATTTCACTTTATTTTTGAGGAATTTTAATCTGAAATGATTTATAAAATAAAAAAAAATTATAAATCATCAAAAACAATTAAACATTAATTCGATCAACACCAAATGGAATATTCATTGCTAAGAATAGAAACGGTTCAATCAAAATTTGCACTACCTTTATTAAAATAAATTTTTAAAAATCCTTAGGAGTTATTGTTCATTGCATACAGACTGTATACTTCAATTCCTATTTTCAAAAATAAAAACAACAACAACAACAAATGGCCAATTATATAAAATGAAGCAACTCTTTTTAAACTCGTACGAATTTCTCGAAAATAACCATTAGAATATATAAATATGTACCTTTCTCCACTTTATAATCCTTACGCCTGCAGCAACACTGACTCAATATCGCTGTTTTCATCATCGGTTATACACATTCAGTTTTGGCCACTTATAAGAGTTCCTGCCTCGACCTCAAGTCGGAGTACTTAAAAGAACAGCTCTCTGATGAAAGCAAGACCTATTTTTCCACCCCACTTTCTACCTCCATCATCTTCAGTTAGATCACTCAACACTGGAAGAGTTATCAAAAACTAAAATTGTGTGAAGTTATGGCATCTCTTCTTCGATGCAACAGCGTGGTGAAAGATTTTCCCAAAAAGCAGTTCGTGAGATCTTATCACTCCGACGAATCGGATTTTGATTAGGTGGAACACGAATGTATACGTAAAAGAAGAATAACTAGCTGACGAATCACTTTACACTAGGCGAAGTTTACTTTTACAGACGGAAATTCACATTTTGTCTGGGGAGATTTAAAGATTTTAGTACTCTGCAGAAGAGAATTAAATGTTCATGGATTGAGAATTAAAATAATTGTTTAGAAAGAAAAGAGAAGAGAGAAAAAGAGCTCAACAAGGATGATTCAGAAACTGAAGGTTGTGTGTGTGTCCAAAGTATAAATTCATTGATTTAACAAGATATTTTAAGATGAACGGGATGAAAAGAATGAAACGGAAGTCGGTTTATGAATAATAAAAAAAAATTTTAAAAATTAGATTTTTATCAACAAATATGAAAAAAACCACTTAGTGATGAACTAATATAAAATATCAAGTGGAGCAATGCTTCATAAATATAAACATAATCAGTTTGAAAATCTGATTTTGAATTTCTTTCTCACAGAAAACATGTACATAACATATCGGGAAATATTAAATTGTATAAGTTCCAGATTATGTAAGATGTTAAGAAATCTAACAGTGAATTTTACATCTTTATAATACACTCATGTCCAAAATGAAGGTCACAAACATGTTTTTCGTCATAATTTTAAATTGCCTAAAGTTTTTATTTTATATATTTTGAAGAAAGTAGAGAGAGAGAGAGAATATAATATATATATATATTCATATATTCCTTTGTTTATATATAGCATTAGTTTTTGCAGAATTATTGGATTGAGACCGTTTACGTAAATGAGATCTTTTCTTGCAGTTTTGGGAATATTGCATTAATACAAACAAGTTAGTCAGTTTGCAGTGAGAATGACTTCGCATAATCGTTTAGATGATTCCTTGAGATAGAGAACCGTTGGCAGGCTTGAAGCTGGCCAGTCTCAAGTGGAGGTGGCTCGATCGTTACAAGTGGCTCTAAAAAGTGGTGTTTCGGCTGTGGAATCAATTTTAAACAAGTGGTATTGTAACCAGGAAGGTCAGCAAAGGTCATTACAGAGCATCAACATCAGCTCAGGATCGCTACTTAGCCTTAAGCGCACAACGACATAGGTGGACAACGGCTCCTCAACTTGCTCGCGACCTTGCTGATGTGTCTGGAAGAAGAATTTCCTGGCAAACGCTCTATAGCCGTCTTGTAGATACTGTCTTTTACTCCCGGCGTTCAGTCTTGCATATCCCTTTGACTGCATTCAACAGGAAAGAGAGGGTATTTGTGGAGCTGAAAATATCAGTCGTGGACAACTCGATAATGGGGGCGTGTTCTTTTCAGTGCTGAGTAGAAATTCAGCAGACAAAGTGATTCTCGTCGAAACTTTATCTGGAGATATAGACAGATTTCGTGGCGAAGGAATTCTTGTGTGTGGCGGCATAATTCTGTGCAGTTGTACACCGCTGTACGTTTTTAATGCGAGTACTGTCAACTTAAAGCGCTATATGGATAAGATCTTGGAAGCCTATGTGAGGTTTTTCTGGGTGCTATGGGCACGGAGCACATTTTTATGGACGAAAATGAGTGACCACACAGAACTCACATTATTGATGAGTTTCATTAAGGAGGAGATATTCACCATATGAATTATCTCTCGAGGTTTCCAGATCTAAATCCTATTGAACATATTTGGGATAACCTATGAAAAGCTATTTCTCAGCTTAGCCTCTCCTCCTCCCAGGACCTCCTAGGAGTCAAAAGTTGTACTTTTAAACCAATGGGTTTTGTTGCCACAAATATTTATTGACACCTTCATAAACAGTATAACAGCTCGTTATACTGTTTATGAAGGTTATGAAGCTCGTTATGAAGCTTGTATACCGGTGCACGGTGGTTACACTTCAAATTAGACAAACTTTTAAAGAGTTAAATGCTTTATCTCTGATTCATGATTTCAACTTTTTGATATATCCTTTAATTCACAATTAAAATCTTTTCTATGTGGTTGTTTTGCTATATGCTTTCTCATATTGTAATACGTTTCTGTGCCAAATTTCGTGGCGGCACAGTGAATAGTTCATCAGTTTTCCAAGACTTTGTGTTTGTGACCTTAATTTTGGACATGAGTATAGTTTTTGAGATAATTATTTAGTGCTTTAATATTGACTACGTATTCTTAATTAACTTTCTTAAAGAATTGTAAGTAAAAAACGTGAAAATATATATAAAGGAAAAAAATGAAGATAAATTAGCGATTAAATGGCGTAATATATTATTTCAAATTATTAACTTTGTGTGATGTCTTTTAACAGAGTATACATTTTGAGATAACTTATTAATATAAGAATATATATTAAGTACTGATTGTAATAGGAAAAGGGTACTAATGACACAAAAAGGGGTCAGTTTGGGTGTCAAGATGAAAATACTACAAAAAATTTTCTTGGAAAATTTGTTGATGATGTATATTTATTTTAAATTACCTTTTTATTTCCCAAAATTTACTATTTGTGAATACTTTGCAATGTTTTTATTTAATATGTTGAGGTTTTTGTTGGTTACAGAACTGAAGATAATAATTGATATTAAATTTAAGAGATATATTGACTAAAATTCAAAACATTTTTTAAAGCACTTTGAAAGTACCCAAGTTCAAAAGTGGTAATAACAGTAACAGCTTCTTCATTATTTACTTAAATAACTTGCGTAAGATAAAAAAATGATAATTAATAATAATTTAGTATGGAAAAGGATTTGATATTTGCGAATTAATGGTTATAAGATACTGCACATTTAGAGACAATTATAAAATCTCTTAAATTAACATTCTCCACTACTAAAATAAAAAAAAAATTGTAAAAGGGAATAAGTACAGATTATACATATACTACCCTTATCTGCCCAATTAGTTGAGTATTTCATCATGTTGTGTGAATTATTTGTATACATAAATTATTAATATTTAAGTCCTAGCATAAGGCGTTCGATTGTCTTGAAAAGCCTTTTTATAACTATCATCTCTTAATTCAAAAAGGACAAGATCTGGATTTCTAAAACTGAAGAAGAATGATCTTTTACACTCCCGTAACTCCCTCCCCTAAAGTGGATTTCCACAAAACCCATTTTTAGTGGATCTCTATTCAACAAAATGAACATGCTTGCCAAATTTCATGTCTAAATGTAATAGTTCAATACATAAACTTTTTTTATCAATTTACCCCGTAATCGACTTTGGGAGTGGATTTACGTTTGACCCATTCTTAGCGGATTTCAATTCAACAAAAGAAACATGCACACCAAATTTCATTACTGTAGGTTTAGTAGTTCAAAAACGAGATTATTTTTTTATTTATACACTACCGTATATCTCCGTCTCCCCCAAAAGGAGTTGATTTCCATAAAATTCATTCTTAGAGGATCCGTATTGAACAAAAGAAACACGCTTACCATTTTTCAAATATGTTTGTCCAACAGTTCAAAATCAGGAATTTTATCTATAACATCCCTTAGAGGTCGATTTTTGCAAAATCCGTTTTTAGCGGATCTCTAGTCCAGGAAAGGAACGTGCCTGCCAAATTTCAAGTCTGTGGGTCTAATACTTTGGTGTTACCGGTATAAGTGAATGAGAGAGAGAATGAGTAGTCACTTTTCTTCTTTTTTATAAAGATGCATTTATATATAAAGGAAAACCTTTATTTTTGTTCCTATCCACCTGCTTAAGAACAAAATTAGGCCATGACTCACTAGCAAGCAATATTATTTTTACAAAAAAATAAACAAAAAAACAAACAAAACCGATGTTTACTTAGTTTTCAGAAGGTGAAATAAGGATGGAAATCATGCTTAAAAACCCACACTTAATTGATTTCAAATATTGATAAACATGCTTTAAGACGAATTCGTATTTTTACTATTTTACGACAAAAATTTAAGTTTAATTTTGTTACTCTGCAAAATATTTTTACGTATATATTATTTAAGAAAGTTACGTAAATGTTTTAAAGCAAACTATTTAAAAAAAATGTTATAATAGAAAGAAATTATTTCAAACATAGAGAATATATTTTTCCTATTCGATGAAATTAAAAATAAATTAGTAAAGTTAAATATGTTCTATGACCAACTTGCTAAGAATAAATGAATGAGCACAAACTCTAATGTTCTGTTCCACCTTATCGGTGAAGTATTGAAACCTCTAGTGACGGTAGGCATTTGAGAAAACGACAACTTTTTTCATTTCGGGGGAAAATGCAGTTTAAATCCTGTGATCGGTAAAAGGAAAAAAATCGGATATCTGCTTTCAAAAATTTCAAATTCCCTAGGATGTTCCATCCTCCAACTTTAATTTTGCACTTTTCTGCGAGAATTTTATTTATTTATTTTTTACAAACTATTTGCGCATGTCACTTTTCCATTTTCTGTTCAAAATTCAACGTAGATCCGGATTCCGTTTGATTTCAAATGTGAAATCACTAGTGGGTGTCGGCTTTATGGAAAAAGTCTATTCCATTTTTTCTGAAGAAAAATATTTTTCTTTCTGAAGTTTTGGCATGGAAGAAACAACAGTTAAGCCACGAACGTTTCTTTAATGAAAAGAAATTCTTTGTAATTGAAAAGTACTTTTACAACATTGACAACTAGAAATAGTATTTTACTTATATACTTATAACAATAATTTTTTCCCTCAAAAATCGTTTCCCGCTAGTTACGGTTAGATAAAAAGTATAGTGGTGTGACATAAAATTGATAAATAAAAAATTTTCAAACTTGTATACTGTGTGTGTCAACACTTTTCTTTTTATCGTACTACAGATCAATCATATCACTGCATTATATTATTCCCAAACTCCCTGTTGTATGTTTTACAACCTATATTAAATTCACTTCCTTCACAATTTCTTTAATAACAACTTTATTTTACAATTATTTAAACTAAACTGTTTCTCTTCTTATACAACTCATAAATTCTATTCTCGGACTTTCTCATGCACCTCTCTTCTCTCCTAAGTGTACAGCACAGCTCTTAATAAGTTATAGTTTTTAAAAAAAAACACTCTTTTTGGGATCTGAAATTAGTTTCCAGATGCGGGATGAAAATGGAAATCGTCAATCCTCATGACCCTGATCAGGACATTGGAACAAAATCTTTAAATTATTGTATTGTCATCAGTCCTGGACAAGTGAGCAAAATTTCGAATTAATTTGATTTTTAAAGTGGGTGGAAATTGAGTTCAAAGATTCCGTTACATACAAGTGAAGCTTATAAAAGGGTGTAAAAAAAACGCTAAATTTTTAAGTTAATTTTTCACAATTGTAATTCTGTGATTGATACCTCTGTAGATAACTATTATTAAAAGAACTTTTAAAAATAAATTTACAGTAAATGTTAAAAATATCCTATGTTACTCTGAGCATTTATTATACTCTTTTCGAATATCATAAGTTATTTTTATATTTTCAGTTATTAATACAAAGAAATAATGATGAGCAAAGTAATTTTTAGACAAATGTGTGTGTTTTTTAATTTTAAAAAGGTTACATTCTTATAAAAATGTATCCTTGTAGTCCAAAAAACAATTTTGAAAACAATAGAATAAATATTGTAATGGATATACCTTTCATTATACTCTGAGAAATTGTTATTTTTTCGAATATCACGAGTTATTTTTATTTATTCATTCATTAATTCTAAGGAGAAAATACGGATGAGAAAAATTATTTTTAGACGAATGTGTGTGTATGTGGACAGCGTTAATTTTCAAAATAATGTTCGTCAAATTTAAAATTAAACAAAAAATAACATTCTTATTTAAATGTATCAAAATAATACGCAAATCAGTTTTAAAAACAACAGAACATAAATAATAAAAATAATTAAATTAAAGGAATTAACTTTTATGCATTGAATAGATTTAAAACTTAAGTTAAGCTCAAAGGAACGTAACATAATTATACATTTAAACTTATTTAAAATTACTCACAAAGCATATATTTGATAGTATTTTGTTATAAGTTTCTTAAATAATAGCACACAATTCCTTTGATCTACATTTGAACAAACATTCGTCAATCGTATTTTAATTACCATAATTGTTGAAGCATATCTCTAAATTAACGAGAAAAATATCAACTGTACAAAAAACCGAAAAATAATTTAACATTTAATTTTATTTCATTAAGTAAACTGTTTTCTCAGAAATTTTTTCCTTTTGAAAGTAATAAGGTATATTTAATTTTAAGAAATTCATGAAAATGATTTTCAATTAAAGCGTATTGTGCCGGAAAGTGTAAATATCTAATCATAAATATATTAGCTTTCGTTAAGTAAATATTAATCTCGACAAAATCATTGCTAAAAGCAATGTTTTATTCAAACGAATTCGTGTTACAATTTCAATTCATCTTAAAAAGTAATTATAACTTTTGCATAGCTATAGGGATCGTTATAGTTTTCTATGTTATTTTGTGAAGTGGAAATATACTTTAGTTTTATATCTATCATATATGACGGGTTTAAAGTTTCGTAAGCAGATAAAATGTTACTTGGATGAGAATTTTTCCGTAAACAATACTCATGTTACCATTTTCATAATAGATTAAATATGGGATTCTATTTCTTCAGGGTGATAATCCATTCAAATAAACGAAAATTAAGCGTAACAAGTGAAGAAAATTATATTTAAAGGACTTGAAAATTGACTTTAAACCTAACTTGTTAGTGTCATCCATTTCAGAATGGTTTTTTTTTTACATCGACATAAAATATTTTAGTGTTTTTGATATTTTTTTCTGCTTTATCTTAGCGATGTTAAATAAAATACCATCACAGAAGGAACTAAATAAAAATAATTCTAAATAAATACATCTAAGAAACAAATAAATAATAATTATGACTATTTAAATTTACCGGTTCAAAAACTTTTTGCTTTTGGATTTCATCCATGCCAGCGTACGGAAATGTGTATTTTTTTTTCATTTGAAGCATCTAATGGTATGGAATTATAAAAATTACTCAAGTCTCTTTGTCCCTATTTTTCACTATGAATCGATTTCAGTATATTTGAAAACGATTTAAAGATTTTGAAACAAGAAGTTTTATTGGAATTTTTCGATAACATTATAGCATTTCTATTATCATTTTTACCATTATTTAAAATATATTCACGAGATCAGCAAAAATTAGTTTTAAGGAATTAAACTTTAAAAAAATGAAGAAATGAAGATTAGATTCGCATTTGTAATTTAAGGCATCGTTAATGGGGTGTATCTTAAAACTTTTAACTTCTTTTTGGGAGGGGGAAAAGCTACAGGTACTGCAAATTTATGAATTGTACTTAAATAATCTTCGTGTTGTGCTTCGAAATGCGACTTTAATAAAAATTAATTCTCTGTATTAGTTTTTACAATGTGACATGAAATTCTATATTTTCTCTTTAATATTTCACAAGTGAATACAATTTTAAACACCGTATATATATTATTTATACTGTGAACTGAAAAACCCATTGCAGCCACATTTCACCCGAACAAAAAGATTAGATTTCATACTTTTTTCCACATTCTTCTTTTCTCTTTAAAGAACAAAACTCTAAAACACTTTCATCCCCCTTTTAAAAAGAGAACTAAGACACTTACAATTTAAATTTCAAAGATCCATGCCTTCTGGTTCATAAGATATGTCAGTTTAAAAATAGGATATTAAAAACTTTCACATATCCGTTTTTCCGATCATGTATTGGAATTTCGTGAAACTCTTCTTAGATATCGTTTGAAGCACATGGAATCTTTATGCAGAACTTCGAAAATTTTCGATTTGGGATCTAAACGAGATGTTACGATCAGTGAGGGAATTTTTTTCTTTTATTTACATGGATGAATAATCGTAAGAATTGAAATCTTTTTAAAATTTGCAATTTGATCCAGTCACTGTAATACCAACGGAACAAAAGTATTTTCTCTTTGTAACATTAGAAAAGATTATTACCTCACGATTTTAAATAAAGTGAGCAATAGGTAGTGCATGAGTTTGCAACATTTATGTATCGCCAATTGAGTGAGAGAGAGTTACATCAACATCGCATTATAAAGCAACACGAGGGTAATTGGCGACAGACTTCGTAATTTTGAGCCTCGGTCAAGTGCGGAAGATTACACCTGAGCTTATTCAGTGCTATAAGTTTTCTAAGACTAACATTGCACGAGAACCACACAACGGTTACTAGGAAAGAATGATTTGGAACTGTGATCAAGTGAGATGAGGTCAATACCTCTGCATTGGTATTTCCTTTATCTGAATCGCTCTCTGTGCAATTCAGAAATTTTGGTGACCTATAGTAAGAATTTAAAGAACAGCAATCCATATTTTTTCGTATGCCGATGCTTGGTGGAGACAAGCCATGAATACGCGATCTATTAATTGCTATATCCTTGTAAACCATTAACTACAATGTGGATAATGTCATTATTGCATGGTATAAAACTGGCTACAGTAATTCTATCAGGTACAATACCGTTGCTGTGCTAAACTAAGATATCACCACCCATCAGTAGTTGTCTGTCTTTCTTCAACTAATTAGACTACTTCGGCCCCGGAAAAAATTTAATTTCTTTTATAACATGAAATTTTGTTGTGTTTACGTTGAGTTGAGATAAATCTCCTCAGAGAGCCATTGCAGGCGAATCTTGTTATTTTACAGGGGCGTATCCAAGGGAGGGAGGGGGTTCAATCCTGTCTCCAGAGACCAACAGATTTTTTTATTTTTACCATAGAGATTGCCACACTTTTGCTTACGTGTTTCTTAGAATACAATCCCCTATAAGAGAAGACTGTGTAGACTGCCTTTAGAAATTTTTCACTATGCTAAGAAACGACACTGACAAATCTGACATTTGACAATAAATTAGTTTAAATATCCTACTACTTTCGGAACCATGATTCTGAAAAAGCATCTGAATGAATAATTTTTTATATTTAGTGTCACCTAAATTAGAATATACACCTGAAATTTTGTAAAAAAGTATTATTACATTAAATATTATTTAAATACAATGTTTTGGCAAAAAATGATGAAAAATAGCATATTTTTAAAGCATTCTTCTTTTATGAAGATTGCTTCTATATTTTGCTTTATATAGATAAACTTCTATACAGAGACTGAACTAGGATTTTTGAAAAATTTACATTTTCAGAGTTATTATCAATTCTGAAATAATAACATATGCTTTTATTGTTGTTATTTCCTTACATTTCCTTACATTGAAATATGAATAAATTCACTTCTATATTATATATTTCAAAAATCCTAGTTCAGGATCTGAGGAGAAGTCTTATCTATATATAGGCATATTATTATTATTATTGAAGCCTTTTCCGTAAAAGGAGAATGTTCTGAAACCGTGTCATTATATCTTCATTTTTTGTCAAAAATTTGCATTTAAGCAATTTTTATTGTAATAATATTCTTATAACAATTTTATATGAACATTCTCATTCAAAGGACATTAAACATAAAAAAAAATTATCTTTTTACGGGATTTTTCAGAATCACGGTTTCGATCACAGTCGGATATCTTAAATGTTCTTTAAAGAAAAAAAAATGTAAAAAGCTTATACAACGGGAAAAGTTAGTGTGTTGAAATTATTACGGTATTTCTCTTCAATCTCTCATTGCAATGATTATTTTATTTTATCACTTATTTGTCGCAATTAGTAGCTCAAATAATGTTTTCGAATTTAATTTGCCTAATTTATTAACTGATTGCGTTATGAATAAATGCATTTTTTAAAGTAAAAATTCACTTCTGACTGGAACTGCAGTCATTTCTAAGAAAGTTAAAAGCAATACAATTTTTATCTTTGAAAAATAAAAATAAAAAGGTATTTCTGCATTATTTTGAATGATACGTTGGAATTTAAACCAAAATAGTTCGTACATTTTGCAAATGTTCTCAATGACGGATATTTTTAGAAATTTTATTTTCTGAACTATTCGTAGAGAGCTTCTTTTTCTTTTAATCTTTGCATCACTTTAAAAATGCAAATGTGCCCTGCTTTTACAACCCCAAAACTTGCCGTCTAGTGGGAAAACTACTTCACCCGTATTCGTTTGAAGAGATTTATTTTTCTTTTTGTATGTTAGTACAAATAAAACTTCTAAATTGAATTTCTTTTCATTGCTAAAGGTTACTTTCTCCCACTTTTCTTTCTAGATCATTACTTCGTTTGCATTTTTTTCTGAGTAGTCTTAGGTTAAATTAGGCGTGGTTTTTTTGCGTTCATGCAATAGAAAAAACGAATCCTTTTATACTTCTCCACTAGACAGATTTAGAAAGTAGGATGGCTTTTCTACAAACCAAAACCCTTCTAGAATATATTTGCCTAAATAACTCAACTATTTCTGACTTGATGCCAGATTAAACGTCTTTTTTAGCTTATAAAATCGCATATCAGTTTTCGAAAATAATGGAAAGAAATTTTTATTCTTGATGTTTTATTTTTCTTCAATAAATTCAAAATACTTTTTAATATATACAGTAAACCTGTTTTTTTATAGTCCTTTTTTATGTGATTTTTTCTATTCGATCTTTTTTAATGCGATATATGAATTTTAACGGCTTTGGCGCCACTGTAATGTTTTCTATCAATGTACGAGTGGTGATCCGAGGGCCCCCTCTAAAGTCAGACATTGCTTTTAATATTTTATAATTTGGGTAAATACGTACTTGGTGATAATCAGT
The DNA here is from genome assembly GCA_019973975.1 of Trichonephila clavata. Taxonomy (NCBI): domain Eukaryota; kingdom Metazoa; phylum Arthropoda; class Arachnida; order Araneae; family Nephilidae; genus Trichonephila; species Trichonephila clavata. The sequence goes on along the minus strand of BMAO01038331.1, from coordinate 241,968 downwards.
CCTTAGACAACCTAGAGCCCCCCCCCCTCTCGAGGCAGGGGCTGTCTGAGTGTATACGTTACACCACTCTAATGTACATATATACACTTCAAGACGCTTTGTTCATTTGTTACAGTCTCCCTCCCGACGTGCACGTTCAGTAGCTTTCTCTCAACGCGCCAACAGCCCGCGCTTGATTGAAGACGAAACTTTCAACGACAGTGACATTATCAATAATTTGATATATTATGAAGACGTACGAGAAGAACCGGATTCTTTTAGAGCGGATAAAATATAAACAGGGATACAGCTTTCCAACAAATTGGAAAAGCATTTTCTTAAAATAGATACCAATTCCGAAAGGAGTATGAAATTTCAAAAAGAGCTGCGATCATGCATATGTGGTTATCGTAACATTAACAAGCGACTGACCAACTAGTCTTTGTCACAAATACTTATCTCGTTAAACTTCGTAAATAATTGGCGTATTTTCTAAGTGCGACTTTTTTACGCAGTCCCTCTCCACCACATAAAAAAAATTCTATGCTATTTTGACAAAGTTGTTTGTTATATGTAAGAATTTATGAACTTTTCGAATATTTTTTTGTGCGTTTATTTTTATGCGAACTTCCTTATATGATTTCCGGTTGGTCCGATTCGGTGGTTGATGGAATATTGCATCATCTCACCAAAAAATTTGTCGATTTGGCACTTTATCAAGATATAAAATTGCGGGTAAAATTGTGTTTCCCACCAGCCGGGTAAAAGAAAAAATAAAGTATGCGTTGGTTTGGAGGGTTCCAAACCACCATAAATCAAAGAAAATCTCTCTGAAGAAAATTGAAATACAGAATTTATATATATATATATATATATATATATATATATATACATACCTTATATTTCCAAATATAAGCCGAGGAATTTTGGAACTTTTAAAGTAAGGGGCAGTCGGATTATAAACACATCCGATAGTCTAAAAATAAACGTAGTTTAAGAGATATGGCTTTTTTAACACATTTCTGTATTCAAGTGCAAGCGACTTTTATCTTTCAACTTATTGGTTTTTTTATTGGAACTTATATTCTAAAAGTGAAAAAAAAATCCTTCATAGTCAGTGTCTAAATCAGAGTTTCAAATAGTTCGTAACTCTTATACACTCACTGAGATGTCTAAATGGATATAATCATCATACACCAATTGTTTCCTTTAGGAAACGAAACATAGGTCGGTGATCAGGTGCCGTATACAAATTTATCTTCTCATTCATTTAAAAAAAATGGGACAGAAAGTATGATGAGCACATACTGTAACGAGAAAAAATAAAAAAAAAAATAAAGCTTGTAAAGACCCTGTTGTGTTTTCATTCTTATTAACAAAACCAATAGGACAAAAAGAAATAAAAGCCCTTATTATAGCGTTAAATATTAAGTTTTGTAAGATTAGTGCTTGCATGGTCGCGAACTTGACCCAGTATTGTTTTGTTAAGTCTACTTGTGAGTCTTGGAGTCACTGGTAACCCACCACATTGTGTGTGTGAGGGTTTCATCCCCGTGATTTGGCCATGACTTACAATTACGAGGTGCATTGCCAATAGCCTTCGGGTTGTTTCGAAGTGACTTAAACAAACAATTGATTTCTAGTTTGTTAAAAATTAGTGTTCGATTGAAATCATGTCTGTAATTATTTAATACTTTCTAAATGCATACAATGGACAAATTTCACTTTATAACAATTACGAAGACAATTTTTTATTTAAAATTGTAAGACATTTCAAAAAATCAAAATAAGAAAATTTTAAATTAGTCTGATTTATAATAATTAAAAGATTTTTTTTTACTTCGTAAAAAATTTTTAGGATAAAAAAAGGGAATTATTCTTAAAGGAAATGTAAGGAAAAAATGTCGAAATCTTTTAATAATCTAGACACCCTTTCAGACAGGAAAATCCACTGGCGACAGTAGCTTAAAATTTTTTTGTACTTGAAGAGTCTAGAGTCAGTTCCTTTTTATAATAACGTTAACCAACAAAAGATGCTCTTCGGAGGAAAAAAATGTGTTAATGAAACCGAGCAGTGTTTGTAAAGGGAAAAAAGTATTTATGGGAGAGGGAAAGGGAGAGGAGAGAGACAACCGTAAATTATTGGAGTAAAGTGTATTCGAAATAAAAAGAAATATATGGATGTTGCATTTATCTGGTTCACCGTCTCACTTTAGCAGTTTTACTTACTGGTGACTTTAATGGGAAAATGCTAAAAAGAATTAACTTTAATTACAATTCTTGACGCATTTTTTTTAAAATGGTAACAATAAACATTTCCTTGCTGAAAAATTCCTAGTGAAAAAAAAATAATTCAGCATCCAATTCCCCACATTTTTAACTTTTAATATTTAGTTTTATTGAGTTTTATAGCTAATTTTATATTTCCTATGAAACGACTTTGGTTTCGAGAAAAAATGGTGTGATGTGGAAGTTTGGAGAGTGGGATGCCTGTCTAGGGGTCATCCTCGTTGCTTGGCCGAGGTTCTTATAATTACGAGGACCGTCACCAGTAGCTATCGTATTGCTTCGGGTTGTCACGTAATTCATGAGAGAAGGGACTAAGGTATTCATTGTACATAATCTGAAAATTATATCATTTAAAATTTGAAGACAAATAAGTACCGTAAAATCCGGTGTATAAAGCTCATCTATACTTTCAAGTCACATGCTTTAATTTTTAAGCATATTTGTAGTATAAAGCGTACTCGTTTTTTTGCAAAGAAACCTGAAATGAATGTATACAATTCTATTATATTTTGAAGTCCTGAAGTTTTTATCCCAGGTTTTTGGAAAAATAGTATACTTACATGGAACTAAAACACTTTAAGTTCATAAAAAGGCCTGTCGTTCCTTTTACATAAACAGTACTTCGATATATGTAAAAGTTTGATTTTTTCTTATACTCGTCTATTTTTTTATTTTTTTATTTTTAAAGTTCTCGTTTTTATATCCGGCGTATAACGCGCCCCTGTAAATTTCGATCTTATTTTTTGCTTTCAAAGGGAGTGTTAGACGCCAGATTTTACGGTAAATAGCAGCAAAATTAAAAATGAGTTTTAAGAGAGTTATTATAAATATGAACCGCAAACATATAAGAAAAAACATTGAGTATTATTGCAGTACTATGTTGATAATAGAAATCAGAGGTTTTAGGATAAATTTAAAAATTAAATAACAAAAACCACGTGGTAAATTCATGTAGTAGATATATCTCAGATAATTAAAAAAATAATCTGAATATGAAAAGATAATTTTAAGCTTTTAAACTTACACATCAGGGACACATAAGTAAAATGTTAACAGCCCAGGATTTCTAGAGATATATTTCTCCTGTTTTCAAATTCCCGTGCACTTTCAGAAAAGCTGTAACTTACAATTATGAGCCCACAAAATAGTAACACTCAAATAATACTCACAACAGTTTTCCTCTTTAAACATCCAGGAAGATCACAAATCATTTAAATAATACTGGATGAGATTTATGGCGCATGAAAACATAGGTGAACTCCCAAAGCTCAAAAACTTTTCTCTCTGAATTTATTCTCGGTTTGCGACATAAAATCCTGAATAAATTCAAAGAAACAGATTTATTATTTTCAAGCATTCTTTTGGAAAAAGAAATTTTCCGTATACTCTTATCCCAGGATTTCCTAAGGGATGTATCCATACATTCCAGAATATACTAATGACTTGAAAGGATACTACTCCAGCAGTTTTAAAGAGAATTGTCAAGAGTACTTTTACGATAAAATGCTTCCTTGCTTTCTATAAATAATGCCTTTATGCGCCTATTCGGATGATAAAAAAAGGACGAGAACTCAAAACTTAAAAAGCTCAATTACAATATGTACATATAAGCTAGTTATAATGGATTTTTAACAAAAAGGTAGTTATTTTAATGTAATGGCCTTGTATCAGTATAACCGCAGATCGTAGATTCGAGATTTCGTTCCTCCTAAATCTCTTATGTAAAGGCCGTGTGTGTGTGTGTGTGTGTCACTGTTCTTGCGGGATGTGTAACGAGTTGTGACGGATCTATACGGTCTTTGACTAACCTCCTCTATTTTTCATAAAAAAATTCATTTATTTCAACCAATCTTCACCGAGAGCCAGGCGTGATTTATGTAAATAAGATATATTATATAAGTTCGGTTTTCGCGAGTTATGAAGAGAAGTGATAGGAAGGGAGAAGAGAAGTGATAGGAAGGGAGAAGAGAAGTGATAGGAAGAGAGAAGTTAAGTGAAAAAGATCGAGATGTCAACACAAAGTTGTTGATAATCGTAGATAGCCTGTTACGTGTGGAGGTACGCGAGGAGAAGCGGATTGAATATAGTGAAAATCCTTATTACAGAGAGCGTGGATTCTTCACCCATTCTTCCAGCCATTAAAAAGGCCGAAGTCGTCACGAAGGAACAGCCGATGTAAAATATAAGGTCAGTGATTTTATTTGAGATATTGAGATTATTCGTACGTGGCGTAGCTGTAATTGTGCTCGTTTAAGTTTTCCTAGATTCAGTTGATATTCTGAATATTCCGCTAGTAGTGATTCCCCGCTTAGTTACTCCACTCTCTTTTGTTTTTCTTAAACTGATTAGTGTGTGCCTAAACGTATTTGCTGATAAGAATCAATAAATCTATTTGAATTGCAATTATGTCTTTTGATCATTTAAGTCCGCCTACACACCCTGCAGTATTTTCAGATAGACAGGGAGGTAGTAGTGTAAGGGGTGGCCTGAGGCCACAACAGAGTTCTATTTGATATTCTGACTAATCCTCTAAGGAATGTACTTTTGATAACGTTATATGATTATAAAACCTCTTTCTGTAAAGGAACCGCGATTTATGTTATAATGAAGGTTACTATTCAAAGTCAAGGGAAGAGGGAAGTTGGGGGTGGTGATTGTTGTCATACGGTGACTTAGAATTTAGTTAGAGAAACTAATATTAGAATCGCCGTATGTCAAGTTGAAAGAATCCGACAGGCCGTTCAAGAACTAGCATATATGTTGAGCATCCTTCATGATATCATATTTAAATTCTAGATATTTAGATTACTATTTAAGCTGACGTGCTAACATAGCTTAGGTCGAATTTATATAGTGAATAGAAAATCATAATGAAGTGTCTTTATGTCTCATCCTTTGGTGAACTTTCACACTTCAGCGAGCGAGAGTTCGTGAAAGATGAAATGTGGAGGTTTGAAAAATTCATTGCCTAACTTAAACACCGTTTTATTTATCTAATTAACGAATTTCTTCGCTAATAATCTCTATTATACAGTTATCGAACAATATTAAATTAGCAAAATTGTGTATTTGTGCAGTTACTACCTTTAACTCTAGAAAGCAAGTTGCTGTCTTACAGTAAGAATCTTAAAGAAGGTATTATAACATACTTTCATTTACTACTGTAAGATTCCTAAAAAAAGTTTTGAAATCTACCTAAAGTTTTTATATCTACCTAATAATTGACACTGAATGGTTTGTTTTTTAATTGAATTTTCTCTAAAGCTATATGAAAAAGTTACTAGCTAAAAACCTCGAAATTTGATAGCACTTGGCAGCTAGTATATATATCACGCCAAGGGGAGGACATTGAACCTTGAGAGACTTAACGAGCATCAGCCTCTCTACACGGTGGGTCTTCAGAGGAACCAGGGCTCGAACCTGGGACTCGACAACACCGACCCCATGGTCCACGTTGTCCACTCGGTTACCGCTGTCACACCATACCATTAAAGTTATCTTTGACCTAATTCAACTGAATGTAGGCAATACTCACTATTCTGTATAGCAGTTTTATAATGAATCAGTGCTCAATTCTATGACTCGAGTCGAGCGTAACCTTATCCCTTGAAACTCTCTCTTATGACGTTACTAATCGACAATTTTTAAGTCTTTAATGATGATATTCTTAACTTTACGGAACGTAATAATTAATAAATGTATTATTATAACTTATTATATATTATTCAATAATTTATGTTATCTTTCATTTTTATTTTAAAACTAGCAAAAACAAATGTTTAATTTAAAATTTTTTTCTCATGGAGATTGAAGACACTGGAAATGCTCTTAAATATAAATTTCTGCAGACAGTTGAGACAATGAATATGAAATGATAAAAATGATACCAGAAATACAGAAGAAAAAAATTAATTTTATGACCTATATAAAAAAGAAGGAAAGAAAGAGAAATACGGATAATTTAAAAAAGATAAGATATATCCAATCTCTTATATTATCATGAATTCAGAGAGAAACGTATTTCCAGCAATAAATTATTAATATGCACTTATTGAAACATAGAAACAAAACACAACTATTTTCATAAGATCTTGAGAAACTACATAACAATAAGCTAATTTAATATGAAGTGATAATAAAGTTAATCGGGAAAAAAAACTTAATTTAAAATAAAGGGATTTTGCAGAATAAACTGTATCGGCACGAAAAACTATTTCGTACAGCTTGAAATTAAATTAAAAATAATCCTCTCTCTGAATTTGTATTGTTCTTTCTACCAATTTAAGTCACATAATTATTCATCCAGCAGTAAAAGGAGAAAGACAGCCCACACCATCCCCTTTCCACTTAATTCTACTACCTAATGAATAAAAATGCCTGGAATATATTGAATAATAGACGATTACATGCCAGGATCTACACAACAATTCATCAAACTTATCGGGGGAAGCCACGAAATATATTTCCAACTAATTAAAATAACTATCGAAAAGATTTAGAAACATACTTTTAATGAAAAATGCGCTTGAAAGGAGAGGGAAATGATTATTAAAAGAATTGGGTTCTCCAAACGTCAGCAAAAATTTCCAGAATTTATTGATTTCATTCTTTTCTTCTTATCTTCTATTCTTTTCTGACTAAATCTGCAGTCCTCTTAACCCCCAATGCATCTCACTAAAAGCGGTCATTCACACCAGGTGAGCTACATTTTTTTAAAAGTCCACGGAAGGAATTTTTCTTATCATATTCATAGTTTCAAAAAAGTGTTTGAGAGGAAATTAAATTTTCTTGCAGTGTCTTTTTTGAAGGTATTTATGTCGTATATTCGTATAAGGTTCGATCTGGAAAATATCTTCCCTAGTATGTGTTGGTATTATCTTCCGTAGGCAAATACAGTGGATTTTTATATTTTCTGTCATATAAGGATAAGCTTTTAGTGTATCTTAAGAGAAAAAAAGCAACTTTATTTTTAGTTAAGGTTTCGAAATTTTGTAATATTTTCTTACCACACACACACACACACACAAAGGTAAGTCAAAATTACTTACACTTTTCATTCTATAGTTTTATTAAACAAATGTAGGCATGCAACAAATACCCTGTTCGATATAGTCACCACTTGAGCAGTGCGCTTGGTCCAACGAGCCTCAAGCTTCTGTATGTCTTCCTCGTAGAAGGTTTTGGTTGATCGTAAGGCTTCTTTACAACTGCATCCCGAATGTTCCTTTTGAGACAAATCAAAGACCTTTTAAAGGTTATTTGAGCTGTCCAAGGCGATGAAAGTCTGTGAGATAGAGATCTGGACTGTAAGGAAGATGTTACTGGGTATCAAAACCCAACATGTTGATTCCTGCGTTAACTATTCGTAGTACCCATCGCGCACACCGAATGTAATTTAAGTTCGTCATGAATAACTTGATAGGCAGAACCGTGACTGGTGTTTAAAGAAGATGCGACCTCATCCATGGCAACTTGCCTATTTTCTGTAACCCTCTCTAGAGTTTGCTGAATGTCGTTGTCAGTGATCGAGGCTGACAGATACCCAGCTCCCTCTTTTTGTTTTAAGTTCGTTTAGCCACTTTTAAATATTTATATCTGCAATAAAACATTTTAACGGGATAAAGCACTTTGCGACAAAAGTCTTCTGGTGACTTTGAACACGTTTTACATCCTCTGACTACACAAATCTGATCATTCCTTATTGCTCCTCTTTGATGTTCTTTGATGGCGGTGCTGACATGCTTATATCGTTGTAGCTAGATGACAACTGGTGCAATCATGGCTAAATTTTGGTCACGTGACAACAGATGCACCAAAACAACGCAAGCGCATCCTTTCTTAGTTTAATAAAGTTTTAGAAAACAAAGTGTAAGCGATTTTTCACTAACCTTTGTAACTATAAGTTTTTTTTAGTGTTTTTAACTATATAAAGATAACGCGTAATACAAGTAAACATAATAATTTACCGTAAAAAAATCAGATTTAAATTCTCAAAAACTCTTCTGACAAAATATGTTACGTCTTATAATAAACTAGAGTAATTCTAAGAGTCAAGCACGAAATGATAATACCCGAAAGCAAAACCTGGAAACATTTTAAGGTAGTTTTTAGAAAAAGTAACTAAATCTCAAGAGTATAGCAGCGATTTACGGATTTTTCGCATGCGGAAATAAAAAAAGGATAGTAAATGCAAATGTCCTATACACAGTAAATAATACAACATTTAAATAATTATTTAATTAAATTTATAAATTTTTAATCAATTAACGAAACACATAAATTAAATAATGTAATTAATTAATGAAATAAATAAACTGATTTATTTAATTAAATCATAAGCTAAATTTTATAATAGGGATTAACATAGTTTAATTAATTATTGGAAAATAAGTATTTGTAAAAATTATCCATTCTTATATAACAACTTTCAAATTTATAATTTATTAACATTTAATAACAGATAATTCATTTTAATTAGTAACTAATGTAATTAATTTATTATGGTGTGTTAGTTGTAAGAGTATAAATCAATAGCATAATTAACTAATAAAATAATTATTAACTACACAATTAAATCCTAGTACTATAGCTTATGATCAATTTAACTCAAGGAAGGTTTTTTTTGTGAAGATACTCTACTCATGTCATTTTTCTTCGGAGATTTTTGATAGCTACTCTTTTAAATTATAAGTATATATATATTCCTCAATGCTCAAGCATAACAATTTCAGAATTCTGAATCTAGAATTTTTAAAAAAAGGTATCTTTATGAGGCTTCAGCTGGATTCGAATCACGTAGTAAGATCACGTACTTTCATTATGCTCTCGCTGTAAAAACCTCTGACAATTAATTATCCGAGCAAAATTACCGGTCATTTGACAGTAAAAATTTTACGTGAAACATCCTCAAGGGTAGAATTATATATTTTCTCTTATGCTCTTTGAATGCCAAATTAATTTAAAATTAATTTATCGATTTTTCATTATCAGTATTTAATCCTACATAACATTTAAACCCAAAGTTTAATGTTATTTAACTATCGCACTCTACATTATTTTTTTATATATATTTCAAATAGTTCTCATTTTCCCTCAAGGGCTTGCTTTTCTCCAACAAGCACGCGATTTATGTGTTCCCGAGGTGCTCGAATAATCTTTTATTTCTCTTATAGGATTTGCTGTCTTTGATAAACACGAGGGATTCTCCACCAGAATGCCCCTACTGATATTTTCCCTACTCTTCTTCCCTTTCTTTCCTTTTTTTAAATTTTTTTTTACCTTTTCGGCCTTAATTAAGGATGCAAGTTTTTTTTATCATAAATTAACGAGTGTTTATGGCAGCTTGACAAATATGACACTCGCATTCATCAATAAACCCTGCCTAAAATCCAATCTCTTGCCTATATATTGCTTGCTGCGTCTTCCTTTCAATTTAAATCTTCGAAAACGTTAGATGTCATTTAAAATTGAAAGAGTTTAGGACAAGGACAAAAGTATTTTAAATCTTTTTTTAACACATACAGATTGAATTATCATCTTTCTTTAAAAATGTACTAACATTTTTTTAATATTTAATATAACTTTTGCTTAACAATGCATAGTAATAAAAATATATTTAGCCATATTAATTATATTATTAAGTTATTGTTTAGATAGCTCGGTCTAACATTTTGGAAAGCTTTGACTATGATATGTAGTGCAGCATGAACTAATCATTTAAAATTGTTTAAAAAAAGCTATATTAAAAATAAGAATCTTGTTGAAATATATTATGCGTATAATAAATCATTCAGTTATAATGAAAAATTAGGTAGAGTAATGAAAATTAGAAACTCATACATATTTAAAAAATAAAAATTTAAGGCGAAGCATGTCATTTTCTTATATAAAGCTTACAACTTAGTTCAGTTTATTAAAATAAATTAGTCTTAAAAATATGGAACTAATTTTTCAAGAATCTTTTTTGATCAATAACGAACAATAAGTTTGTCTTTCCAGGTTTGATTATGAAAAAGGTTTACAGTTATTTTTTACTCAAATAATTTCTTTTTGTTTCAATATTACTCAATTTTTTTTTCCATTCCAAAGATTATTTATTTCACTTACGAAAATTGTGACAAATATATCGCTACTAACAAAATATATTAATGAAACGACAATTTATTATAATTCTAGTAAGGAAATTTAAAAAAAACATTATATGTGTCGAACGGAACATCCATATGGAACACATCCATATCGAAACAATGTTACTGAAAGTATCTTGTGATAGAGCTTAAATTTTCAAAAGATAGTCAGTAGTATGTTAAAAGAGAAAATAGGAATATATTGTTAAAAAAAAAATGAAATATGTTATTGTAAATCGCATGATTACATATTTCTCAGTAAAATAGTTGTGATATCAAAAATACCCTTCAAAAAATGTTCTTAAAAATTAAAATTATGTAAGAATACCCGAAAGAGGTTATTTCGTAAAAAAAATTACCAGTATTGGGATGTTGCGTTCAGAGAAACAGGTCACTCACTTCAAAGCAACGTTTTACTAGCTCTCTGGCGTCTAAACCCAATTTTTTTCTACCCTCTATGATTGGCTTGCGCATGCTTTAGCGGAAAATTGGGGAGTAGCAAGCAAATAGATCACTTCATTCATTGAATTAAAAATAATTGCATGGGCCAGTCTGGGGTCCCGAGTGGTCGATGCGGGCCCTAATGTATTTCTTTTTTAAAGTCAAGAATATCTTTACTAAAGAATAACCAGAAATATCCTTTTAGATGGAAAAAATATTCTGATATTGTGTTTCGTATTTTACTATCCTATAGCGTGAACAACTTATTTGAAAACAATACTACTCTGCTCGTTCTTGTTGCGTAAAATATATTCTATATTTCATCTCTTACTCATTTATTTTAGTCGAAATTTTAATTTCAGACATTAAAGTGAAAGAATAGAATATTTTTTTAATATTTCTGAATTTTAAAAACTGCTTGAATTTATAGAATACACTGGAGTATTTGTCTACGTGAAAATATAATTCGCTATCGAATGCTGTTTTTATGTACTCCATGAGAACAACCTTAATCATTTTTCTTACCGAATCAGAAAAGTCGCATACATAATAGCATTATTAATATTTAAATAATATGTATTATACATTAGCACTCTTCTGTTTCAGAAATTAAAAGTTTTTTAATCCTAAATTTTCTTTCATTTATCTTAAAACGGAATTAAAAAAATACATTAAAAAATTCGTTGAGCATGTGTCAGAATTAAAAAGCTTATAATTAAAATAAAAGGGACTGGGATTATTTGAATCAATAAAGTATTTTAAAATGTGTTAGAATTTGAAAGATTATAATAAAATATAGGTACTTCTCTTCTCTTCGAAAGATTCGAAAGTGACTCGAATGTTCTTTTAGGGATTTTTCACGAGAAAAACTAACCAATACTTTATAACAATGGGAAGAAAAAACAACAATTTCAATGCAACCAAATACGGCAGAAAATAATGAATGCTGAAGAGCACCCCGGATCATAGAAGATTGTGTTATTGAATAAAAGTAGAAAATATATCAAGTATCTATAAAGTTTACATTTATTTGTTTTTAAAAAAAATATTTTGAAATTGAAATAAAACACGAAGAAAGGAATTACAGAACGTATAATAAAATATCGTAAGCACTGTAGTGACGCTATCTTAAAAGCTGTTTTCAATTCAGAGGACCATACAAGTTATATATATATCCTTATTCACATTCACTCGTGAAGCCGTATTTCAGTGTAACCGTCCTTATCATTAATAACTAATTAACTGTCCAAAGCAGCATACGCACCCTCTAGCAACCACCCATCTTCAATAGGTGAGGAGACAACGTGATCACTACAAAAAACTCTCCATGTTTTTTGCGCTTTAAATTTTTTGCTTAAGATATGGATTTCCTTTGTGTAACCTTAAATTAATAAATAATTGTTACACTTAAACGTCCAATGCTCAATAGAAAAAGTTATATTATTTATGAGAAACTAGGAAATAAATCTGAAAATTAAAAATCAAAAAATTAAATTCGAAGGATACCATTGTTCCCCTGATAGAGTAGTCAAAAATGTATATATAAGATTTTTCAAATAAATTTTGGATTTATTTTGCTGAATGTCATCTTGGATATTCTAGCCAAAATATCAGCTATTTATTTTTAGTCAACTTTTATCGTTACAGAAGTATTTTTCATAGACAACCTTTCTTTACAGTAAAATTATTATAATTGCTCCGTTCATGTTTCTTACAAATCCTATCTTACTTACAGAAAACTGTTTTTATTTTTATTCCAACGTGAATGATTTACGAGTATTCATTCGGCTGTGTTAAGAGTAAGCACACATATCAACGGTTGTATTTTTTTTTAATATTATATGATTACACACAAAATATTGTGATAATTCTACGCAATTTTATAAAAAGAGTAATTAATTTTAAAAAAGAGGTACTTAAAACTCAATTTCACAGAATTTTTTACTAAAAAAAAACCCTGATTGCATGAGGGAAAATGTTTTCTTTCTTGTAGAAGTCACATGTATTAAGGCACCGCTTAAGGATCTGCCAAAATGCATTCATGTCAAAAAGGTGATTGAGTGGTTTTAAGAGCTTCCCGTTTTTACAAAAAACACTAAAAGAAGGATTTCTTATATTCGGAATCTTATAAGACATAATAAAATTATGAAATGTATTGTAAAAGATTCCTTCTTCCATTTTCAAATAACTTTTTTCAAGCAAAAAGAAGCCTTACTTAAGGATGCTTGATTATAAGATAAAAATATATATCAGACTTCTAATAAAATGAGTTAGTAAAAAATAAACTAAAAATTAATTCAATTCCTTTTTTTCATTAAAAAATCTTTCAAAATTATCATACTTCTTAACATAATATTTAGAAAAAAAATATAAAATGACAATTTTCTTAAAAGGCATTACGATAGACATAAAGTAAATAAAATAAAATAAAAAAAGAATTTTTGAAAAATAAATAAAATTTAGTATCACCGAAATTATATTCACATTAAATGAAGAACAGACTTTATAAAAAACTTCTAAGAAAGTATTATGGTTGAATATTTTAAAACACAACCACAATTGAATAATCGAACAAATGTGATAAAAAAAAATTCGTATAAAATTTACTTGTGTATAATGTGTGTATAATTTACTTGTGTGAATAAAGTTGGATATGCGGAGAAGGTGTTGAGACAATAAAAGTGTTTTTCAACAGCTTCATTTAGATGTAATTGATTTTAGAATTCAACTTTTTCACCCTCGATCAGCGTTTCTGAAACTGTAAGGCGCGTCTACCTAGTGGGCTGTATAACCGTGGGCTACGTGGAGGGCTCAAGCATATCGAAAAGTCGAAAATAAGAAATTTAAATAAGTACAAATTTACTGAAAGGAAGCAAAACAAAATACATCATGACATAATAAAAAATATACTTATATAAATATAATATACTTATAAAGGTATCGGTACTGCACAATGTATTTGCAAATCAATTTATCAATATTATGTTAAGAACAATTTTACTAATTACTAGTGACTCATTTATTTAACATTTACAAAATTAATACTTATCGTGATAATTTGCACGATTTATAATTAAAACTGTATTGTAGCTTTACATCAAAGTACATTATTATTGCATTCTTTCATTGCTATTGTATGGAAGGGGGTGCAATGAAAATTATGATTGTAAACTGGGTTGCAAATATTGAAAGTTTGAGAAGCACTTCCCTAGATTATTGAATTACATTTGCGTGTTTACGAATGCGAGAGAAGCAGGGAAAACCTTTGGCCTGTATTAGCCTATTCTGGGACTCATTACCAAAGATCCGGCCATTTTTGATAAATGAGATATGGTTCTACATCCGAGTCAGAATGATGTGTTAAAACCAAATTGAAAGAATAGCACAAATTTGAAACAGGTAGTTTGCTCTTTTCTTCAGTTTGAAAAGTCTTTTAAGCATTTAATTCAAACATCTATTGTTTCCGAGTAATACTTTGATGGAATAAATAAACAATAACTGTATTCTGATCAAAAGAAATCAGTATGTTTTTTGAAAAATCGACAAGCAAGGGGAAAAATGATCGAAGTTCAAAAATAGACAACAAGTTACATTGGAAAACGGGACAAAATTCTATTTTAGGCTTTGGAAAACCTTTTTGGAAACCGTTTGAAAACATTTGGATAACCTGTCATGGAAAATGTCAAAATGTATTTGAGAAAAAAGGAGTGAAGAAACATTCTAAATTTTAAGGAAAATATGAATGTATATTTAGATTAGCATCATATTTAAGATTTTTTGCTAATTTTATAGCGATTGTCTCAAATTAATTTCAAAGACAGGAACTGAAGGCGAATAAAAAAAAAATGATATCTTGGTAACTTATTAAGAAATTCGACCAGTAAAAATTATTGTAAAACGTGAGGAAAAGAAGAAAGATTTTTGTAATATTGAAGACCCCATCTTGTCTCATTTTTGATTATTTTCATTGAGAAACATTGATTATTTATTGTTATAAGAAATCTCGATTGGTGTTTGTATTCCATTCTTTAAAAATACTTTGACATTCAAAAAGTAATTATACAAAGGAACAAATTAAATTTTTTTACAGAACCATTAATAAAAAAATTATTGACAAGCACAGTTTTATTATAACGCACACACATAGTTTCAGTCATTTATTCGAATTAAAAATATTCTGGAATATTTTTAATTTTTATTGTAAGAGAAGGAAAAAGTTCTACAATAAACGCTTCCTCTAGAATTTTCTAATAAAGCAGTGTAAATTTTTATTCTTTTTTATCGCCGTACTATTTATAAATAACTATTAGAATAATCAATTAAGTAATTTTTTTTCTTAAATCAAATTATCTGTCTCAGTTCTTTCAATTCTCTTCTAAAATGTTTTTTTTTCTTCAAAAAATGAACTTATAAATAATGCCTGCAAGCCAAGACGAAAAAAATTCCCCTTGGTAAAATTACGTTTGCAAAAAATCACCTGAAGATAAATAAATAAATATTGAAAAACTATCACAAAAAATAAATAAATTTATATGACAAAATAGCTCCTTAAATATTTTACACTGTCTGTGACATCGTCCCACTAGAAGCATTTAGCTTGGGAAAGAACTGTTTCCGACTGGAACTCCAAATTCTTGACCTCACCTAAAGCTTTGTAGACTAAAAATTTTTTTCCGGCCATTTATCAACGGCTCAAATGTAAGAAATTTGTTACTGATTTTAAGTTATCCCAGATTCTAACAGGACATGGTAATTTTAAGAGCTGTTTATTTAGGTTTAACTTAATTGGTAATGATATTTGTTCTTGTGGTCTGGACGCTGAAACCACGGAACATGTCTTGTTGTATTGTAATCTATATTATTGTAAAAGAGAAAATTTTAAAAAGGATTTAAAATGCTTAGGTATTTCCTGGCCACCTATTTTGTCTTTGTTAGTCAATTGTTCTGAAAGCCTTAATGTCTTGAGAAAATTTGTTTACTGTATAGATTTTTAAAATTTTACAGATACCTTCCTTTCTTTATATTTGTGTATTTCCTCCCTTCCTTTATTTTAGATTTGGCTCTTTTATGTTTTTTTTCCTTATTGTGTTCCCCCCCCCTTAATTATGTTTTTTTTAATTATGTCTTTTTTTTAATGTTTTTTTGTCATTATTATTGTTTTGTAATGTTGTTACCACTTACGTCTGTAAGCCTAATGTTATGCAATGTGGAGCATGGGGAGTTTTGCAAATAAATTTATTTAAAAAAAAATATTTTACAATCAGTTGTAAGTAAGAAAAGTACAAATCTTGGTAGAGAAACATGTTAATAAAAAGTAAACGGAAAATTAATTTTATTGATGTAATAACATTAAAATTAATGAATTTCAGAAGTACTTTGGTGAAACATGTCTATTAACTAGATTATTTTTTAAACATATTGAAAATATATCTCAAAAAGTAAAGAAAGTAGTTTCAATGCCGGCTTTGTGGCGTAATTGGTTAGGTGCTGGCCTTGTACTCCCAAGTTTTCGGGTTTAATTCCGACCCAAGTCGTTGGATTTTCATAATACAAAAAATCGACAGTGTCCTTGTCGTATGTTTATGCGGCATGTCAAAGTTCTTTTGAATGCCTGTTTGACTTGGGTGCTTTCGGCAAAATTAAATTCCTAGTACCATTTCGCATTGTCAGAGCTCAAGTGCCTCCATCTGGTGAGGGCAATGAGCGTCAAAATTACATCGTGGCAATTGGTATTAAACAATATGGTGCCACACTAAAAAGTGATCACAGCTCCTAGGGAATGAACGAGGTCTAAAACGGTAATTACACTGGTCAACATGATTTTTGTCTCATGAATACCAATAGTTGTACTTAATGCAGTTTTTTATCGTGTTTTCAAATATGTAATCGGAATTTCTCCATCACCCACAGTTTTTTAAATTTTAATTTCAATTAACGTATTTAAATATTTTTTTAATAAATGACCATTTGTCCATTGTAAAATAAAAACTTCTAGAGCATTGTAAATGTTATGGAACCACATGAGCTAACTCAAATGGTATCATTGCTACGGTTGTGCAAGTTCAGACAGTTACAGACACTTTGGCACCAGACACAAATATGGTCTAGACTAGCATGCATTTATTAGAACGATGTCAGTTGTGAGATAGTAGTGAACCAGTTAACACGTAATTGTGAGTGCTTTGTGTCTGTATTGTTGTATGTTACGTATTTACAAATTTATTTCTTTTAATTTGTTGTTAGTTACAAATACATAGAGCTTGTTTAAATCATCATAACAACTTATGTTATATATGTGGTAAAGTCACGCTCAAGTCCCAAAGACGAAACCTTACTCCATTAGTAAAAAAGTGTTATGAACTTTATTTTGGGTGTAAAGTGGGGGACCAAACAAGGACCAGGGCCCCATATATCTGCTGTTTATCGTAAAGTAGGCTTCTCACTGCATGGAAGAATGGGACGCGCCACAGACCATTTGCTATCACTATGATTTGGAGGAAACCCAAAGATCACTCCTCTGACTGTCTTTTCTGCTTAACAAACATTAAAGGAATTACGTCAAAATCAAAACATACAGTGGTGTACCCAGACTTGCAATCTGCAATGAGACCAGTTCCACACAGCGAAGAATTGTCCATACCAAAGCCTCCAGAACATGTGACATTAGATGAAGAGAGCTCAGATTCCGATAGAAGTAAGGAAGAAGAAGAAACAATTTGTGGTGATACAACTTTAGAACCAAGCTGTTCATCTGAGCCTCATTTATTGACTCAAGAAGATCTTAACGATCTCATAAGAGATTTAAAGTTATCCAAAAAAACAGTCTGAAATGCTTGGTTCCCGGCTAAATGGATGGAATCTTCTTCAAAAGAATACAAAGATATGTACTTATAGTAGTCATCATTCTCAATATAAAGACTACTTTTCTGAAGAAAATGGCTTAGTGTTTTGTAATGAAATTTCTTCTCTTATGGAGACATTTGGTATTGAACATAACCCTATAGAACGGCGCTTATTCATTGATTCCTCCAAAGCAAGTTTAAAAGCAGTGCTTCTGCATAATGGAAATAAATTCCCATCAATACCTATGTAGTATGAAAGAAACATATGAAAACTTTCAATTTATATTGGCAAAGTTTCAATATACAGTGCATGAATGGAATATTTGTGGTGATTTGAAGGTAATTGCACTTATTCTTGGTCTGCAGCTTGGTTACACAAAGTACTGTTGTTTTTTGTGTCTTTGGGATAGTAGGGACAGAAAAAACCATTACATCAGAAAAGAATAGCCTAAACGCGAATCATTCCTTCCTGGGCAAAAAAATGTGAAACATGACGCATTGTGTAATCCTAAAAATGTGTATCTACCTCCGTTACATATCAAACTAGGATTAATGAAGAATTTCGTGAAAGCCATGGGCAATACTTCTGGTTTCATGTACTTAAAACAGAAGTATCCTAAAATTTAGTGAAGCATAAATTAAAGAAGGGATATTTGTGGGTCCACAAATACGATCACTAATGCATGATGAGAAGTTTGAGGAACTATTAAATCCACAGGAGAAAGCAGCTTGGCAAGCATTCAAAAATGTAACTCGGTTTTTTTGGGAAATCTAAAGGCGCAAAATTACCGTGATTTTGTTCATGATCTTATAAAATCTTACAAAAATTTGGGCTGTAATATGTCCTTAAAAATACACTTCCTGCACTCGCACTTAGATTTCTTCCCGGAAAATTTTGGTGCAGTGAGCGATGAGCACGGAGAACGCTTTCATCAGGAGATTTCAGCGATAGAAAAGAGATATCAAGGCAAATGGAATGCTAATATGCTGGCCGATTATTGTTGGACCATCAAGAGGGATACTCCACAGGCGAAATATAAAAGAAAATTGTGATTTCTTAATTTCTAGATGAGTCCGAATGTTCGAATATTGTGTACTTAAGAATGTAGAAAATATTAAAAAGTGTTTCAAATTATAAATGCCTGTCTCTCGAAAACCTTGCGTGATGAAGAAAATTCGGTATCAAATTTGAATTCAGGAGAAGAAATGCTATCAGAATCACATATTTTTCTTTCTGAGACAAAATTTTTTTTTTTGTTGCCCAGTGTTATCAATCCACAACCCCATTTGAAAGAAATAGAGATAAACTTTCAATAAACCAGGATAAATGTTGAAAAAACTGGACTAAGATGATATTTAATCTGTTTTACTGCATATATTTACCCCACACCCCTATTACAATTTTTGTACCTCGAACCAGTGAATTGCGTATACATGTCCAGGAGTAAAGAGGGATTAAGAATAAAACGTTTTTTTTTAGAATGAAGCTATGTATGGACCAATCCTGGACCTCAATACTCAGAATCCAGACATTTTGTTTAAAGGCATTGGTTTATCAAACCAAATCAAAACGGCCAATTCGAACAAAATTAAGAAGACAGTATAAAATTTTGAAATCGATATTATACATACTGAATTTATTCGAATATAAGTCGCCATCTATTTAAAGCCGCACTTTAAATTCTCAACACGTTTTTGTAAAAAAATATAAAAAAATTTTAAAAAATTAAATGAAAACAAATATAAGTGTATAATTAATTCATTTCACTGGAATTAAAAACTTTTAAATGCATACATGAACCTGTAATTGCTTTAATCGTCAATATCGTGTTCAATTTCCCCCATTCAACGAATTTTTCCGCCTTAGATTTTAAGCTGCTCTCGATTTTCAGTAGCATTGACATTGGAAAAAAAACTGTGGCTTAGGTTCGAATAAATATTAATTCGAACACATAATTTAATAATATACATATTACATATTACAAAATACATTTTACACATTTTTCAACATTAATGTGCACTGTTTACCATTTGGTTAAAATGTTAGCTAAGTAGAAAATACGATCTTAGAGAAGACATAATTTACTTTTAGAATAAATGATTGATTGAATGAATATATTAAAAGTATAAAAGGGAAAAAAAAGCTTTAGAAATTTATTTTGATATAATTTTAATTTGTACCAAAGAGAAGAATAAACTGAATGTAGAAGAAATGTAATTAAATAACGAAATAGTGCTTCGTAAAAGCTTAATTTTAGTTTAACATCATATCTTAAATATGTAAGAAAAAAATTATATAAAGTATGCACCATCTATTTAATGGGGCTAAATAGAAAATTCCTATAGAAAAAATAATTAATTATGTTTTCAAGGAAATCACATACACACATATTTATATGTAATAATTCATTTTAATTTCAACTTAAAGCGTTTTAAATTATAATGGTCCTGAACCACCAGGACTTTCGCGTAAATAAGTTACTATTAATTATCCGCATAAAGGGATAATCGTAACTTTATCCCTTAGAAATTATAATCTCAGCGAATTTGTAGTAATCTTCATAAGATTTAACTGTATGATATTGTCCCACCAATTTCAAGAGACGCCCTCTGAAATCATATAAGCTTTCATACTCTTCAGGTGCCGTTTTGAATAAAAACCGTGATTCTCAGGAAAATTCAGTCCGCTTCTTGTCCTCGTCATGTAGTACGCGCGCGTGCTTTTTTTTGTTTTGTTTTTCCTCAAGTGTCGTGTCTATTTGTGTTTGCGTATGTGTTTAAATCTGCAATAATTACCATCAAGCAAAAGGATTCGTCATCCATCCAAAATCTTATACACTCCCTTCTACTCTAAGCCAAATGATCAATAATTAAGGAAATAAATCACACACACACACACATACCACTCACCACAATGTTTCGCATATACAAGACATGTCACAAAAAAGCGAGACTAAGAGTGTAGCTTGAAAAAAAGAGAGGAGTTGGCTACAATTGTTTTGATGACGTCATTCCACACCCCTCCTCTATTCGTGTAGCCAGTTTCGCCTTAATCGATCTCGCCAGTTGGGAGTACTGCGTCATTGAGTGAACATGTGCAACTGCATTTTGCCGGAAAAATGTCGAATCAGCATCAAGTTTCTTGAGAAGAAATCAGCCTCAAAATCATTTCAAATACTAACCGAGGCTTATGGAGATGAAACTTTGTCTCGTGCACATGTGTTTGAATGGGAAAAGCGATTTTCAGGGGAAGGGACAGTGTGGAAGATGATGAACGTACTGGCTACCCAAGGTAAGTGATTGCAGACCAAAACATTGCCAAAATTCATGATTTGAGTGGGTTCCCACTCACATCTGAGGTCAGACTGTTAATCAACACAACTACATTGAAGTACTAAAAAGACTTCTTGAACAAAGGCTAGAATTGGAGAGTGATGGATGGCTGTTGCACCACGACAATACACCCACTCACACGGCGCTATTTGTTAAGCAGTTTCTGACCAGAGCAAAAACATTACTGTGATGGGGCATCCTCCTTGTTCACCTGATTTGGTCTCAAGCAACTTGTTTTTTATTTCCTACAATTAAAAAGTACAATTTCGTACAATTAAAGTTGCTTAAAAGGAACCCATTTTACCTTAGCTGAAGAGATTTAGGCAAAAACAAAGAATCTCCTAAAGAGCCTTCCAAAAAACCTCGTTCCAGAACAGTTACCAGCAATGACAGCACCGAATGCATAAGTGTGCGAATCCTGAAGGGAACTACTTTGAAGGTGATAATGTCCTGGAGATCTGATTCTGTACGTACAAATATTTATTATATCGCACCTCGTATGTGTGTGTGAGAGTGTTTGAACACACGTGGGAAAAAGTTTAGTCATTAGGAAACATACGAATAAATAAAAAATAGCCTCACAAATATATCACTTACTTTTAATGGGTGAAGTTTTCTTAAAAACATTAAAACATGAATAAGTTACATACTCGTAAAAAAAAATCCAAACATATGTTTATAATAAAATAATTATGTATGTACAATCAAGATGTCGAGAAAAGACAAACATAAAAGAAAAAAAAAAGAAAGATATTTCATCTTTTGAGATAAGCTTTATTTGGATATTGAGCTTAAAACCAACTTTCCTTTACCAGATCTTTGAGTTATGCACGTACTACCAGGAGAGAAGAGGTAGCACACAAAAAAAAATGTAGTTTGGCTTTTTGGAATGCAGGACTGCTACGGCTTACCCAGCTTCAGCTGCAAAAATCTGGCCATGTTTCTTTTTAAGACATGGTATTTAAATCCATACCAGAAGACTTAGTAGGTCAAAATGAAAAACGCATGTTAATTGCTAGTTAAAATGAAATTTAATACTTATGAACTTATAGCTCATAAAATTTGTTTATTTTTTTGTCTTAAATTGTTAAGCAGAATACTGTAATTGGTGAAGGAATAAAAATATTTAAAAGAAAAAAAAATCATTAGTATTGGAGATATATTCCGTATGAATAACGTTCTTGAAGTCTATAGAAAATATGAAATAATAAGAAAACAAATTTATTTAATAATGAATTATTTTAACGCTTTTTATCTGATTCACAGGAAAAAGCTGACACTTCGTTAATATACGCTAGTAGATAATTAATAAGATATTAATTCTGTATTATTCTACTAAACACATTAAAACACTATAAATATTTTGTGTGAAAACACTCCTGAAACCAAATATTTTAAATTCATAAATATTTTATATACGCACAACTGAAGTGTAGCTTAGGATAAGCAAAATTGCAATATTTTTTGTTACCTTAAGATGTAAAAAGTATTACAAAAAGATTGCCATTCAAATATATTTTTTCAAGCCCTATCTATTCTCAGGTTTGGAAGCCTAAGGATAAGAAAAAAATACTTTTCTGTATAAGAGTGGAAGATCCCTCTGCCCAGGGGAAATTAGGCCCATTGCCCGATCGCTGTTCTCAAGAGTCCTCCATTTTTGATCCATAGATTAAAAATGTATTTGGAGTCTTAGAAATTAATACCTCGGATGGTTTATTATATTTTTTTCTCAATGGAGCTGTGGATTGGTATTTACCATTGCAGACCTAGTACATTCTTATAGAACTGGTATATCTCTTTTTAGAGTGGCCCCATATAGGTGGAATACCAATAATCGCAATGCAATTTTGACGCACAATTTCATTCACAGAGGGAGGCACCTGAGCTCTGACGATGTGAAATTGTATTAGAAATTTAATTTTGCCTAGAACATCCAAGAGTAACAGGCCCTCTAGGGATCCATAACATGCAGCATATTCCTACGACATGGACGCTGTCGATTTTCTGCATCATGGAAATCTACCAGCTTGGATTGGGTTCGAACCCGCAACTTAGGAGGTGTACAAGGCCAGCGATAAACCAAATACGAAGCAAAGAATGCTTTGGAGTGTGAAGTATATACATATATACTTTCCCTTACATCAAAAGTGACAAGTTTACGAGCTGTCATAAAACATTTCTATAGATTTAAGACTTAAATGCAATTCTAAGTTATATCTCTAATGGAGAAATTACATACAATCGGGATAGCGCGTAGAGATATAGATGGGATTAACATGTGTTTTAATCGGGTTCACTTAAATAAAACTGCTACTAAAATTCAGTTGATCTATTCCATCACATACATTCTCAAAATTGTATAATAGAAAAAAATCCTTACTTTTTTTTTCTCTTATTGGAATGTACGCCTAAATAGACTGAGACACGGTTCCAGCTCCAAAAAATATGACAGTTTTGATTCGTATATAACACGTTTTCCGAATAAGAACACAAAAATCTCAGTTAAATAGAAATTTAACAGACAATATGAATTTGAAGCTAATATACATGATTTATATTTTTGATTCTTAATTTTTATTTTAAAACGAAATTATAGAGAATTTCGAGATTAAAAAATTAGCATCATGTTATATAAATTTTATATATATATATAACTTCATGTTATACAAATTCTTAAACTTTACAAGTATTACTGAAAATGATAAGAAAATATATCTTTGTTAGAAAATAGTTAGTTATATTCTCAACAATCAATTTTATATTCAAATAATAACTAGACTGTTTAGGAATAAATTTTAGTTAAAAATTTATGAGAAATTAACCTTATCTATGTGATATTTATTTTAAAATAGACAAACTTTATGGACACCTTGGGAAAAGCTTGCTTAAAGATCTAAGAAACTATTAAAAGAAGACACATGTTAGCGACATAGAGAGATTTTACTGATCTTCACTGGATGGTGTAACACACAGGAACAAAGACATAACAAAAGCGTCCATTTTATTCAGCCTTCTCTTGGATATAACTGTCCTGAAACAAAAGTTTTTCTTACCTGGACAATGAAAAGACTCATATTTTTTAAGGATAAAGTGTGAGAATAGCAAAAATATCTCGTTTCGGAATGTGTAGATTCGGAAGTCTTTATTCTAATCACAAAGAGACGGTACTTTTATTTTTTATTTTTAGGAAATGTTTCTCAAATTTTCAAAATCACAAAGTTAAGTTGTAACGAAATTAAACTTATAGTTTAGCTTTGAGACTGTTATTTATTTTACATATTTTATTTTTCCACTCGTCAAAAGTAACAAAAAAGTATTTAAGAGGGGAGAAAATTAAGCAATTTAATTATAATACTTAGATATTTTATTTATATAATAAAATATATATTATTAAATAAATATATATAAAAGTATGTTAGAACATTATATTTTTAAATATATTTCTGCGACAAAAATTTGATTATTGGCACAGCATCGGGCCTTATACAAGAGGAAGTCCTTCTAATAGCAATCAGATGTTCATAAATATTTAAATGAAAAATAATTAAATACACTTATTTACTATTTACATTACAATACAGAGACTTCATTAACTCTTTTTGGAAAGAGATCTAGAAGTTTCCATTCTAGTTAAACATTTAATGTGTGGACTTATTTAAATATAAATGAAGAACTTACTTTTACCGAGATCTCTCACTGCTGGGAGCGGAAGTGGAGCACGTCTTTCTGTCAGCTTCGCTAGTATATAACTGCCTTAAAATGCTACTTTCCAGAGTGGACTATTGAAACGCGCATGCGTTTGAAAGAGCGTAGTGCAACAAGCAAAATACTTTCATTTTTGGAATTGGTAGTTTTCATGGGACAGGCCCAGGGCTCAACGATGCAGTTGTCTAATCCGAGATAAGAAGGCTATTTTTAACTCATCAGACAGGCTCAAATTCGAAGCCAAATACTTATTTATAGGCGATTAAAGGACAAAAAGCATCTCAAATAGACAGAGATTATTTATCTCAATGATAAATATATCCCATTGTACAAAATGCATCCATGCACCAAAATGATAATTATTTAAAAAAGGATAGGATATATTAAATTAAAAAAGTAATATGAAAGTGGATTTAATGCCCAATATTGCTAAGAATATATATATATATTTTGCTATGAGAATGTCTAGTAAATGTGGAAAAAAATGGTTTTTCAAAGCTATTGAATTTGAAGCAAAAAAATAAAGCTACACTTTAAATTTATGTAAGTTAATTGTATGTAGATATTCAAACAACATTAAAATATTTTTTAAAGGAATGATCAAGTTTCATCGAAAAATGTAATCAAATTTTGTTATGGATCTTTTGGTTGAAAAAACACATTTTGGAAATAAAAATTCGTCTATTTAGAGCCAACATTTTCAATTAAAAAACGAAATTTATTCTTTTTTGGAAAAAAATAATATTTTCAACAAAAAACTTGAAATGAAATTAAATAGATCCTCTTTTCGCTTTAAAAATTACTTGGAATTTTTCACCACAATTCGGATTGAAAATGTTTAATTGCATTCTAAAATTTAGTTTTTAAAGAATCTAAATGATAATCTATGCCATTGGAAGAAAGGGAGAAAATTTAAAGTGAAACTCCTCCTTATTATACAAAACGAGGGGTGAAAAGACTCAAGCCCGCATCCAAACAAGACTAAGCTAAGCAACGACAATGAATTGCATTTTTCATTCTCATTTACATCATGTTAAAAAAAAATCCGGAGAAAATGGTAATGATCAAATATTCACGAAGTCTACATTAGTTTTTGAAAACATCTATTTTGAAATTATAAAGGAGTCACATTATACAGCATAATACATCAAGTATACATTAAAAAATTTAAAAAGTGAAAATTTAGTTTGTGAGCATCAAGCTCAGAAGTTTTCTTCGCAATTCAGTTTAATATTCGAAACAGAGTATTTGAATATTAATGGCTTAGTTAATTATAATAACAATGCATTCGCGCGCGAAAACGCTCATGAAATTTCCTTAATTATAAATAAATAAATTTATTTATATAGGCTCGTGTAACTCGTTCCTTATTAAAATTTCCAAAAACAAAATATACTGAAAAATTTACTTCCAGTGAATTTGTATTGGCCTTATTTAAAACTTTGAAAAATAGATTTTTTTCCTTCATTTATTTACTTATCAATGAATTAATCTTCTCAGATGTATGAAGCAAAAAGGAATATAATTATTAAATGTAATCTAGGATGAATGCAAAAAATGTTTACTTATAAAAATGTGATTGAGATAAGGATACACTGCAGAAAGTAAAACATAGATATCAGTGAGGTATTCTCTAAATAAGCGACACATTCTTTAAAAAGTCTTACATATAATGCAAAACAACTGGAAGGAAGTTCTATAAATCTAAAATAACTTACATTCACTAGGATTCGTCTTGCATAAATCAAAAAAGAAAAGTATATGACAGTAAGCAAAAAAGCTACACATTTCACATCAAAATAAATGTGACTTGAGATGTACATATTAAATAAAAGTTAAACACACATAATTAGGGTGAAAATGTACATTAAAACTAAAAAAAAAGGTGTGAAAACATTTTGTCTATTTCTTACATTACAATTTTTCTTTTCTTTTAGAGAAGAGGCTAAGTGAAAAATTCCGATTATAATAAACTTATATGATATATAGATATCAGAGAGATCTTCTCCTTCTCTCTCTCTCTCTTTCTCTCTCTCTCTCTCTATATATAAATAAAATTATGGCTTATTATACATATTTTTTTTAATTATTATTTAAAAAATTCTTTTCTGTAATTTAGAATTCATACTTTCCTTATGTTTTTCGCTCATTTTATATATTACCATTCCACTTTGAAGCTTGTGCTTTTTTTCATATCTTTTCCTCAAATTTTATTCTGATGATATAATATATGCATGGATCAGGGCCTAATTAAGTTAGTATAAGACAACAGTTAATTGTTTGGATATAAAGTAATAAGGAAGGAAATAATTTTTTAAGTATATAAGCTTTCTAAAAAATCCATTTATCTTTAGGTGAAAAAAAAAGAATTAGATGTGAGAAGAGTTCTATCTACATTTCCATATATTAAACAAGGAAGTGGTGCTTGCACCATCACCTTACAAAACAACCGGAAAATATATTTCTGCGACACAAAATGCGTTACTTACTTCCACAAAGACGTTGCGTTGGGAGAAACGGAACTGCTGATATGATACACAAGACGTTGCATTGCCTTCACTCCCACTAAAACCAACTTTCCTACCCTTAAGCAGGGAAGAGCGCATGCGTATTATTTCAGAGTGTGGGGGTTAGCAAATGAAATATCTTCTCTTAAGGCTGTTTTCTCCAAACCTTACGAGAGCCTGAACTAAACGCAAAACACATTTTTCAGACAGGAAAATGTCTTCAATTTTATGAAAACATGCAACACGTTGTAATTCATACATCTGTTTACAAAAAAATATTGTGTTATTAAAATTTTAAAATATTCCATAAATAAGTAATTTTTCATTTTAACATGTACAGGGATGTCTCGTGTAGGAGAAAAAATGTGAGTAAATAAAAATGGGACTCAAACAAAAATAAGTAATGTGATAAAATATGCTTTTCTCTGCAGAATAGTGAAGTCAGAATATAATATTAATGTTGAAACACATTATATTTGAAAAAAAAATATTACGAATTCAGGTGTTATTATTTAAACTCTTGCTTCTCGCTTCCATGAGAAAGGACTAAAGTTTCACCTTCTATTTCTTGATTTCTTGTGCCTCTGATTATTGCCCGGTTGAAGAGTTCAAAATTAACACCCTCAAAAGAATATTTCTTATTTTACACATCTGGTAGCAGTACTATTTATCATGTAACTGGAGGTTTTCAAGTAGTTCATTTTAAACTACACTTATTTTTGTTCAGTTTTGTTTTAAAAAAAGGAGCTTTTATTACTGTTTTCTTAAAAACTACACAATCGTTAATGATTAAGCATTGCACTAAGACAAGTGCATGAATAGGAGTGGGCTACAGCAGCGAGCATCTGGAACTGTTAAAAGTGGGCCATAATTAGTTCTCTGGGCTGTTGTCGAGCTAGTGAAAGATTCGACTAAAAGATATTTAGACAAGTAGCATGTTTTTGATATTTATGCTTATGAGATTTCTATTGTTGATTATTTTTTAGTTACATTGGAAGTAACTCTTGAGTAAAATATTAGCTTTGTAAATAAACAGATTGCAAAAAGACGAGTTTAAAGTAACACTTCATTAAGAAAATGATATTTACACGTTACTAAATAAATTTAATGATTTAACTTGAACTTTAAGTGCTTTGATTCTTAATGTATACATTAACCTTAGATCTATAAATTTTCTCGCATTGACGATTACTTGATTTTCAAAGTGATTGAGTCAAATATCCAAAAACTTTTGCATCTTTTTACTCTTGGGGTAAGTGAGTTGTATTTTTACTTTTAGTTAGCAAAATAATGAATTCATGTCCCTCTTTTTCGAAACCAAGCGAGTGATGACGCTTTTGGATTATACACTAGCGTTCAAATTAAGGGCATTTTCACTTCTGATTCATTTTCTCCAGAAATACTGGACAGATTTAAATAAAATTGATTTAATTCACAAAGAATAGTAAGAAAATACTATACAACAGTTATAGTATACACACATGAGCATATTTATGGCTCATCAGCGTATGAAATTCTAAAAAAGAAGCTACTAAATGGAATAAAATTTTTTTTTTTTGCTGGCATGCGGTTCTTTTTTATTATCATTCAACTTTTACAATGGGAAATCATGCTGAAAAGAAGAAAGCTTACGATTGTCGGTGGCAGTTGGTCCCCCTCATTCAGCAACTTTGTCTCAAGCCTAGGATGGTTAAGAGGAGAGAAAGGCGAGCTGTGTAATTCACCACCCTCAACTGAATTCTAAATATGTTCTATACTATAGGGTTAGGGTCTGGAGATTTGATTGGCCAACCCAATATGAATGACCGAAGGACAAAGCTCCTAACGAGAGTTTATAGCTACAAAAATAGCCCTCCGTGGAAAGACAACATTTTCTAGATCTAGGACAGGGGTGGACAACCACCTGCACCCCAATGTGGCACGGCGGAGGTGTTTCAGTGGCACGCGGAGACAATAAAAAATTTGAAAAGCTAATAATAAATGAATTTTTTTTACTACATTAAAATATGGTTGTGTCTCAGACAAAAAAAAACCCCTCAAAATTTATTTTAAATACACTTAAATTAGTTACAATAGAAATTTATCGTGTAGAGCATAGGTTACCAAACTTTTTAGCTTCATAGACCCCTTGACAGGTTTCTCAGTTTGGGGTAGACCCCCTACCTACCTAATATAAATCTGTGCAAATTTATCAACTTAAATGTGTTTTTGACAGCAGGTATAGAGATATTTACTTCAAAAGATTAAAATTTTTAACTGTATTGAAGTATAGAAGAGTTTAAAACTTAAGAAAACACATGTTAGTTAATTTAATTAGTTAGGTTAATGAAATTAAAATTTAATTAATGCATAAAATAACTGTTACATGAAATAACTGAGAGAGCAACAAACAAAAGCTTTTATAGGGAGGGAGGAATCTGGGGATGCAATAATAAATTTTAACATTTGGCATCAATCTTATCAGGTTTTAACACTAAATATTTCTCCTCGGTTAATAGTGTCCTGTATTTTCTTATTTCTTTTTTGGTTTGGAGATTGGCAAGTGCACTGAAACTCCTCCATCGAAAAAACAATTAAAAACTTTCTCAAGACATTCCATAATTTGGAATAAATAACAGGTATATCTTTTTAAAGCTAAAATTGTTGACATCATTTCTAAACTTTACTTTAAGATCTTCGTTAGTGCATATTCCTAGAGCTTAATTCTTATAATCTGACATTTTTTTTCAAAGTGACCATATAAATTCATTATCTACTGTGGAACTACGATGGTCAAAACATTCTCAAACCTAGTTTCAAAATCTAAAAAAAAAAAGGCATAATTTTGGCGACGCCCAAAATTATGCCCCTTTAGCTTAATTCTGGCAAAAAAGGCTGTGTGAAATGTGGTCCTTGTTTTTATTTATGCTGTCGCCTTAAAAATGCAAATAAACCTCATTAAATTTAGTAAATAAATCTGTTAAATAGGTAAGTCTAGTTTACACTTGATTAAATTTCCTTTTAATATTAGTCACGATCTGGTTTGATGAGAGCCACTATCGTAGCCATTTACATCTCATGGACCCCTAAATATTTTTTTTGCTGTCGTGGACCCCTTGCAGATCGTCATAGACCCCTGGGATCTATATAGACCACTTTGGGAATCACTGGTGTAGAGAATGCACCTGCATTGTTGTGCGAGTTGGCTTTCCAAAACTTTTTTCACTCGCAAGAATTTGCAATTTGAGAGAGCTTATTTTAAAATATTTGGAAGAAAACATTGAACTACACAATAAATACTAGCTATTTTAGAATGAAGATTAGTTATATGATGCAGCATTCCTTTCCAATATTATGGGACATTAAAATAATTTAAATTTAAGATTACAGAAAAAAGGTGGTCATATATGTTCTTGTGGGGACAAACTTCTGCTTTCTTTAAACTTGATTTTTGAGAAAAAAATTAACACATTTCATCTTTATTCTGGAACAATCTACCAAAGTCAA
The DNA here is from genome assembly GCA_019973975.1 of Trichonephila clavata. Taxonomy (NCBI): domain Eukaryota; kingdom Metazoa; phylum Arthropoda; class Arachnida; order Araneae; family Nephilidae; genus Trichonephila; species Trichonephila clavata. The sequence continues at coordinate 211,260 of BMAO01038331.1, read as the reverse complement.
AAGTGATCCGAAATGTTGATGGATTTAAAAATTTAATATCCATTTTTTCAGGTTTCTTTCAAAGCAATGTTTGATGATTTTTAAGATGATAAAAAAAAAGCAGATCTTTTCACGAATATATTTTTTTAAATTTCTCTGCAAAATATTATTACCCACCTGAAATCCAAATCGAAATGGTTGTCTAGCACCATACTATACTGAAAAGCAAATATAAGGAATTATATTGAATTTTGGAAATTTGTACTAACAAGCAATTTTTCAAATTTACACGATTTGGCTGTCAGATATTGTTGTAGATTTGAAGCAACATACGTTTGTAAACAAATTTTTTCCATTATGAACATAACAAAATCAAAATATCGTTCAAAACTAACTGAACTGATTAACAAAAAAATCTAAGTTTGTGCTTGGTCTCATTTATTATATTATTTTTAAATTTACACTACTCAGACTTAAATTAAAAAGGTGCTCTTTGTGTAAAAATTACATAATAAGATTTTATAAGTAACATTTTTTCTAAAAGTTGGAAGTAATACGTATAATTATTTTTTATCTGAAAGTGGCACTCTTCCTAAAAAGATTGCCCCCCCCCTGATCTAGGAGGTGTTAGGAAAGACACCCACCCAAATACTTCGAAAAAGGAAACAGGTGCCAGTCCTCCAGCCAGTACTTACTAAAAGTTCACCCAGTCCTCATGTTACTTCGTAGATGAACCAATAAACAATTAATCAATACTATAAATTCAACATACGTACATGTGACTTATATACAACAAAGCATTATTTAACAAATACATATAAAAAATATTTGACAGTAAAACAAAAGAGCAATACTTAAAACCATGAAATACCAGAACTAAGAAAAAAATACATTGTGTGAGTATGACAATCACACACACACACAAATGGTTATAGTAAAAGTTAAAATAGCACAAACACACAAATATAAGTTACAACAAAATTAACTTGGTCAATTCGACGAAAGAAAAGAAGACATAGTGACTAATAAATATTAACAAATTCGCACTGAAATACTTTACAGTGCTGTATATTTTTTTAGTTAAATTATATATATATATAATCAACAAAACCAATATTATGTTTATATCAATTATAATATAATTACAGTAAAAAACATAAATTCAAAAAGAGGAATATAAATTAGATTTATAAAAATAGAGGGTTGATAAGAAAAGCCAATATGAAGACAGAAAAAAAAAAATAGAAAAAGATCAGGAGAAAAAAGAAGAAAAAATAAAGAGGACTAAAATAGAGGAAATAGAGCAGCTGGAATAAAAAGAAGCATAAATTTTAATATGTATAGAGATAATAAAATCTTTGTAAGAAAATAAAAAATAAAAAAATTGAACAAAGAAAAATTTGTAAGAATATATAAATTATGTACATTTTGTACAGCTTACAAAACTTAAGGAATACAAAACATATAGTACATTTTTTACACACTACATATAACATGCGATAAAGAACAAAAGAAAATCTTTTCTTTAGATGTGAGGAAAATGTAAAGTTATAGAAACAAAAATGTCGACAATAAAATAAGGAAGTAAACAAAAAGAAATCAATGAAAGACCCATAAACTCAGGGATGGGTAAAGGAAACTCCAGAATATAAAAGATAAACCAGGGAAAATGTTCAAGAATTAAAATGTGTTAATAGTGCCGCATTATTGGATGTTGTTAGAAATTTTCGTGGCTAATGAAAAGCAGGAAACTAATTTGTTGCAGGTAATAGGATTATTTATAAGGGTAGAAAGTCAGAGGACAAGAATCATCCATATGTTCACAATTAAATGATTTCCTAAGGTATAAGGGTAGTGGAATGAGTGCATCGTGCACAAATCCAAAGAGTCAGTTAGTATTGTATTTCAATTTGTCATTCTAAGCGTAGGTTTCTGAAATTTCACTAAATTTTACGAGTAAACACTACGAAAGTCACCAACTATCAAAGTGGAGACTATCAAAAGTGGGGACTATAGCACTTACCCTTACAAAACATTTTTCTCTAAATGCATAACCCCCACATACATTCTAACTTAAATAATCGACACAAAAAATTGCTTCTTTGTTCGGAAATTTTATTTTTTATCTTTATTTTAGTACTCTTCGAGGAAAATTGAACTAAATGTAACAATTATCTTACAGTTTTGAATGCCATAGTACTTTTAATTACAAAAGAGGTGTAACGGGTCAATTTTTTTGTATTTAAAAAATGAATTCAAATAGATATTTCAATTTATGTTTAAATTCTTATTTAAATCATACTATCAAAAAACCCACCTCAATTTATGAGATTTTAACAAAAAAAAGTACGCATACTACTTTCTTAAAAAAATAATCTGAATGATTAGTTTTTCGAGTGCGCATCCAATTTTTTTTTTTTTTTTTGAAAAAGTCAAAAAATTACCTTTTTTTTAAAGGAATGGGAAATAAAAGAAAGAAAGAAAGGAAATGAAAAAATGTTTTGCTAACCTACGATTGATTGATCGGTTTATTAAACGTCGCGCTCAGTTGCGTAACGGAGAACATTTAGGCCCGCCTGCAAAGTCAGGTTTTAAGCCTTCAAGTTGGATTTTACAAAGGGTAGGCACTTGGCCACAGTCAGAGTTTGGGCCCCCTAGAATCCTGTCCCCCCCCCCTGCGATGTGGGGGTGTATGTTGCGACACTGGTCACGCTTGCAAGTTTCACAAGAGCAAACGACGACAGAGCAGACCTAGGAAGTTTTGAGCCACGACCAAGTGTTTAGGACCGACTGTGAGCTAGAACCCATTTCTTCAAACTTCCACATCATGTCTACGTGAGGACTTGAATACTCTACGGATAAAACGCATTAGCTGTTCTACACAAAAAAATCAGTTGTACCAGAACTCGAAGTCATGACTTGAGAAAAACAACGTCGGCCATAAGTTCGGGACCATGATCAATCAGCTACTACGGCTCCATTGTGGATAAGAAAATTGATTTCCAGCAATCTACAACGTAAAAAGAATTTTGAGATAACAAAAATGGGTGGAATTTAAAACACCTTAGGTTATATCACTTCAATTAATATCTCATGTAAGATTTTTAAAAAAATTTCAGCGTATCACAATCAACGCCAATAAAGTTTATTATGTTTACAAATAGCATTCTCCACTATCATCTCAGTAACGTTAATCAAAAAGCATTGATGTTGCTACTTGTAGCCTTTTTCGTGGGGGGGGGGGAGGAAAATGGCTTATTCCTGAAGATATTTCATTACAGGTTTTTGATCAACTATGAACTGATTAGTTTGAGTTTGCATAATTATAAAAATTACATGACAGCTAATGGCTACAAGATCTCGTAATTCTGAGCCACATTCAAGTTATAAGGTTCATATTTTTTTTTAAATAATTAACTGGATCTCTTATTCTGCACACATTTCCGCATGAATATTTTGAGTCCATTTCAAAAGTGATACTATATATAACCATCATTATTAAACATGAAAATCTTCGATGGAATTTAATTTGAAAAAAAAAATTGTGGGTTACTAGGGGCCATTTCTGTTTGAGCTGCAGTTCATACTAAACTTATGCACAAGACCAATATTTAGATTTGAGACTGAAAAATAATTAGTGATAATTAATTGATGCTCTTAAATAATTTTTTCTACTTTGAATATTTCAGAGAAATATGTCTTAACAATTTAATTACTGTATGTGTATTCTCAATTGATTTTTTCGTTCAACTGTAATTGCAATGTTAAGGAACTGATTAAATATATGACACTTGTTGTGATGCATTTGTCTTTCGACTCCTATATTTTTTATGTTACTTAATTTAGGGTTGTGAAAGATTACAATCAAAATACAATAGGTTAGTAGGAATAATAAAACCGTATAGTGTCTTAAAAAACGTGGATTTCCTGTCTCAAAATGAACCCAGAGTTAAAACTGGTTAGCATAATTTCTCTACGACTTGCCCTTTTCTGCATTCAATCTACACGCTCAAAAATTTTCAAAAGTTGTTCCTATAAAAGACATAAAAAGAGAAATGACGAATACATGGAGCAGAATAGTAAAAGAGGGGAAAAATAACTTTGTTAACAAAACCCGGAAAATTTAGAAAACTAAAGCTAAATAGTTTTTTATCTTTATAAAATTACAAAAAAGGGAACTACGCTGTTTAGTTTTCATATCATCCATTTAGAAAAATTCACTTCTTAAATTTTCAATTTAATATATCTCAGTAGTTTGATTTTTTTAGATAACTTATTTACATTCAGTTATTCCCTTTCTCGACATTATTCATTTATTTTTTTAGCAGATTTTATTCCTCTTCCATGCATATATGTATGTGTGAAGACTTCGAAATTTTACTACGTGACATCTTTTATATTGGAGCGTCATACGGAATGTTTGAATGTGTCGAATCAGCAAAGTGATGAGGCGTGAACATTTTTTGCAACCTTTTTTGATAGATTCCGCTGCTTTTTGGATGTAATCTTTAAGAAATGTCACCTCTTTGTATTTCGATTTTGTTATAAAAGATACAATGGTAAATTCAAAAAATTTTTCCCGAGAAAGGGAAGTTTATATGATATATCATTGATAAAACGTGAAATGAGAATGTGTTAGGTATTACATAGCATATACTCTGTGATAACAGTTTTAGGTTTAATGTAAGAAAGCATTATTGAATCTATATTAGTAAAAAAAGTATAACTCAATATATATTAGTAGATTAATATATATTTAGTAGCAGCCCACACATTGTATTTTTCATTTAATTTATTATTTAAATCAGAATGAGAAAAAATGCCTTTTAAATAGAAATTTCTGTTCTAAAAAACAACAGAAAACTGTCTGTAATTCTCGACTTTACTGATTTGAAGTCATATAAAACATTGTGTTTTGAAATATACACACATACAGTTTATATCTCAGCAGTTTTGTTTCAATATGAAAAGCTTCATGATGTAATTGAAAGTTGATGTGCCATACATTATAAGGATTTTGAATCTAATTAGAAAACTTGAAGCAAACTAGAATTAATAATTCATCTATATATATTGAATAATTTTTACTAATAATTTATATGTACTTATTCTTAACTTTATCTAAAACATGTTTTTTACATATGGTACTTCTTGTGCTTCCATGTAAATATATTATATGATATTTATTCAAATATTCAGTACAGGTATATGTAATGTCAGTTTGAATGATGTAATTTCATTGATGATTACGACACACGTCCGTACGCTCACACTCACACCCGCGTATGATATATACAGTTACTCCCAAAATTGAGGGTACACCTACTTTTAAAACGGGAATCAATGTTTAGAATGAAAAAATTATATTAAATGAGGGAAATAATTAAAACCTTTAAGCATAGATGCGTTTATTAGATCATAATTCATTATTTTGAATGATAAAACAAAATATTTGATAGTTTAAAACATATTTATAATAACTTATAAAAAAATTAACATAAATTAATAGCCACAAAATTGAGAGTACATGCATCTATTTTCTTGCATAAATCATGAATAATAAAGAGTTAATATTTAGTAGCATAACCTTTTGCTGATATAACAGCTTCCAATCGCCGAGGCATCGATTCCACAAGATGTCTAGTGGTCTCGGGAGCAATATTCAGCCATTCTTCTTGCAATACCGATTTCAATTGTTCCTTGCTTGTAATTTGATGTTTTTGCACAGCTCTCTCAAGGTGGGACCACAGATTCTCAATAACATTTAAGTCGGGAGACTGTGGAGGTGTATTAAGTTGATTCCGACAATGATAATGCAGCCATTCTTTTACAACAAACGCAGTGTGCTTGGGGTCATTGTCTTGTTGGAATATGAAATTCGACCCCAGTCCCAATTTATCAGCACTTTCTTTCAAATTATTTTGCAGTATATTAAGATAAGCCATCTTGTGCATGATTCCATCAATGAATATTAGCTTTCCCACCCCCGACGCAGCCATACACCCCCAAACCATCACCGACCCACCTCCGTGCTTCACAGTAGGAATTGTGTGTTTTGGGTGGTGTGAGGTATTTGGCTTACGCCACACCATATGACGACCGTCACTGCCGAAGATGTTGAACTTACTCTCATCGCTGAAAATGACTTTGTTCCAAAACTGTTGAGGCTTTAAAATGTGTTCTTTAGAGAATTTCAATTGCTTGACTCTATTCCTCTTACCAATTAAGGGCTTTTTTCGAGCTACTCTACCATTATAGCCAGCCTTTCTTAGGACTCTTCGAACCGTTTCTGCAGAAACAGATCAACCTAAGTTATTGGAGGTACTGGCTGCAATTTTAGGAGCACTAATTTTAGGATCAATCTTCACTTGATGTATAACTCTTCGCTCGGTTATAGAGTTCATAGTTTTCTTTCTCCCTCTTCCTTCTGTATTTGCTAGCATACCAGTCTTTTTAAATTTTTGCAGGATTTTTTGGATGCAGTTAACATTTCGTCCAACTACTTTAGCAATATTCCGCAGGGATTTACCTTCATTTGACAGTTTAATAACAAGTTTTCTCTCTTCGATCGTCGTTTCCTTCCGCTTCTCCATTTTAATCAAGACATCAAATTACAAACACAAATTTGTTATCAGATAGCCTTTGAAAGCCTTTCTTTATCATAGATCTATTATCAAATTTCTATTAAAAAAATTACTGGTAGTTTTGCATAGTGATTAAAGAAGTGTACCCTCAATTTTGTGCATTAAAATAGTGTAGTTTTTCTTTCGAAACTTCATATTTTTGTTTCAATCAATCTCCATATCTTACATTTAATGTTATTTGGAAGAGTAATGTATGCATTTTGAATGTACAAAGTGCGTTAACATAGAGCATTAATTTCTACACCTGGTGATCCGATGGTAAATTCGGAATTAAGAGTACTCTCAATTTTGGGAGTCACTGTATATATATATATATAATTTTGGAAGAGATCTTTATGTGCTAGATGAATAACAAAATATTTTTAAAAAACACCCTTACAAACAATACTAGTTTTAAAATATATATGGTATAAATATATATATATTATAACCTCTTATATGTGTCAGAGAAATGTATTGGCTTGCGTAGTGGAAGCAGGTGCCGTTATGCTCCTATTTCTAAATTCGACCATGTTTTTCACTTTGCCCAGAATACAAAGAAGGCAAATATTTTCTTCCATTTACTTTTTTACTGAAAGCATCTTTTGTGATGGCTCTTCCATTGTCGCACAACAACAATGTCATATAAGGAATTTCTAAAGAAAGTCGAGGAGTTTTTATAAACAATGTAGGATTATATTTACTAAGAGGCGAGGACTTTTCCCTAAAAGCCTTTCATTAAACCTACTTTCTTCAGAAACTAAAGAAGATAACGTGGTACCTGTTTACTGTTTGCTATAAATTTTCTCTATGAAATCAGACCTTCACTACGTCGAAAAATATAGCGTATAGTTATCTTATTTAATACTCGCGTGAAAAAAGTAGCTTTGTTTCTTCAGAAAAAATGTTTAAACTTTAATAAATCGTCCAAGAACTATTTTTAACGTTATTCCAATATGAAAAAATGAAAGAAAATGTTCAAGTTCTCTTGAGTGGCAGACTTCATGGATTTCGAAGCTTAAACAAAGTGCCCATAAAGACAATAATAATACATAGGATTTATTTGCTTGAAAGATAGATAGACAGTCAAAATAATTCTGCACTTACTTCTTCAAATATCATAGTTTTAAGAGGAATAAAAATCAGTAGAAATGTAATATCTGCGAAAATATTAAATTCTATTTTTGCTGTAGATATATTTCGTAAGAATTTCATCATTGCCCTTTACTGTGTTTTTATTCCCATCAAAAAATTTTCAGATAAAATCCTTTATTCATTTCAGGAAAAAAGCCAGCTTATTCTCCCTGGTCTTAATATCTGGCATAAAAGAATTGAATGACAACACAAACCGGGATTTTTAGTCACTTAAAGAACGCAAATATCCACAAAATATTTTATTTTTGTAATACCACGAATAAAAGAGAAAATAATACAAATATTAGTCGAGAAGAGTTTCTGTTGCAGTTTCGCAATCGATTTTGTTTAATGCTTCGAGAGAGAAGAGGAAGTTTTCGTTGTATTTTCCAATTTTGAAACAGCCCTTTTTTTCTTCTTTTTAGATGAACGAGTTCTCTTTATTTGAATTTTTTAGTTGAAAAACATTCATAGTTCCTTGTTGTAAGTGCCTTAAGTAATCTGCAGGCACGTGTGGAGAATTGGAGGGTTTGTTAACTGATAAAGGAGTATAAATTTCAGCTAGTTGATACTTTGCTGTATATAGCTGGCATGTGTATTTAAGTCAACGCGGTACCTTTCCGAAATCTTTTTTTTAATGAGAAAATCAGTAATATTAAAAGTTATTAATAAATTTTTCAGATTAATTAGTCAAACTGGTTCTGAAGGAAAGTCAGGTTACCAAACCACTGTTAATATATTTTTTTTAAAAAAAAGTTTCTTAAAACTTACAAAAAATACTCAGTTTGTAATATCTTTAGTCGCTGTTAGTGTTTTCTTTTTCTTGGATAATTGGAAACAAAAGTAAGGAAAAAAGTATGATTACATTTTACTGAATTGTGATAGTAGCCGGCGTGTCACGGATTCGAGTCCCGGTGCCACTTTAGACCCATCGTTTTATAGAGGAAGCTGATGTACTTTAAATCTGTCGAGGCTCAATGTCCTCCCGTTGATGGGGTAGTGAGGAGAGGAGGCTGCCAGCTCAGGTGTCGTCCTTGTCACTCGACCGAGATTTAAAATTACGAGGTCCATTGCCAATAGCGCTCGTGTTGCTTTACATTACAGCATGACGTTAATTTAATACTCATTCATCTCTCTAGAATAATTGAAAATAACAAACTCAAATATGATACAGGAAATAATTTTATCTTCGACTACAAAGGAAAGTAAAGACGTACATTTTTTCAGTGAGTGTAGCTTGCCTTGAGGTTTATAAGTTAATCTATATTTTTTATTAGTTCTTGATACCTGAATATGAACGTAGATATTTTTTATCCTTAACATTTTTTCAAAATACTCGCAGTCAAACGAGCATTTGATAGTTAAATTGTCAGTCGTGTATTTTAGACCATTATTAAGAATGCGATAAACAAACGTGCTTGAATTTTAATGACTAAATATAGTTGAGCATTATTTTTTTATTCTTCTCATTACCACTCATGCGTTAGCATTCATTTAAGAATGTATCATAATACTTGGAATTAATCTTTTAAGATCATACCTGCGTGTTTCTAAATCCAGAAAGAATACAAAAGTTACTGTTATCTATAGTTTTCACACACACATCTCTAGTATTTACCTTACAAACAAGAGTTTCGGGCCTTTTGTAAACAAGAGACTCATAATCAGTAATGTTTCTTGGACTGTGATTAAAGAAAAAACAGATGGGGAGGGGAAGTAAAATGCGTTAAATTGGAAACAATTGTGAGTGATGGATTGGTGTTAATTGCAACTGAAATATTCGAGAATCGTATAGAAATTTTCATTCGATAATCTTTCTGAGACACCTGCGTAATACCGACTTAAAAGCAGAAAAATAAAGCATAACCAAAACCCCGAACAAAAGAGTGTAGAGTACAATTAAGAGATTTATAGACAGGTGGTACGTGATTTTGAAAATACTTTCCAATGTTTTAAGGGGGTTCACCCATGTGATGGGTTCAAAAAATCAAAAAAAATTTTTGTCATAATTTGCTTTCTTAAAATGTCTAGAATACGGTGGTAAAGTGATTTTTTAAAATTCGAAGTCGTTATAAAGAAGCAAGTGTTAGAAGAGCAGCTATTCGGAGAGCTGAGTAGGAGCACCTATTGTGTACAGTCGGCTTGATACCATTGACCCTTCTATGCAAATATACGTTCATATAAGTATAGACAAGTTTGTAGAAATTTAAAAGGAAATGTCTATAGTTATTGAATATTTCGTCGAACTTGTTCTAGTCTTCGCCACCTGGCATCATCGATTGAGGGTAAGGTAAGATTTTCATTGAGAACATATATATATAATATATATTTTAGAAACCCCGTGCACCACACAATGTATCACACGGAGCTTACAACACAAAGGGGAAAGATTACAATACAAACATCCATGCCTTCTACGGGGTTCGAACCCATTCTCTACGGCACCGCAGTCAGCGTCACTAGCCACTATACCGGATGGGCGGCTTAATCAGACTTGAAACTTAAAACGCGTTATTCTCAAAACTGTGTTTTTCAAAATTTTCTCTATTATATCTCAAGAATGATTTGAGCGAATGACTTCAAATTTGTAGGGTAGACCCAGCACATATATACGTACCAAATGGACTACGATCATTCAAAAATTCAAAATATTTCTATTTTTTGTAACAAAAAAATAACAAAAAAACCCTCATGAAATTCGAAACTTTTTCTTCAGAGGTCTATCAAAAATCTAATTTTTGATATTTTCATTTGAGTATAGTCCATTCTGTGCATTTAAGCTTATAGATTAAATCACATTGTTAGTTTTTTTTTAAATTTCAGATAAGCCAATTAGGGAATTGTGTAACTAGTGAGTGTCCATTTTTTCGAGGCGGGTGTGTTCAAAGCGCTATAACTCACGTTCTATTAGATATTTTTGGCTAAACATTTATGTACATACTCTTAAAATACATATAAATAAATGATAAAAACTTAAAGCTCTACCTTTTCACTGGTCTTAAGAAAAATTCTAAAAATGCTTAAAAAACAGGCTGTCACATGGGTAAACCCCCTTAAACAAGTGTTTCTTAAAATTGGGGTTGCCAAAGTTTTAGTATTTTTATATACATTATATATGAATAACTTGTTTGACATTAACAGATAGTTTAATACATTGTATATAAAATGTAATCACGGTAAGAAAATACATACAATGAAGAACTTTTTGTGTGACTTAAGTCATAACAAAACTATTCTTTTTTATTTGTTCTGCACCATAGGCGTAGCTACCGCATTATCAGCCGTATTAATAATACGGGGCCCCTGAAGCTTCAGGGGCCCCAAAATGCGTAAATTAAAAATCGTAAAATGTTAAGAGGACCCAAAAAAGAATCCCCAAGGCGTTTTGATACAGACTCCTCATAGGACTAGCTACGCCAGTGTTCTGCTTATTATTCTGTTAGTTCACTTATTAATTGATTGTTGAGTTATCGACACATTCGGGGTTACAGATTGTTTTTAACACGAAAACCTTAGGAGACGTTTGGTTAGGAGTTACACACAAAAAAATGTCCAACAATTTCTGAAACTGTAATATAGTATCTATTACCTTTTCCTATAACTGAATTATGTGAGACGACACACATTTTCGTCTTTAACAACCATAAAGTCAAAGTATCGATCGAATCTAAAGAATATTGAGGAAGTAATTTGTCCGGTCATGTCTACAATCATTCCAAGATTTAATATATTTGAAAATAATCACACAAGAACATCCTTCCAATTAAAGCTAAAATCATGTACTACATGCCGTTATCAGTAGCGCACACAAAATTTTTCAAGTGGGTCCATGGTTGAAAATCCCCCAACTCGTATCATACCTCAAGACAACATCAATTGATTCTTCTGATTTTGTCGATTTTGTTAACAAAAAACAGTAAAAAATAAATTATTGAATTAATGATTAGCATTAATTAATAAAATAAATTGTTAATTAAAAGTACTTAATTAATTTTACGTTATATATATATATATTTAGGATTATCATTAATCGAAGAAAACCTCAAGGGCTTTGGGGGGGGGGCTTTGGACCCCTAGGACACCCCTTGTGTGCACCACTGGCCGTTGTTAATAAGAGGTGATGATCTCAGATGTGAAATCTAAGAAAAATTATTACTATTAAAAAACAGATTATATTTTATGTACAATTTATATCGTGTACTTACATTGCATAATGTTTTTTACTTTGTTACTTATAAAATTTCTATACCGTTATTTTCAAAGTAAAAACTTATTGTAGATGTTTTATACTGCGAAACAAAAAACACATGAAGAAATAACCAAGCGTGTGTAAACTTTGAGTAATGCTAATGGGCCTAGCATCCAGAAAAGTTTAAGAGCCCCTGTTTTAAACAACAACAAAAAAAGAAAGAAAGAAAGAATGAAAAAGAAAAGAAAAAGAAAAAATATGTATTCCAATTTTTAACGTTTCATCTTTAGGATTTTCAAACACCGTGTAATATTAATAACTCTTAAAAAACACATTACCTCAAATGAGGAAAACATTGATTAGCTAGTGAATAAGTTTCATTTAGAGTTAGCACATATATATTTGAAAGTTTAAATAACACTGCATTTAGATGCAGCTTAAGTTATTTTCTAGAAATTTTACGATTAGATTTTTAACGAAGCAGCAGCAAATAGAAGCTGGTAAGCAATAAACATTATTTAATTATCAAACGGAAAATAAAAAATCCGCATATGCCTTTGAATTTATTGAAAAATAGAATTTTAATACATTAAAGTATAAAAAATAGTCTTAGAGCATTCATTGATTTATAATATTTTCCTTCATCAAACGCTTACAAGTGGTTTAGATAAAAAAAATAACTCCATCGCTTAGAAACAATGCTTAATATCTTTCTATAAAGAACAGAGTTCAACATTAAAAGCCGTTAACAATATTCTTTTTAATAACTAGCAGCTAGTCAAACAAGAATTCGGTCCTTAATCTTGTGTAACGCGTGTTTTCTATAAAAATGAAATATTAATGTGTTGCAAGACGTATATATAATTACTTTATTAACATTAATTCTAAATGTAAACACTCATGCAGAACTATCGCTGTTAAAAAAGAGAAGATTAAATTATTGCCTTTTGACAACAAGCACTACAATATTTAAGCAGCGTATTTGAAGATGAAAATTTAAGCTAAAATATAAAAATAGTATTTTTTTTTGTACATTTTTATGAGATTTATTGAATATTTCATAAAATAAGCAATTGTTGCATAAAATTCACAAAATAAGCAATTGGTTTTGAAAAGTTATTTTAGAGTCTTTCTTTTTATCTTTAAACCGATTATACGTAGGGTAATTTATTTCTGTTTTATATAATGTTTAAGTTGAAAATAAACTTTAATGAATCGTTATTGTTCTTGCTAAAGTTTTATGATTCGCGATCTTATAAAATGTGGACATTGAGCATCAGAATTTTCTTTATTATATAAAAATGGCTTAGATAATACTTTTAAATAATGAGTTCAGCTGAATTAAATACAATTTTTTATCAGCTATTTTATATAATTAAGGTTATATTATATAGCAATAAATAAAATATTGTAATATTTCTCAATAGGTCTGCCACAATAATTAAAAGAATTTAAGTTAAAAAATATGAAAACTACTTTTGACCCGTTTAAATTTAATTTATTATAATTTATCAATCATTAATTAGAAATCAACTTGAAGTAAGGAGATCAAAGCAACTTTTCGGGATGAAAAATATAAAAGATCAGAAAGGGAAGGTAGTAAATTCCTTTCCTTAATGAAAACTCTTCAGCTGATGCTCTGGCATTCTCTAAAAATGTATCTAACTGCCTTAAAGGAACATTCTAATTAAGAAACTCTTCTGTTTTCTCATAGTTGTGACATAAGAGGTAATTCTCACTGCAAAGTTCCCATGAAATGCGAACACTTTCTTCTGGTTTTCCCTTCTTATTAATTGAACCGTAATTAAAAGAGTAAAACGATGTTACATATGTTACTGTTAAGGCACGAAAGCCGTTAATGTGCAATTACCTAACTAATATACAGAGTAACTGATTTGCTCTATTAGAGTGTGGTATCAAGAGTTTTCCACGTTTTAACTAGATAATCTTTCCCTTAACGGTTTTCGTATCGTTAAAATTCAAAACTTTCTTTCACTAATTTCCTTTCTGTTAGGAATTCGATGGAACGTAGCCTCATCCCAGAATCTGTATCCTAAACATTTAGAAAACAGAGTGGTAGAGAGACAGTATAACTCCTTGAATTAATCATATAATTCACAAATTAATTTCCTTGATTGTAGAAATATGTTAAAACGTTTGATTCTATGTATTACAGTTCTTGAATTGATTTATTCTATTAAATAATGTGTTGTGATTGTGTGTGTCCGATTGTATTTATTTAATTCTTTAGGTATACAAAATAAATAAATAACATTTAATTTAAGCCTACAGAAACATTGTTGTTGTTCCACCAACGATCTTATTTTCACTTCAGAGATTACCTAGTAGGTAATATGCAGACTATCTAAGTAATTCACAGATTACGCAGTTAATTTGAGAGATAAACAAATTCCTCACTTTAACAGATTCCCCCAGTTAATGTGTGCAGATTATCTAACTAATCTGAAGATTAACAGATTTCTGCGCTTAAACAGTAACATATATGTATTACTGTGCAAGCTACAAACAATTATTATTTTAGTCAATAAAAATTAATGAAATTTGATTGTCGGCTATAATAGTTTTTATTTACCTTTAAAGTAACTATACCGATATTAAGTTACTATATTTTTTAGTGTATTACATTTTATAGTAATATATTCGTCTTCGTTTCGTTTTAGTAGACTAATATTCATAAGGAAATTGCGCAACAACATATATATTTGGGAAATATATTCAAATAAAAAAATGAATCCTTGGATTTTACTTTAAACTAATCAATACGCATGTAAAATAATAATACACATAATATAAACGTAAGAAGTACTCATGTTTTTTGAAGGTAAGTTTCTTTTTTCTCGATTTAACATTTATATTAAATAATATATTTTTTTAAAGAAAAATGGCAAACATTTTTTCACTGTCAAAATCGTCAAACCTAGATATACTCGCACAAATTATAAGCTACTCATTATCGATAAAGTATGTTTAATTGATAATAACACATTGGGGGGGGGGAGGAAATCAGTCCGGTGATAAATATTCAAAGAAATGTGGAATTCCAACATCACACAATATATTTTTGTCTCGATACGAAATGGCATGGAATTTCGATTAGTTCCAGCTGTAAATTTCTAGCAACAGTTTCAATATCGATGGGTGAAGGAGAATAAATGACTGAAATTGATTTTCACACTTAAAAACGTCCAAAAATCTTTCTAAATAATTTCTATCAATTTAATTTGGTTAGCATATTCAAAAAATTTCAATTGTGGTAAATTTTTTAATAATGATTGAGATAAAATTCAAAGTCAGATAATTTTGTTTTGAATTTGCTTTTTTGACAGAGTAATAATTTTTATTTGAATCAAATAAGGTGGTAATCACATGTTGTTTGCTTTGTAGTTTAAAATTAATTGAGGAGATTTGTACCGTCAATGGCAGAAAAAAACCTAAAAAAAGTTATTTATTTATTTATTATGTCTTAATATTTTAAATTCGTGATATTTGGATTCTAAGAAAATAATAATTTCGTTATACAATTTAACTAATCACTTTAAAATTTTATGACTAGAAAACCATCGAATTTTTGTGTGTATTCACTTCCTATATTTACTGACAGTTTTTTAATCCCCGTGCCTAAATATAATTAACAATTTTAGAAACAAATCTTAAAAAAAACATGCCTGATAATTATAACTTTGAAACATAATCTTTATTGATGAATAATACAATGAAAGTGTTGAAGAGATCTTTTATCTTTTGTTCTGTACACATTTTTCTTTAAAAGGTGTAATATAATACCTTTAATAACATCATTCATAACAGAGGCATCATCAGTTTCAAGAGAAACTAGTTTTTGCAATGATGAATTATATTAATTCAGAATATCAATCACTGCGTAAAAAATATCAACTCCGGTTGTTGCATGCCGCATTGGGATATATTGCATTTTTTCGAATTTAAGCTGCCATCGATTCTAAGCCGTCCTCCAAATTCTCAACACGGTTTTGGGAAAAAATAAAAAATAGGGTAAAACACTGTTTATCAAAATACAATATATATTTAAAAAATTTTAAAATTTTTTTTAATGAGGACTAATAAGAATTGAATAAATAATTTATATTTTACCAGTATTGAAAACCTTTTTTCAATACTTACATGAATCTGTAATTGCTCTAATCGCCGGTATCATGTTCAATTTCCCCCCTCCCAATGAATCCCCCCCCTTCTATTCTAAGCATCACCCGATTTTCAGTAGCTTTAACATTAGGGAAAAAAATGTGGCTTAGATTTTCATATGGCGTGTGATCTCTTTCTCCAGAAGCTCTGCATTTATTTTCAAGTTTGCATCACACCCGAGAATACGAACAGCTAGCTGAACTTTATTTTGGACGTTTGAGTTTTAATTAATTGTAATGGAATAAATTTAGAATATAGATTTTGGTTGATTAATTAAATATTCGGCTGTAGGATTAGTTATATTTGCAGTGATATTTTTGTTAAACTTACATTTTTGAATTTTTTAAAAATTGTTTTAGAAGCAATACTTTCATACATTCGTTAATAAATCCCTCTTCAATGAATGGTTTCCACTAAATTGCAATTAAATACTGTATAAAACAGCTCGTTTTTACAGTAGCTGTATGATCTTCAATAGCTTTAGCAAATATGCGTTTTTGTTCATAAATTATCAACCTTAACAATGGCAATTTACCTTCATAAAGCTTCCTACACATTTGCCCTAATTTCCTTTATAAATTATATCATAGTATCGCTTACTTATCTTATATATCTGGGGTGGGAATTAAGTCGATCATGATCGACCGGTGGACCGCCAAGACATTTTGGGGTGACCGCCTTCATTAAGACCTAATAATCATTTCATCTTACGAAGGTCTGAAAATATTTTTAAAATACGGGGGGAAAAGTCGAACCACAAGAAAAAAAGTTCGCTAAATAGAAAATGCGCTTCGCTATTTGGAGGTTATTTTTCGAAGAAAATCGTAAAATTTTCTTAGTTCCAGGAAAAAGTTCAACAGAGGTTCAAATAGAGAAATTCACAAAATAGAGGTTCGTAAAAGAAAGGTTCGGCTGCATTGTAGACCTTCTTTTAGTTCACTACATCTACGCCATCGGGTAAACCGCATCACCTTAAAAAAATCAGAAGTAACCCACCCGTACCCTGGAAAAGTCTGTCCACCCCTGTTATATATCATATTATCTTTATACTTTACAAACCGCTATTGAGTTGCTATATATTTAGCATAAAGTATTACATTTTCCTTGAATACGTTAAGGGGTCTAAGGGGTGTTAACAATTTTTTTTTTCGAATTTTCGAAAAAAATATATATCTTGTACTTCATTTTTTTCCGAACATTTTGATACTAACCACGTGACAATACTCTAAAAACTTCGAAAGTTATTCAAAAAATTGCAAACAGCAATTTAGTCATAACAACTTTTAAATGGACAGATGCCACGCCCATTTATTTTTAAATTTATGCATACCTTTCATTTTTCTGTTTTTAATAAGCCTCATGAAATATTTTAAGCGCTTGAGTTGATCAGAAGGAAGCCTGCAACTCAACACATTCATTCTGCCGTGTTTTGATTCTGTTGTGTTTACTTTAGTACACGTTTTTTTAAAACGCTTATCTAAATCGAAGATATGTGTTGTTTTATTCTGAAAAAATCGTTGGGCAATCGCCCCAACAAAAGATTTAGAGGAAATAAATATTTAAAGGTAAGTGACTCACATGTTACAGATATGAAAGATACGAGGAAGTGTGCAGAATTGAAAAGTACAAGTAAGTGTGCCGAAATGAAAAATGCTTCTAGTAAAAAACTTTCAGGAATTCAGACTTCATTAAAGTCAAATCTTGTTAAGGTAAGTGAAAACTTCAAAGAATATCGTATTTTTGATTTTATTTCAACCTTTAGCTCTATTTTGTCAGTATTATGCTGTTTAAAATGTCATAAACCATTAACAATTAATGAAAAATCCACTTGTGGTTTATGTTCGAATTTTGAAATACATTGTAAAAACTGTGGGAGTATTTGTACTTTTTCAAGCTGTGAAAACATTGGGAATAAAAATAATGCTCCAGAAATTAAATGAAGATCTATTTTAGCAATGAGATGCATAGGTCAAGGTTTAGAGTCATTAAAAACCTTTTGTTCTGTAATGAGTCTTCCTAATCCTGTTGAACAAAAATCATATGATGTTATTAATAATAAACTTTCACTTGTTATGAAGGAAGTCGCCGAAGAAAGCATGAACAGGGCAGCTGTCGAAGAAAATTCTTCGTTACCTGATAACATTTTAACGGTAAGTGGTGATGGGACCTGGAAGACGAGAGGACATTCATCGTTGATTGGAGTATGTACTCTAATGGGGCCGAAACAGGTAAGGTTTTGGATAGGGAAGTGTCCTCATTTTGCAAATGAAGTGACAGTTATAAAGGGTAAAGTTTGGTATCTACAATAAATGGAAAAGAGCACATAAGATTTCACGTAGAAAAAATTATTCTGGCTCTGCTGGTAAGATGGAGGTTGACGGGATGTTGAGGATTTTTAATCGATCAGAAAAGCTTCACAACCTGAAATATTCGAACTACATAGGAGATGGCGACACAAAAACATTCAATGCCCTTTCTGAGAACAATCCATACGGCGATGCCATCTTATTCAGAAAATAGAATGTGTAGGCCATGTGCAAAAGAGAATGGGTACAAGGCTTAGGAAGCTTAAATTATTATATGGTAAGAAGAAATTATCTGATGGTAAAACTATAGGCGGTAAAGGTAGGTTAACTGATAGTTTAATTGATAAGCTTGCGCATTACTATGGTAATGCTATTCGATGCAATTCTACTAGTGTAAAGGAAATGCGGAAAGCCATTTGGCTGTTTGGGGTCATTCTTGCAGCACCGATGATGAACCGATGCACTGATTTTGTCCTACAAATCCAAATACATAGTGTAAGTATAATGCCGCAATTAATAATAATTTACAAAATTATAAACACAAACCCTCAGTTGCGAAAGCTGTTCGAGATGTAATTAAGCCTGTATTTGCAGACTTATCTCATCTGGCACTCCTGAAGAAATGCTTAGGAGGTAAGACACAGAATCCTAATGAAAGTTTAAATTCATTAATCTGGAAGTTTTGTTCGAAGACGATTGATTCTAGCCTTCAGATTGCAGAGATTGCTGCAAATCTAGCAACCAGCATTTTTAATGATGGAAATCAAATACTTATTACTATTTTAGAGAAATTTGGCTTAAAAATTAACAAAAATGTTTGTGTGTCCCTGGCTGAACGTGACAATCGTTGAATCTTTACGTCAAGAAAGAGGAGCTCAACGTCATCGTTTGAAGCTTGGAGAGATAAAAAAATTAAAAAGAGTACAGAAATTGAGCTGTTTGAGCAACAGGAAGGCATATCCTATGATCCTGGAGCATTTTAGCATGTAAGTTTTAAAATTTATTTTCTCAAATTCAATTTAAAACTTTAAAGCCTTTTTTCTCAGTTTGTGTTTTTTTCACTTACGCGCATTGCGTTTCAAAAACTATCATACTTTGATGCATGAAACTTTACAGAATTATAAACTCTATCATAATCTTTAAATCCTAGCTATTTATAGTATTACATATTTGTAATTTTTGAAAAATTTCAAAAAAATTAAATTTTTTGAAAAAAATTTTAAAAATTTACTTTTTTTATTTTTAAAAAATATTATTTTTTATTCTTTTTATATCTAATCGCTACCATCTAATAAGGATATATTTGACTTTATAAATCAACTTATTGCTAGTAATTAGAATTATTATTTCAGAAAATTTCATGCGCGTCGTAAAACTTACTATTTGTTTCTTACAAAAATTTTTCTTATATTTATGTGCTTATTATTTTTAAAATTATGATTATATTTTAGACATTTTATACTTTTTTGAAACTTTATTCCTTTATAAAAAATGTGTAAAAGAATCAAATTATTTCATTTTAACCTCAAAGAATTATTTCTAGTCGAAAATTGTTCATATTTTGTGCTCTCGAAACATTTTTAACACCCCTGAGACCCCTTAATACTATAATTCCTTATTCTCTTGAACAGTGCTATGTTGTTCTTCAATTGATCATTTCCTGCTCGTACTTGGAAGGCTTGTGGATTGTTTTAATAAATTATCAGTTAAACATTAAACAAAGAGTCCTAAGCAGATGAAAAGTGTTATGTGTAAACTAGACTAGAAAGCAGTATTCGTCCACTGTTCTACTAACATCGTTTCCGTTCTACTGGCATTTCGTAACACATTGCTATGCGCAAATTACATGTATTTGAATGAATTTGGGAGACAGTGCATACATGTTGGGGCTCAAACGTAGAATTGTTCATTTAATGAAATACCACTATTTCATGAGATGATTCGTCAGTTCATATGAACAATTCTACGATCGAAGTGCGACACATACATTAATGCACAATTGTTTCCCCTATATACAATTGGAAACACTTTCTGAAATTCGTTTCTTTAAAACATTTACCATGCTCATAATTACAATTTTAATTAAGAAACCCAGTGTTATTAAAAGTTAAATAAACGTATTGGTCACACTCTTGATGAGCCACAAAACAATTCTCGGAGGACACGTGTTTGGCATGCCTGATTTACAGGGTAAGTAAAATAAATTTAAATCAGCATCTTTCGTTTCACATCATAGTCTTTGGTGTTTACAAGCCTCAACTAGCAGTTTTTTATTAATTAAGTGGGATTGGGATAACAACGTCACTTCAGCCCTTGCATACTACTGCGGTAGTATGTAAGTAATGTATTCGAATCTCTTTAAGACTACACATTACCGTAAAAATGACAAGTTTATCGAAAAAATTGTTTTGCCTTTTTCTGCACCCCATACGATTGGGAATCTTGGCCCCAAATTTCAGATCTGCTAACCAATTAGTTTTTAAGATATTTGAAGTTTTCTGAGTGCTATCAGACCCGATATTTGACAGCTGAGGGGGCGTGGTTAGTTTTGGTTTCATTTTAAAGCATTTTTCCATTCTTAAATTTAATTAATTACTAATATTTTTAATAAAATTGATATTTGCTGAGAAGTGATTATTAACTTCAACTTTCACTACTGAAATCGCTTCTGTTTGTTTACATTTTGAGTTTTTGGTGTGCTTATAGTTACTTAGCTAAAATTGATAAAAAAAAAGGTTTTTCTCAAGACCAATATTTATTCTCATATAATTTATATAGCTTAAAAGCTTTTTTACTTTGTTCAAGTTAAGTTTTTTCTGTTGAGAAAATGCCACGGAAAAAACTTTCGCAGCTTGCGAAGAGAAGCAATATCTCTAAAAAATGGAGTACTGTTGAAAGTGACAATGCTAAAGACTATCCTTTACCTGATATAACTACAAGACTTCAGAAAACAAGTGTTTTGAATACAAGAAAGAATACTACAGATAAAAGTAAATATTTCAGTGATGTTCCAAATTACATTATAGTGGATACTGAATGTTTAAGTAATTTGTTTACAAATCATTTATGCAGTATTTGTCATAGTGCATCCTTGAAACTTTGCTTTGGTCAAAGAAATGGATTTGCATTCAAAATAAATGTTGTATTGATTAATTGTGACCAAACCCAAAGTGAAACATATTCTTCAAAACAGTTGGTTGATACTAAATTACATCAAATAACAAATGTTAGCAAGCATCAATTTTTTAATGCTCCATTTGATGTAAATATGAGAATAGTGCAAGGTATGTTAAGTTTGGGACTTGGGTACTCGGCGTTGGAAAAATTCTGCATGCATATGAATTTAAATATAATGTTTAGTAAAACTTTTAATTCCTACAAAGCAAAAGTTCTGAATGGATATCTCGTTGCTTCCAATCAGCTGTTGCTTGATATTCGTAAAGATGTCAGAGAGGCGTATGGCTCAAGGAATGATAAAGATATCGTCGATATTGGAGTGTCATATGATGGAAGCTGGTTGACAAGAGGGCATACGTCAAACATCGGAATAGGATGTGTTATCGACTTGCTGACTGGCTTTGTGATCGACTACGAAGTGATGTCAAAGCGGTGTGGAGAATGTGAACAGACTAAATTTGCGCTTGGAGAAGACAGTGTTGAATTTCGTATTTGGTACGAAGGACATCAGGATGTTTGTAGTGCAACACATGTCGGATCATCTGGTGCAATGGAAGTAAATGCAGCTGTGAAATTATGGGAAAGATCTGAGAGCATTGGCTTCCGGTACACAACCTTGCTCTCTGATGGGGATTCTAAGGCTTTCTTAGAATTAAAAGAAAGAAAAATTTATGGAAGTGAAATACAAATTAAAAAAGAAGAATGCATCAACCATGTGAGCAAAAGATTGGGAACAGCTTTGAGGCAGACAGAAAAAGATTGGCGAGTGAAAGGTGTAACTCTGGGAGGGAAGAAACACGGCAGTTTGAAAGAAGAGACAATAAAAAAGCTTACTAGATACTACACTAATGCTATACGCAAAAATATAGGTGATGTAAAGGCAATGAAAACTGAAATTTATGCTACCCTATTTCATTGCATGTCTACAGACCAGAAGCCACAACATAAAAAGTGTCCTTCTAGTATCGACTTTTGGTGTTTTTACCAGTCATCATTAGCACGTGGGAAGAAACCAGGTTTGCATAAAGATTGGGTAAAAACACCAATCAATGAAGAATATTTTCCCAAAATTTTGCCAATTTATCAAAGATTGGCTTCAACGGAATTATTAAGCAGGTGTGTTAGAGGTTTTACACAAAATTCCAATGAAGCATTGCATTCAATGATATGGAACAAATGTTCCCAAGAAAATACAGCTTCTAGGAGACGTGTGTTGATTGCCGTGTCGAGTGCAATATCTGAATTTAATGTTGGAACATTAAAAGCCCTTAAAACATTTCAGGATGCTAATTGCCTTGCAGCAAGTTTATCATCAGAACATTTAGTCAACTTTACTGATTATAGGAGAACCTATTTCAGGAATAAAATAAAATCTGCATATTTTAAAGTCGCGCAGCAAAAATTAAAACTTGCTAAATTGCGTCGACTTAAAATTGAGAAAAAATTAGGTGCTATGTACAAATCTGGTGGATTTTAACTTTTTAAGCTTTAATTTATAACATTATTATTTTTTATAAGTGTATTATGTTTTAAAACTTTTGTGAAACTATTATGTTAACTTTATGCTGAAAAATCTGTCATCGTAACAAATGCTATGTCGATATTTTGCAAAAACATATTTTGAATAAGTAAAAATATTTTCAATCATATTTAATTAAAGTAGTGTTTTTATATATTATATAAGTAGTAAAATAATATATTAAAAATTTAGAGCTTTGCAAGCATTATTAGTTTTTGTTTTATGCCTTTACAAACTTTAAATGCATTTTTCTCAGACTTTTATTTTTGAAGATGTGTTTTCTAATCCCTAAGGCTTTTTTTCTGTTCAAGATAGAGTCTTAAAATTTTTTATAGATACTTAGATATATGTGTTACATAAAAGTTAATACGGATTTAGGTCTGATATCTTTAGTTATTTTTTTAAAAAATGTTAAAGTTAATATTTAAAAAATTTTTGTGTTTTTTCCAGGTTTAGCTAGAAAAAAAATTATTAAAAATCAACAAGGAACCAGATTTTGAAATCCATACTAACTTTTGTTTGCAATAATGTAAGAAATATAAATCATGCAAAATAATTTTAAAATTTCAAAAATTGTGTATTTTATTAGAGTTTAAAAAAACTTCAAAAATTTTAAATTTTTTTTAAATTTTAAAATAATGGCTTGTTAAAATGACTTTTTATTTTCAGAATCAGTTTAATAATATAGTCTGAAAACAATACATAAATTACTTTTAATATTTCTGTCCCCCCAAAAAATTTTTGAAAAAGGGTACCGTGTAGCCTTAAGTGGAAAATCCAAAGAAACTAAGTAACATTCAGATATGCAATATTTCTTCACATAGCCAGTCATGCAAAAGAGAGTATTTTTAATTTTCTAGCGACGAGAGCTTCTTTACAATATTGAGAATATCAAAATAATCTATTAATAGTTTTCATAAAAAGAACATTCAACTAAGTCTGGGATCAGATGGCTGAAGAAAGCAATAAATAATTGGGCATGAATTTTACGTCTATTTAATGAATGTTATTTACCATGTGTTTGAAGATTTAAGTCTTGAAATAAGTATTCATTTAATTGGCTTATTCATTTATGTTTTTTTTTAAATCAGGAAACCTTAAAAAGGTGAACGAGAAGTATATCCATACAAACACAATTAAGAACTTTATACAACAATGAAACGCTGATTACATTTTTTGAACAATAATTATATACCTGAAGTATAAAAATGCTTAAATCTTCCATAATTTTTAATGATAATTTATATGAAAATTTATTCTACCCCTCCTTTACTTTCTATTTTTATTCTATTTATTTTTATTTGTTCAATATAATATATTTTAAAAAGATCACTCTGAATGACTACAGCATATATATGACATCTTAAGTAAGATGCAACATACCTATTACGATAGTAATACTTCAAATCAATGTAAAACAACGTTTAAAAATACAGTACAATTTGTAACAGCTATTTCATATACATGAATCCATAAATAACAAAGACTTTATTAAAAAATTTCCTTGGTAAACTGAAACTTACCAATACAAATATTCTGAATAAATTTATTCAGACAATTTGTTTTAAAACTAAAAGATAAAACTCGAAAACATATTCTTACACATAATTTCAAAGCATTTTATTTAACAGGCACTTTTTTAATGTCAAGAATTAAATTCATGCAATAAATGTTCCACAACACTTTAACTCAATGGGTTTTTAGCAAAATGAAGATTTACTCTCAAGAAAATTGAAAAACATCTGAAATCAAATTTGTAAGTAGAAATATTATGATAAAGTGTTTGAAAAGAAATTTTCTTAACTCATAATATAATAAGCCTATATCAAATATTTGAGCAGCATTTTGAATAAAGCCAATATTTTCTGGAAAGATAGGCTTTGTTATACTTTTGATGGTGTAACAAAATGCTAATTTTTAATAAGATTTTTATACTTGTTTTATTCTTTTCAAACACACACAACTTTATTTTTAAAGGAAAAGTGCATTGCATAATTTATGTCAAAGCACTTTTTGAATAATGTAAAAAGGAGACAGACTATGATACAATCCTCCCCCGCCCTCCCCAATCCATCAATAGCAGATTTTTTAAATACTCAGTTATCTTTTTTGTGTATGTTCAACATTAAAGAATTTTAGAGAATTTAAATAACTCGATTCTTTTATCAACTAAGGTGTTTAGAAATACATAAATGTGTGATTTGCCATAATTTTGTTTTAAAAAATAGGTACCATTCATATGTTATTGAAAAGAGTAACATGGATGTATGCTTAATATTTCTGATTATGCTTATGTATTGGTTATTATGTACGCTTTATATATCTTTCACATTTATTTAAGGTTAACAATAAGTATAAAATGAAAAGTAAAATGTTCTACACATTGTGGTCTATTTCATTTTTTAACAGTATTTGATGAATATTAAGCCTTAAATATTCCTAGTTCTTTTTTACGTATGATGGTTTGTTTCCTTTTCAAGATATTGTAAGTCAAGCTTAGCAATGATACGAAGAAAAATTTAATATTTAATGTATATCCCCCTTTAAGTCTCGACAGGATTTTAAATTTTTAAGGTAAAATATGTTTGTAATCTTTTCCTGCCTGAGAAATATTTATTATTTAAATGATACAAAGTTAGTTTTCTTAGAGTCTTAGTTATTCCGTAAAAACCGTGTCTTGTACGAGAAGAGTAAAAAGAAATGACTATATATACGTATATGTTTTAGAAGATTTTATAGGGTACATCTCTGCATCTTTGCCAGCAATATTCCTTTAAAATTCATTTTCATTTTCAACTCTTTAGTTTTAGCGTTTCTAATACTAAATGCTTTTAGAGGTTGTTGAAAGCTTTTCAAACCAGATATATTAGTTACTTTTTTAAATAAAAATGCAGCCGATGAAAGAAATGTATGCATACGTACAAAAATAAATAATTTTTTCAACTTTAAATCATCAAAAAATTATTCTAAAGATATTAAAAATCGCGCTGAAGTCAAAATTCTTTTAAATTGATAATTTCATTTTAAAAGAGTGAAATTTTTTGTAATCATTTGATTATTTGCTCGTAAAATATTGATGAATGTAAATTATTTATTAAGATATAATTTTTTTTATACTCAATATAATCACAGTACATTAGGATACATAACATATTTATTATTGAACAAAATATTATATTAGTTATAAAAGTTAAATTACATTTTAAGATTGTTAATATTTTCTGATTTTCCTTCATCATTTAGCTCAAAATTAACAAAAATAAATATTGATTTGAGATTTCTTAAGGTCTCAGATCTATATTTGTTTGTTAGATAAAAAAATTTAACAGTTATTATTTAAGTTACATATGAAACTTAAGTGATAATTATAATAGCTACTTACTATGGTACTTGTTAAAATTGTTATGTATAGTTCATAACTTGTTATATTAAAATAGGAACTTAATCATTGTATCGGTGTGTGTGTTTTCATAATGCTAACTTCATAGACCAATATGGGGTGAAGTAGGTCACCTGTAGGAATCCGTATGCGTATAATCTGAACAGATCCAGCACAGAATGTATGCATGTTCAACTATATAGACACACAATGGGTTAATCAATATATATATATACATATATCTATATCTATATATATTGATTAAAATATAATATAAATAAGGTTAATTTAGGATACAGTTGTTATGAAATAAAAATATTTCTTGAATTCAACCTAAAATAGAAATTTCCCGAAAATATTTGTATTATAAATAACTATAAGTTATTCTATTTAGATAAAAATTCTATAACAAAAAAAAATTTATCAATAACATGTGACTTTAACCTTTGGATTATGGTGCTCCTCTAATTAGAAGTCAGAATTACGGAATCTAACAATAGTTATAATGGCTTAATTTTAAAGACATAAGAGAGTTCCTGATTTAAAAATCCGTATTTTTGACTAATTCTACAAATATTTATGTTCTACAAAATAAATTTCAAAATTATGAGAAAAATTATTTATCTGGCTGTTATTTATGTATAATAAATTATATCAAAATATTTGTATATAACAAATATTATTATTCTTATTAGAGGCATAAGATTTAGAAAGTTTTGTAGTCAGTAGGCCGTGAGTTGGAATCTAATTTATCAAAGACCCGTCCTTTATAATAATGAGGGCCATTATAAAGGTTAATTTGATTTTCTTAGTTTACAGTTTTAGTTTTAGTTTTTCCCAAGTTTTTTTTTAGTTTACCCCTTAACGCACACAGTCAAGTTCATTCTATCGCACTAAACTAGCCAAACTGGGCTCAAACGAGATAATTCGTGCGGAGTCGTATTTTACGCTACTGTAATTTTCACATTCTGATAGGCAATCGCCGTCTGTATTCGTGAGACTGACTACGGTCCGTTGTCGTAATTTCGTAAATTTAGGTACAGTTTACTGTACATTTAGATAAATATTATAAAAAAAGTATTTTTTAATTTGTTAGACATCAGCATTTGGATCGCCTTAGTTTTGTATAAAAATTTGAGGTGAAAAACAATTTAGATTTCAGAAGCAAATTAGTAGAAAGACTGATGCGAAGTTATCATAATGGTACAAATATTTAAAAAAAATCGGGCAGACCAAAGTTTTCTGGAATTCTTCGAATAACGGAACTTCATTTTCCCAGTTTTGTTCCACCAACATCGAAAAAAGCTCCCACAAGATGCTGCTCCATGTGTTGTGCAAAAAGGGATAGCAAAAGAAAAAGGATCGTTACATTTGTAACAATTTTAATGTTGGGCTACGTGCTACAACTTATTTCTAAATCTTTCACACAAAGGAAAATTTTAATAATTTTTTTAAAAAAATAAATACTGCTATTATTATTATTTTTGGTGAAAAAATGTAAAAATATGTTTAATGAAAAAAATATGTTTTTTTTCGAAACAGTTATTCGAAAAGAAAGATAGTAAAAGCCGCTGTACGTGCAAAATTGCGATAGCCTGCTTTTATCTGCATTATATATGGATCAAAATCCAAAATTAAATAAAAAATTTGATTGATTTTGTATTTTTTAAGTTTTTTTCGTCAAAAGAAAGTTCTAAAATGGGTTTTCTTAAATAAAAAAATTAATTTTTTTTGCCATTTTTTTAAAAATTTGTCAAGTGGTAAATTTACTTCATATAATAACGGATCAGTAATTTTCAGTCACTGTGCCACTGCACTTTTGCGTGCCGCCATATTCTTGAAACATGCCGCTAAATTTTTTAAAAAAAATTATTTACTATACTCTAAGAAAAAAATTGAAACCCCGAATCGAATCATTCGCCCGTCTTATAGAATAAACTAAGACTATTCGGGGATTATTTAATTTATCCTTTCGTGGATAGATTGGGTTCGTAATCCATTTTTGACGGATAAATCTGTAAAAGAATTGACTTTGAATGAAGAGGGAAAACTAATTTTGCTTTGTAAGGATCAAGATTTAATTTCAGAACATTCGGAACAGTCAATTAATTCATTCATTTAATTCATTTTGAATTAAAACTAGAAGCGATTATCTCATAATAGCTAAAAGGCTTTAAAGTTATTGTAACAATTTTCAACATCTTATTTGCTTGAGTTTGGGTTTTTAGCATTAACAAGTATAAAAATTAAAAAGTAGAGACTTTTAAATGTAGATGAGGAAATGAGAGTGACATTATCATTTTTACGACCCAATATAAACGAAATTATCAAAAACCCCCGAGCTCAAATTTCATATTAAGTGTATTCTTATAATTAATTTGTAATTAATCAATCAATAAACATTTTGTTGTCTTTTCTGTACATATTATTTTATTTAACATTGAAAATTATTATCATACACTATTTTACATAGTATATTACAGATAAGTACAATTCTTTTAAACTTATTTTATTGTTAGTGTGCCGCCAAATTTTGAAATTGTTTAAAGAGTACTGCAACAAAAAAAGAAAGATTGAAAATCAATGCAACAGATATTTAAAATTAAGGAATTGCTTAAAAACTGAAATCAATTTTTCTAAAAAGCAAATTTTCTAGCGTTTTTTTTAATGGTATGTCTCATTTAAACATCAATTTGAGCCTTAAAGCTAAATTAATATCTCATACAACTTCATTTTTTTAAATATAGCATTTTATGAAAGCCATAATGAAACGTGTGACGCATCAAGTCTTTATTTGAATAACCACCTCCCCCTTGAATTCTTTTACGAGCTGTAATCCCTTGTTTAATTAGAAAGAAAAATAAAAAGGGAGGAAAATATAGAATTACTAGCATAAAAAATTAATTCCCCAAATGTTTTTCTTCCGTCCTTCCTTCCTTGACAAACATATAGGATTATCATCTCCTTAATACAAACACCGAAATCTTGACTTCTGTCTGACTTGTTTGAATAATGTAATTAATAGTGGTTGCAGAACCAACAGCACAAGATTTCGAGATTCAATTAAGAAGCTGGACAGATAACGTCTTTAGAAAGTAAAGTAGGGACGCGGATAGGATAAAAATTTCATAAGAATATTGATTTGAATAGGATTGTTTTAGAAATTTGCGTTCATAGGTGTTTGATACTTGAACTAAAAAATGTATTTACTAAACTTTTAAATGCATAAAATAACTTCCACGCACACATTTGAGAAAATAATATAACTGTTAAAATCGAAGGGATCGCGGTTATAAGGAGAAAATAAATAATCATTAATCACAATGCACCTATGCTGAAAAAATGTTATTTGATATGGAGATAAGGAGGAAAATAATTAAAACACTAATTTCAAAATTTAGTATTGCCACAAAGGGGTTATTTTTCGAAATAAATGGAAAAATACAATTTTTGTTTGGTGAAATTGGAATAAAAATTTTTTTGTTTGTTTTTATAATTGATAAGTAAGTATTGAGTAATGAATAATAATATATTGCACATCGCAGCAAATTTCATAGCCACAGCTAACTCTCTTCCCACACAGTCCTCTACATCTAATCCAAGATTTCACCGTCTTTTTTTTTATCGTACACTGTAATTTCGACTCTAGGTTTTTTTTTTTAAAAAAAATCAATACTAAAGAATCTGTTCAATGTACTTGTTGTGTGTTTTGTGTAAATATTTAGTAGATGTCCTTTCATCCCAATAAATGTTGAAAAGTACTAAAATGTCTATTTTTTTTAACAAAAATTACTTTGGCACCTAAATTTCATTCCTCATAGGGTAGTACTTGACATAAATATCAATTTATTATTCCATTTTTTCCTTTACCTATAAACCAGGGAACATCTTTTCCCTATAGACAAGTTTTAAAATTCTGGGAAAAGAAAACAATTTTCGATCCACCTTATTGTGCAATACTCTAGTTAAGAAATTGAGAGGTCATTGTGGGTATAGTTAATGAATTAAATGTTGTAAAAGAATGGCCTGAAGACCAATTCCAACAAATATCATTTTGTGTTGTCATATTGTTAAAAACAACGAGGTCTCCAAGTCTGTCACGGCTATGAGCCAAGCATATCTCCAAGAATATCTTCTTGTGGTCCAGATAACGAAAGTATAAGCAACCATACACTTAACAACAATACGATAAACTTTTTAATAAATTTCTTCTCGATAATTTTTACAGCTTTCAGTCATAAAAAAGTTTCCATCGTGGATTGTAACATTTGCGACGATCTATTAGCCAATTCTAAAGCAGAATTCAGTTACATTGACGAAAAGGAATTTACAAATATTTACCAGTCAAGTTCAAATGCACTCAAAAATTCATGTGTGAAATAATGTTCATTTTTGATAGTTCTTATCGGGCAAACAGTTATGATTTACATTTAAGAAAGAAAATAAATCTCCAGTTTGACAACGAACAATTAATATTTACTATGGGTCAGAAGAAATAGGGGGGGGGGGTACTATTTATTATATTTACTATGGAAAAAAGTAGCAAAAGCTTGTTAACAATTATTAATAAAAGTAACTTTTGATAATATTTAAGCTGAAGTAAAATTATTCTATAACAAGTGTAGTTTCTTTGTTTTGTAAAATGCATCGCTTTAGGAACCTAATGATCATCCTGTACTTGATCGATTCTAATTTAATAACCATTATTCTCTCAAAATAGGATTTCACGCTTGATACTAGTCAGCTACCTTGAACAGAAATAGTCATTAATTAATAAATAGTAATGTATGTTTTTTTTAAACACGAATAACAGCAGTAAAAGATGTACAATACTAAATATTCATTTGGGTGCCTGGAAATGAAAAAGTCGATCTTTTGGCTAAAAATGGCTGTAAGCTCCCCAGACACATTTTCTTTTATCCAATCATCAGCTTAGTTATGAGATAAAGAAGAAAGTGGATAACTCTTATGACAAAAGTATAAAATCCTTTCAACTGATTAAGTGGGAAATATTCTTGTATTTTCACCTATCCGAATGGACAAGCCCCGTGCAGTTTTTACAGCAAATTTTCGATTGTCGACTGGGCATGACTTTCTATGTAATCACTTGCACCACATTGGTGTAGTTGCTGATGATGTCTGTCCTCTTTGTCTATCGGGTGAAATCATGGACTTTTCTTCATTTGACAACTTGCACTGCACTTGATTTTATGATTTTTAATTCAGACAACTTTACAAAGGCTAAATTTTATTGGGCTGTTAGAAGTCTCATGGCAGATATCACTACCGACAGACGTAGGGAAAAAATACTAAATATTTCAAGCAACAAAATGAGAAATAAATGCATTTCATTTACACAGAATTTAACTAAATTTTTTCTTATTCGGGATAAACGAAAATGTGGTTATTATCTGTCTTATACGAGAGTATTAAACCATGTTGTGGCTTCCTCTTGATGAATACTCAAAATTTTATTGGAATTTAAACAGTGAATTTGTATAAAAAAAATGTAAGATTTTTCTTTCTCTAAATTATTTATCAATCTAATTAAAAAAGTAAGACTTTTTTTCCTCATCCAAACTCAAATGAACCCTGAAAATTTATAACAAACCCCTGTATTAGATGGAATATTCCTAAAAATTGCAGAGGTTCCGTTAATTGAATTCTGGAATTCTAAAAACCCTTCGGGAGAAGGATCCTGCTCTTCTTCGTTTAATACCAGGGGGACAAGAGAAAGCTTTCATTCCGGCACTCAGTTGCTCCCGACCCTTTCTTCAGGATAGATACAAAAACCCCCCTTAATCCCCTACGGAACAGCTCTTGTGCGACGAAAATCTATCCAATCAATCGCTTTGAATACATGAAAAGTAAATCGCATTGTCACGTGTGACGCGCTTCCTTGCCTTGGTTTCCGTTTAATTTTCGGTAGAATGAAGCTATGTGTATTTCCCTGCAGCAACTAAATAAGAGTATTCTTGTTAGACCCCATTTACGATGACTTCCCGTCTTTCGAATCAGCGGAGGAGTAGGCAAAAATTTATTTGGAAGAAAACTGCGAAAAAACTACAAAACCCGTATTCATTTAACTCCCTGTATTTTGCCTTCTCGGGATTTAGTCGATAACTTTCTGCAATTTTTTACTTACGTTTCATGATATCTAATGTAGGGGTGTTTATGAATAAGTCATTTTTCCCACAGATTCCTTTTCTTAAAAGTCACCTTTTTTTCTACTTGCCAACGGTTGATTCTAAATATTTTTCGTTAGAAATATAAATTTCAGTAATTAATATGGAATATAATTAATTCAGTATAGCGCTCACTTTAATGGCTGTTTTCGCTTAATGTTAAAGAATTGAACCTGAATTTGGAATATTTTTTCAGATATAAAAAAGCTGCAACATTAATATTATATTCTGGTCTATAGGGAGCAGCATATCTTAACATACTCCTCATTTTTATCTAAGTTTTTTTGTTTTTTTTTGTTTTTTTTTTGTATAAAATGTGCTTTGAATTTTTCTCCTATACCGTAATGCTAAATGAGCTATCCCGTTACGTTTAAAAAGGAAAAAAGGAGGTATTTATGGAATATTTTGAAGTTTAAAAAACGCTACATTATAAATAATTGTATGAATTATATATATAATGTTTCTAATTTTCACGAAAATTGATACTTTTTTCTGTCTGAAAATGTACTCCATGTTTAGTTCAAGCTCTCGTACATTTGGCGAAGACATCCTTAAGAAAAAAAAAATAAAATCGAAATTTACGGGTATGCTTTATACGTCGGATGTAAAAGAATGATAACTTTAAAAATAAGGAAAATATGAGCATAAAAAGAAAATGAATTCCTTTATTTATCTAATTACTCTTCATTTAAAAGAAATGGCATACTCCATAAATTTTCAACAATAAAATACGTTTTAAACTTTATCTTACACACTTTTTTTTAGCTGTAGGTTTTCTCGGTTTTTTCCTCCAACCTAATTTTTTAAACCATGTTTTCCGACTGCGATTGCTTTTGTAAGCAATGTTTGCAATAAGCAATAACTCTTATCCTTCAAATTGGTTACATTCCTAACATCTTTAAGAAATAAGATTCTCCAAAAAGTTAATGGATACAATCCAGATATCACCGACAGCATCTGTAGTTAACCTAAACAACTGTAACTGTATTTACTTTTATTTTAATCTGGTTTCCCGATCACTTAAGATTATCCTCGTTCGTTGAAAGCTTTTCTAAATCAAAATAGTAATGAGTTGTAAAGGTTAAGTGTGTTTTGATTGGTGCATAGATTAGTTAAATCTCTGGAAAATGCTTCATATTAAATATAATGGGATTTCATTTTATAGTAATGCTGCAAAGCCAGAACTACAGTCTAGCAAACATTTTTCCGTTTGAAGGATTTATTATGGAAAGTGCTGCTAAGATTCTAGAATTTTTGCACTTCACTTTATTAGTTTAATTTGAAGGAAGATAGTTTGTCAGAGTTCTACGTGCGAACGGAGAGAAAGAAACTTTTCTGATTAAACAGACTGCGAAGAACACTAAAGGAAAGTGAAGGAAATCTATGATGCGAGAAAAAGATTTTTCTTCTATTTACTTTTTTGTTATTTTTATTCATCTTAAGAAATTGTAGCATAAGGAATAGAAAGAAGGATTTCTAGTTTTGTAAGGACATCAAATATCTTTTTGCATCAAAATAGTTTTTTTTCCTCTCTGCTCTATTTCATCATACTTTTACCAATTTGTATATCATGTACATTTTCTAAAAATATAAGAATTCATTTTTAATAAGTTCAAAGTAAAATAATGAATATTTAAAAAAATTAAGGTTCTAATTCTTTGAATTTTTTCTTTAAAAAATATTTTGAAAAAAAAACCCTACAGAAATAATTTGTCCCTTATTAAAATGCAAAGAGAAAAAAATAATCTAAACTAGAGTTAAGTGATTGCAAATACTGTAGAGAAAACTCTTTAAAAATATAAAAATTGGATAATGAAGTTACAAAAAATATTTAGGTAAATATTTCCAAAATTTACAAATATATATGACGATATTGCATGTTAATCAAATGTTTTTGAAGAATATATATTAAAATGGATATGATGAAACCACGGATTAAATATTTTTATTTTATATTAGATCTATTACCAATAACTCATTCCTTAGCTCTAACGCAACATAAATAAAAATAATCAAACATGCGTTGTTATTTTTAATTTATTGTATTTAACTTTGAATAATTATTTCACATGCCATAAGCTACACATATATACGCATTTACAAAGTATTCTAAAAAAAGAGTGCTTATGATATTTGATCCTCTCTAAGCGATCAGTGCTTCTCACAACCATTTATTTTCTCAGTTATTTCCTCGTTTACTCCTACTAACTTTATCGACATTTAGATTTAACTCAGTAGAGTTCCTTTCTCAACTATTATATTTTTGAGAGAGAGAGAGATGTAAGTAAGAAAAAGTTATTTTCCTTTTGAGTGGCTGAGATAAATCAGTAATCATTTTATTGATTGCGTAAAAGTAGAGAATAGAGAGGGGGAAAATTACCTCGATATGTCTTAAGTATCATCCGAAGGGGTAGACTAGGCATCGACAACTTATGGCATGCGTGCCAAATCTGGAACATGGTATAACAGTAACACTCTACACTACACTAAAAGTTTGTCAATTTTTGAGAGGATGGATGTTGGTAATTTTGAAATGGTGCTTTTTGAAAAACAATCTTCAAGGTTATGAAAAGTTCAGTTTAATGAATTACGAAAGAATCTGGAAAATAACTCTAAAGATAAATTGTAAACGGAGAGATGGATGTCATTGCTAGAGAAATTTAATTCTTTGAAGAAAACTGCTTGTGTGTGTACTCCGCTTTCTACATTTGGTTCTACGTATTAACATGAATAAATCACTTCGATTATGAAAACTATTTTGAGTCTGTAAAGATGTTATTTGACAACTGAGCTCCTGAGTCGAATCAAATTGAAAGCCACAAATTATACCGCTACTGCGATATGAAGTAGAGCGGTATAGGGGCACCGTATTAAAATATTTTTTTATTTAACTATATTGAAGGAATACTTATATTTTGTGTTGCTTATTTCTTATTTTAATAAATATGTAAAAAGATACCTCATATAAGTACAATTTCTTATTTATGTTGAAGGAATAGTTATATTTTATGTTGTTTATTTTTAATGTTGAAATATTTTAAAATGTCGCAAAATTAATCTATAATAAAACTCTAAATCTGCACTCATGATCTCTAATTCCCTTTGTCGACATGCATTCCACGGGAATAGAATTGTTACAGATACTTCTTACTATGTGGCACACTGAATCATATTATTAGATTGGTTTGGAACACCACAGCTACAGAGGGTTGCCGACTTCCGGGATAGATGGACGAAAAGCGCAGATTCCACAATCCTTACAAATAACAGGTTTTCAACCGCCATTAATGTAGTAGCTGAGTTTTTATTAAGTAACCAAATGGCTGCAAATTTGAAGTCGAGAATAATTATTCCAGGAGTGGTCGTGCGGGGCACATAGTCACCCCAGGCTTACGAAATCGTTAATTCTGGGAAAACTGTTTATTTGTTACCAATGACCTTGACTGTGTCCTTTTGACAGTCTTCATGTAAACTAAAATGTATTTGTCACATATCTCCACTTTTTTGTGAGTAACAAACGTTTTTCTTACAATCTTAAGGTACTTGTTTTGACTGAATTCCCCATGCGACCACTTATATTCCAAAATACTTTCTATAGACATGCTACATTTTCCCCATTGCTGTGTTGTACGATTTATTATGGTTTATAAATGTAAATGAGCAGAATATATAAAAAGAAATGGGCATCTATGATCTGTATTGAAGGAAGTTGAAACTGATCAAGCAAGGGAAAAACCTGCTGAAATAATGCATATTAATCATGATAGCGAAAGTAAATTTGAGAAAAGCGATGAACATGAAACGTTTGAGTTGAAAGAAAAATTTTCAAATGCTACCTAAAGAACTCCATCAAGAAAAATATGAAGCCATAAATGTACCACAAAACACACTTCAATCTGACAAAAAAACACAATCAATAAACAGTTCAACAAAATATGTCAATTTTGCCTACAAATAATATTCCTGTAATGTAAGCGAAAAGTTTCTGTGATTTGTGTCCTTTACTAAAGTCACGCACATTTGAATCTTCTTGGTTTCAATTTGATCGATATTTTTTCTCAAATAATCAAAGAAAAATTGAAAAGGCCTTAAAGTAGGTAAATATACTTTCTCTTACTTAAATTAATCATTAGAATAATTATTTTTGTCTTGTACAATAAAAATAATTATAAAAAAAGGATTGGGGTGATTCCGTTACCCCGGGTGACCATTAATGTTAGTATCGAGTGCGCACCTTTTCCCGGTTTAAGAAGGGTCTTACAGTAGACACTTAAACTCTAGGTGCTAAAGGTCATGAAATACATTGGTTGATTGATTGTTTGTTAGCGTCACACGAGGAAGCAGCATGAAGACTAATCGTGACGGACTCGGTAATTTTGAAACCCGTTCAAGTGATGAGAAGGACAACTAAGCTAAACCCACCTTCGAACTTCCTTACCACACGAATAATATGAGTTACGTAGGAGATGCCCGTTAAATTCAGCCATGTGTTCAAAAGAAGGACGTCATATAGGGTAATGGGAGATGAATGTTTGGTTGTGAGTTAGGTTCAAATCCATAATTCTCCCAAAACGGTCTAATGGAGATGCTTCACGTGGATTAGACCACTTGTGGTGTGGTGGAGAAGCTATTGGTGGTAGGTAGTAGTTTATAGATCAGAAGTTCCCAAACTTTTCTGACTCATAGGCCCCTTGCCATGTTTTTTGACTTTGGGTAGCCCCTACTTACCTAATATTAAATTTTTGCACAATGATCAACTTAAATGACTCGTTGACAGCTGGTATAGAGCTACTTACTTTAAAAGATCAAAATTTTTAACTGTAGGGAAGTATAGTGTTTAAAACTAAAGAAAAACATGTTAATTAATTTTAAATTTAAATTTAACAATAGATAAAATAATTGAGCAACAAACAAAATGAATCTGGCGCTTCAACAACAAATTTTCAACATTTTGGCATCAATCTTGACGAGTTTAACCTTAAAGTTCTTCGGTTAATAGTGTTCAGTCTTCTTTTTTTTTCTTTTGTCCACCATAGTCAAAGCATTCTCAAATCTAGATTTAAAATCTGAATAGAGGGCATTTTTAAATGAAGGTAGGTTCAAAAGACATTATATCCTGGCAGAATCTTTGTTACAAAATGAGAAACTGGGAAAATTTACGACGCCCAATATTATACTCCTATAGCTTAATTCTAGCATGAAAAGCTGTGAAATGATACTCCTTGTTTTTAATTAAATATGTGCTGTCACCTTGTAATTTTACAAATTAACCTTACTAAATTTAGTACATAAATCTGTTAAATAAATAAAATCTGGTTTCCTCCTGATTACATTTTCTTTAAAAATTAAAGTCACGGCGTGGTTTAATGACAGCCTCTATCGTAGACCCCCATTTACACCTCATGCACCCCTAAATTATTTTTCCACTGACGTAGACCCCTTGCAAGTCGTCATAGACCCCTGGGAGTTTATATAGGCCACTTTGGGAATCTCTGGTTTAGATGTTTAACTATCACCGCGCTTGTTCGTGGATAAATATTTCAAGATTTATCGTCAAAAGCCTTAGTTTCTTGAAGCAATTGCTTAATAGTTATTGTCAACACTGAGTGAATATTTTTATTATAATCAGTAGCTAGAAAAATTCGGAAATTTTCACACCAAGCAAAGGACTAGCATATTTTAAATGATACTTAATTATGGATTTATAATGTATATAAATTACTTTTTTAGACCATTCAAAATGTTCTTCATCTGTTAATGAGGTTTCTGGTTTATAACGCTTTTCTTATCTGCATGATTTTTAATAATTCAAATCATATAAATATATGAATTTGAAAACATCTACAGCAAAGAGGTTAAAATGAACAGTTATTCAATAATTTCCTTTAGGATATTTATACACATGTATTGCTTTTACATTAGCTTACGAAAAAGACAAAGCTAAATGAACTATTTGGGAATTGATGTTGGATAACATAGTTTAAAGTAAATAAAATAAATTCTGAAATAAATTTGTCATATTTGGAGGTTTAGTTTTTAACATATAAAAATGTAATAAACAAATGTCTATGATCTTTTGAAGTTTTTTTTTTCAATATTTAGTACACACTAGCTGCAAGGGCCGGCGTTGCACGGGATTTTTGCAGTGTATAACTCTTTGCCCATGGAAATTTACCCTTCCTCTCTCAGTCATGAGCTGTTGAAACTGTAATGTCACAAAATGTTTTTGATTTCTTTCACGAAGTATTGCAGGAAATTTCCTCTTAGAAGGGCTGAACTGTTATTTAATAACTTTCTTTTAAATTTTTTTAAGTAGTTAGGATATAATTAACAGCGCATGATTTGAAATGTTATAAATATTTGGGTGAATCGAATTTTTTTCTCTCGAGAATTTCAAACCTAACTATGCCGAAAAGATGTTCTCTGGTATATAAATGGAGCGGAAAATAAAATAAAAAATTAATTTTTATGTTAAGTACTGCCACAGAGAGAATAAAGTTTAGGTAGTAGAATTTTTCCGGTAAAAGTCAAAGTAATTTTTATAAAAGAAAAACGGGTATTTTTGTATTTTTTAACATGTATTGCGATGAGGTTACATCTAGTAAATAGTTACAAAAAAAACACATCAGGTTTATTTAACAACTATTTTAGTATTTAATTTTTTTAAAAAAAACCTTGTGTCGAAAATGATAGTGCATGATGAAGCGGAAGACGGAAAAAAAGCTTGGATCGGACTGATTCGACGATGTTGGGAGAAATTGGCGTTACAAAATGATGCAATCTACATTGTACTATTCACTACTCAATGCTCACTTCTCAATAATCATCATTTTTGATTATTTATATTGACAAAAAATTATTTTGAGTCTAAGATCATTTAACCAAAATTAGTCTTTTTCCATTTTTTTCGAAAATTCCTTTAAAGCAATATGAAATTTTGAAATTTTTTTAAAATTATTTTTCTCCTTTTCTCCATACTATAGAACAGGGGTCGGCAGCCTTTCAGCTGTGGCATGCCAAACCAATATACCAATAGGATTCAGAGTGCCATACAGTGGGACATTTTTGAAACAATGCGATTCCCACGATAATGCATGATGAGTTAAAGATTAGAGGTCAGTAATACAGATTTACAGCTTTATTATATATTAATTTGGCATCATCTAAAATTATTTCTTTTCCTTTGAATAAACATTATACAATATAACGATTTCTTCAGCAAAAAAAAAAAAAAATAAATAAATTAAAATTGTACATACATTATGTATTTGTAACCATATTTATTAAAATAGAGATAGACAGCCATAAAATGTAAGTATTTTCTTTCAGTATAGTTAAATAAAAAGTTTAATGCGAACCTATTGGTTGTATCACTTTACTGTCATATCACAAAATCTGGGGTATAGTTTGTTTTTTCAATTTGACACTGTTCTAAGCATTCAGTTGTTAAACAACTTCTTTGTGGACTCGAAATATTTTTCAAATGATTTGTTCACATAGATATGTAGAATCCAAACCCGAATGCAGAGTCATGCAATTATCTCTCTTTAACTATTAAATGTTTCCAGGAATGGCATTCATTAATTTACAAAATAGCTGCAAATTTATCTTTAGAGTTATCTTTCGGATTTTTTCGTAATTCCGTAAATGCCCCTAATTCTAAAGATGTTTGTCAAATGAGGTCCCTCTTACAAATTTTATCAATTTCCATCCACTAAAAAAATGAAGAATGTGTAAAGTAGTTCAGAGTGCCACTGAGAATTGTACCACGTGCCACATATGGCAAGCGTGTTGTAGGTTGCCGACCTTTGCTATAAAACAGTGGTGGGCAGACTTTTCCAGGGTGAGGGCAGGGCTACTTCTGATATTTTCAAGGAGTTGCGGTCTACCCAGTGTCAATGGCGCACACAAAGGCGGGGGAGGGATCCATGTGTCCGGACCCTACCTCTCATAACCCTTCATTTTCTTCTGATTCATTATAGTTCCATGTATATAGTATGTAAAATGTAATGAAGCGTTTGATATTAGTTCTTTTTATTTATTAATGTTAATTATTTATTCAGTAATTTATATTTCGCTGCTTTTTGTTCCCGACAATCGAAAAAAATATGTTTGACTGCGTATTGGGGTATGATACGAGAATGGTAGACCATCAACCCTCGACCCCCTTCCCTTTAAAAATTCTTGTGTACGCTACTGCCCAATGTCGTAGGTGTGATGAGGTAAGGAAAAGAGAGGTTATTGTTATAACTTAATAATAAGTACAGAATATGTACTGACCTATAGAACTAAAATAAAAAACAACACTTTTAACACCGCGTTTAAAGCAAAACGCGATACGAACTTAATAATAATAGCCCAAATATAATTATATCAACTGATACATTTATTATGAAACAATTTAAAATACATTAATGAAATAAAATATTTCCATCTAAAGTTAGTTTTCGTAGTTATATTTAGTAGAAGGCTACTCTGCGTACTGTCAGCTAATCTTGAATTTTCAGTATGTAATTATTAACTGGTAAAATTTTAGGCGGTCACCCCAAAATGTCTTGGCGGTCCACCGGTTGATCGCGATCGACGTAATGCCCACCCCGGCTATAGAACCTCTTTTACGCATAGGAGGTTCCAATTAATAATAACTTTTTTCCATATTACCCGATCTACTTTAATAAGTACATTATTTATGATTCTGATTTTTATCGCATTTTCATTTATTATTTTTTTCATCGTATTTTATCAGTCGTGTTTCAATTATTCTTCATTGGATTCATATTTAAAGACACGTGTAGAAAGTGTGTACTAACACAATACGTAATTTCTTTATTGTGCGGCATTGAACTGAAGTAAAATTTCGAAGTCACATTCTACTTCGAAGTGTGACCAAAGATCTATGCAATCGTGTCTTAAAAGCAAGCCGAAGACAATCGCTTTTAAGGATGTCAACCATGCGATACATGAATATATTTCACTAAACAAACAGTTTCTTCAGTATCATTTCTTCACGATGATGTTGTTATACGCATACATTTTCAGAAAGCATAAGAAATATGTTGAGTCAGCGCGTTGTGGGCTTTTTTTAAGAGTGAATAACAAGTTTACACATATACTATTTTTTAAAAACCTAGCCCAAACATATGGATTGATGCTATTTAATTATTACATGTGGAATTTGTGGAGTACCACAAAATTAAAACTAGTTCTGTATTAATAAGCTAGTATATAATAATACATAAATTTATAGAAAAATGATCATTTTAAAATAAGACAAAAAAAATTAAATTTATTTATACTGATAAACAATAAACACAAAATTCTCTATAAATTTTTTTAATAATATTTATTTGTAGATTAAAGAACAAATGTATAAAATAATTGTGTTTTAAATAATTTAGGTATAAAAATATTAAAAAAATGGATATGATACATAGTTTTTGAATAGCATTTACAGAAAAAGCAAATGACAGTAATATGTGGGTTATTTTATTAAAATGCAATAAAAAAAGTTACCCTATTGGTAAATTTTCATGGTAATAATTCCCTTTTGAATTTAAAAAAATAGTGATACACATATTTGCTTATGACTTTTATATCTTTATTGGACAATATATCACAAGTAATTCAATAAATTCAAATGAATTAGCACGCTTGATTTAGTAAACATCAACAAATTAACAGCTTTGACTGTATTTAGCTTTGTGCCCATTTTAAACCTTAAAAATGTTGTTTCAAATACGAATAAAAAATAAAATGAAGCTCTAAACGTATCTAATCTATTGAATTAAAAGTTATTAAAATTTAAACTTACTGAATATTCCAAAGAAACATTTTCAACTTCCATAAAGTTTTAACATTGTAAATGTTAACAGAGGAATATCTCATGTATTAACTGTACGAACTAAGAAAATATGTTTGCTGTATACATCAGATTTATAGCAAATATAAAATGTCTTCATTTAATTTTTATTCCACTTTTAGCATCCCATAAAAGTGGAAACCGCGTATAGATATTTCGATTGTTAGAACTTCTTAAGAATTTAAGTGCTAGATTCTTTTGAGAAAAAAATCTTTTTCTTAGGTTTATAAAACATTTTTCCCCTTATAACACTCTCAGCTTTAGAAAGATTTATTTTTCTAAAATTTTACCTATCTTAGCTAGAAATATAAATCCACATGCAACGCAATTTCATAGCAAAAAGAAAAACTAGGAAGTGGTTTTTCAAATAAAACTTTGTTCTGCTCTTTTATGAAAAAAAAACTTATTTCATTTTCTCGCGCACTGAAAAGTTCACGGTTCTGCTGTCATTCCTTTCGAAAGTAATCCACGCCTCCGCGACGCGATGCAATTAAATTACACACTTTAATGACAACTCACTTTTAAATAAGCACAGAGAAAAGACAACGGCTTCAGTCAAAGAAAAGAAACTCGATTTCATTTTGGGAATTAATTTTATCCAAAGCGTGATTCATTAAATCCTCAAATTAGTTTATCGATTAAAAGCAAGGGTAAATCCAGTTAATTGGCTTGTCTTACCATAAGCTGAAGAATAAAAGAATGATACAGGAATTAGAAGCGAATAAAAATAAAACGAAAGGCTTGGAATTCTGTTCAAAGTGGATAAACAATTGACCAAAATGACTAAACTTTAATAAAAAATGGAACAGTTAAATAAGTCCCAAATGATCAGTTTTAGCTCGGTATTTTACATGGAAAAAAAAACTGAGAGGAACAATGGTGTAAGATTCGTCTTTAATAAGATTAATGAGATAGAGGTTGTGTGAGAGGTATTAATTACAATTGTATATGTTTGAAAAGTAAAACATCCATTTATATTGTTCTTTAAAATATGAATTGTGTTTTTGCTTGTAATACAATAGGATTCTTTGTTTCCACAGCACAATACAGTAGAATTTAATTAAAATATTTCTTTAATTGAATTATCTTGTACTCCTACGCTTGTTTTAAATCAGCAGTTCTTAAACTTTCGATCACCGCGGACCACCTTTATGTGTCAGACTGACATCACGGATCTTGACTTAATATTTTTGATTTAAATATATGTGTTGTGTGTTCCAATTGAATTTTTTCACTAAGGGCAATTTAGTGATCAAGTCTAGGATGGCACATCTTTCAATTTTTCCACGAGGTCCTTCACAGTTTATAAAGCGGAAAATCTTAACGTTACATGAGAGACTTCGCAGACCACAGTTTAAGAAAATAGTGGGTTGGGATAGTTTGACTTCGGAACTATTTCTTTAGCTTCCTGCATTTATAGAGATAGTAAAAAAAATTGGAGAATCTCTTCATTTCAAGTGTAAACAGCAAAAGGTAACTGCGTTTTCTTTTTCAAATTACTTTGTAGTTCCTTAAGAAATAATGTAAAAGTATTTTAATAATTGTGTCAGCCACCCATCCGGTTTTGTAGTTAGAGAAGCTGATTGCTGTGGCATAGGGCCTGGGTTTGAATCCCGGAGAAGGCATGGGCGTTAAAATATATAGTGCCTTTACGGCATAGGGGACTCTAAATAGAGGGAGAGCCGCATGTCCTTTCGTGAGGCTGGTGGGTTAGGAGGAGAGGTGGAAGGTCCCTGACCACCTCCAGGTGGTCAAAAATTAAGGTTGGTTAAAAATCTCTCAAAATTAAGGTGG
Organism: Trichonephila clavata; assembly: GCA_019973975.1. Classification (NCBI taxonomy): domain Eukaryota; kingdom Metazoa; phylum Arthropoda; class Arachnida; order Araneae; family Nephilidae; genus Trichonephila; species Trichonephila clavata. Next base: position 166,934 of record BMAO01038331.1, on the reverse strand, counting down.
AATAGTGTAACCCCCCCCCCCTGTCTATCCTGTAACCCGGCTAAAGGTGTGGGAGGAAGTGAAGGACGACTCAACAAGATAATTTCTAATTATTTATTCAGCACTTCTAATTAACTCAAAAACAAATTAACTAATCAGAATAAATAAAATGTTTCCAATTAGCGAGCAAAGGATAAGTGACGAGAGTCGCGTGTTCGGAGAATACTTCTAATCAATTGATCCACTTTTACTAATCAATCTTCTACTTTAATATTTGTTTTAAGCGGTAGATATGTGACTAATTGCCACTTAAACCTCTTTAATAATTTAAATATCAAAACGCACAATAAATAGGACTAATACCTGAACTGTAGATAGTCTTCTTATCTTCTAATGCGTAATCCTTCAATCTCTTGGTAACTTCTATTAGATATAGTAATTCTCCACTCTATAACTATCTACCTCTTTATAATTCTAACTTTATATCTCTCTTCTCTCACACTGACTTACTAACGCTCTTCCATATATCTCTCCAACTTAGATCACGCTTTATCTCGCTTTAACTAACTTTTTTAGCAAGCAAAAATCTGAACTTTATATAATAAACTTAATATGCATGTCACGGTTTCTTTTTCAGAAAAAGGTTGTTGATTTTTATAGCCCAAAGATTTCCCCAGAGGTTAATTGAAGGACGCGTGTAGACCCGTCACAACTGAACCAAATCATACATCGCCTGTATGGTGTTCAAAGTTACGGCTTACAACAGTTGTAGTTCTAACCCTTTACCGCGATGAATTTCGTGGGCCTCTATCTGACACCGTCAGACAGGTGGGATTAACAACAATAATTGTTTAGGATAAAGTGACACAATATTTCATTGCATTTGTTTTTATTTTATATATATATATGTTGTATACGCTCAGCGACACCAGCGCCACTCTCTGTAACCCGGATGTAAGGGGAGAAGGAATAGATTTGTCCAAACGACAGGTACGATGTAAAGAAAATAGGAAGACAAGAAGGCCGAATTTGACATCCACATCTGCTGATCTGATGAAACCATGGGATAATCCTAAGACTTTTCTTTCCAGAACTCTAATGACTTTATTTTTTTTCCTCTATATACTCAAGGAAATTTGAACTTTAAAATTTGTTTATAATCTTTTTTTTTCTTTTCAGTTGTAGTATTTGTATAATTTTTACTTGCATATTTTCTAGCCTGGTCGGGGACCGACCACATCAGGATGGACGAGTGTTGTATACGCTCAGGCGACACCAGCGCACTCTCTGTAAACCCGGATGTAAGGGGAGAAGGAATAGACTTACCTTGTCCAGCAGCGCGCGCCTAGTCAGGTTTAACAACCTGTAGATGTCATTAAATCTCTTAAAACTTAAACGTCTCTCTTTCATTCAACATACCTAGACACACCCTCTCTGTTACATATATATTTACCTTTTCGTCTCACATGCATAAATAAACATTATTATCATGAGAATATTTTTATGTTGGCTATAACATCCTTAAGTGTGTTTTCTTAGCTTGAATAAACCACAATTTTCCAAAAACATTTTCTGTTTCCATAATTATTTAAAGAAAAAAAAATTGTCTCTCATATTGAAAAAAATAATTCGTCAATTACTTACAAATGCGGATAGTAGCTCATTTAAAACACATGGAATATTAAGAACCCTTAAAGAACACATTCATTGATTGTTTACCATAACATAAAAGGATTTTAATAACAATATCTACACTCTAAACCAAGAATGCCTAACTCAAAGTCTAACTTGGGCCAAGCAAAGAAAATCAATATTCATAGAAACGTAAGTTAATTTCGAATAATACATTATAATAAACAAAAATGAAAGAGCAAGAAAAATTTAATGTTTACGCTTCCTGACACTTGACATCTCTTCTCTGCTACTAACTTTCCTATTTCGGGAGATATTTTGATATTTTATTATATATTATTGTGGGCCAATATACTGGCCGAGTCGCAAAAATGTGCGTTGTGGGCTGTATGCAGCCCGCGAGTCGCGAGTTTGACATTCCTGCTCTAAACTGAAATAAAAAAATTTTGTATTTATTTATTATGATATTTTTTTTATATTCAGTAATAAATGAACAACTCATTAATTGTTAAAAGTTTTATATATATTGCTTCAAACTGTTGAAGAATTTTAAAAGAAAATATGTTAATTTTGCTTAAATAAATATTTTTTCCCTTTGGCATTCTATAAAATAATAAATGTGAAGTAACAAGTACATACTTTTTATTCAATCTATTCTTTTTAATAGTCTTTATTATATAACCCTTTCAGATCATACATATTTTAAATGAGAAAAAAAATTGGGTGGTTTGATTTTTCTAATAGAAAAGGAAGTATAAAAGCAAGGGGAAAAATTAAATTTTTATAAGTAGTTTTGTTTTGTTGAAAGGTGCACAGAAGTACACCTCAGTGGTCTTAACTGCAAATATAAAAAAATCCAATTTCTTTTCCAATTACATTATTTTAATAAATCTTCTTTAAAAATGGAAGAAATTCATAATAATTAGGTTTTCAAATGAAATTTTTCAAAACAATTCTTTTTTATTAGTAAAGGAACAAAAAATGATTGCATTTAGTGTATAAAACATGAGTTCTAGATTTGCAACCTATATATCAACACTTTAATGCAGTTTTGCCTGGGATAAATCGAGGGAAATGTCCAATTCTAACGTATCGAACATCGCAATTAGTTGTGGTCCAGCTTTGACTTCCCAGGTGTTTATTGTAATATCTGGTGTTATATATCTCTGTAGTGTCATTTATATCCTCTTCCTCTTCATTTTCTCAACAAATGCATCAGCTTCATCAGGCAATACATCTTCAGAATTCCCTTAACTTGAATCATCAAAAATACAATCACTCTTTCATTCATAAATTCCTCAAATTCTTTCCAAGTTAAATATTTTAAGTCGGAAAATATAAAAAAAAGTTATTACAAGTTTCTTAAAATATATGTGTATAAATTAAAACTTAGATTAAAAAAATTATGGCCTATTATAAATAAACAAAATATCAAATCAACCTTGAATTAGCACGAAATAAACAAGATAAAAACTAATTTCTACGTAAATTTTATGTATTTCAAAAATTTTCTTAAATTATTGACTGGAATATAAACATCATAATATATCTATATATATATATATATATACATATCCTTACTTAAAATTATAAGTGTATAGCTATAAATCACACACACACAACAAAATGAGCACGTCATCTTCATAAAAAATAACATTTCACTTAAGATTTCAGTTTGAATGTCATTTGCATCTAGAACCGAATAACCAACAGAGGTGCACACCAAGAGTTACTTCTAATTAAAGTATTACAATTGTTTAAATTGTGATGATTATATGACCTATCAACTCTTGGAAATTATCTACATCAAACAAAAAGTACTCTTAAAACTTTTTTATTATATATTTAAAAAGTAGCAAACTTTTTCGGCTTCTTGTCGAGCCGGCAATTACTACTTTGTGTGTCAAAAATCTTTAGGAACAAAATACAAGTATCACCATCTGGTGGTGAAACTGAAAAGCATGAACGTGCGCTAAAGATAATCTTCGATCTGAATTGACTGCTTCCATCCGTTAATAAGATATGAAGTTAAAATCGCAGGTACACCTTGGGTCTGAAGAGGATAAGATTAAATTTGAAAAATATGTGCACACACAAATCCTTTTTGTTGTATGTTGTACCTTTAAGATGGATTTCTACGACACCTTCTTATTTATGATCTTTCATTCAAGCAATTAGAAATAAAATTTAATGTTAAATAATAATTAATTACGTGACTTAAAAGTGAAGAACTTATAAAAAATTTTAAAATATAGCATTGTATTCTGTGAAGACTACTTATAAAATTCATCATCTCTTTAGAAAACTAGATATTTTTAACTTAATATAAATTGCTCTTGGATTTTTAAAACACTGAATTTTTTTTTTGTCTGATACCAATGCGAAATTTCAAAAGGCGATTTTCAATCAAATAATAATTTTTTAAATAGGCAATGATGCTAAAATAAAGCAAAATTAGCGTCTCTCACAAGCAAGCAAATCTCTAGAATTTACAAAGTATTTTTAAAATTAGTTTTCAACCTTTATAAAATATTAATTAACTCTAATGTAATACATATATAACTTCAGTTTTAAATTCTTTAATTGCAATCAATACAAATATAAAACCCTGCACAATTCCTATTTTAATATTTTCCAAAAATCTTTTTAAAAATATTACCACTCATTCAGAGAATAAATGTGTGGTAAACATACATCTTAATCGATGTTCTGTGGAACTGAAATTAAAAGAAAGTTGATGTTTTTAGTTTGCAATAAATATATGTACTGTTATACTTTATACTTGTTTTGAAAAAAAAGTTAAAAATATAATTTTCTATGATTTTAAAAAGCTCAAAAAGCATTAGTTTATATATTTAAGAGAAATTTTTAATAATAATTTGTGTTTCTGCTTTAACAAAATTTAAAAAGGCAGCATTAGAAATTTAAAAATTATGACAAAAATTCACATAAAAAGTGCAAGAAAAGCCATTTAATGAAAGTTTTAGTTTTACAGAATATAATAAAATGTCAAAAAAAAAAAAAATACGGATACTGTTTGGTTGATTTTAGATTTAAAACTAATTATTTGAGCAATATGAAAGCAAAATGCATTTCAGAAGGAAAATATTATAATACGCAATTTATAAATTAGAGAAATGATTTCAAACTCAATAGGATAGGGAAATATTCAAAAAGTAATAAAATAGCATAATTTTGTTGTATTGTACGAGAATTTTTCTTAAACATACTTAAAAGCTGTACATTCAGTAAACAATTTATGTATTTTTTTAAGTTAGTACATAAAATTTATAAAACATATTTTGTAAATACTATAATCTGAAAAAGGTATTGTAAATTAGGTATATTTTATAATTATAAGCGAAGTGAAGAAATTAAAAATTAGTACATATTAATTTCCATAGAATTTATTAAAAACAGGGATCAACACATAGTAAAAAATAATTATATTAAAAAATAGTAAATCGTTATGAATATTTTAATTCAATAAATTGCATTTTTAGAATAGACAAGTGGTGAACAATTCTTGAACTGAAAACGAAGAAAGAAAACAAAGGTCAACGACAGCAAATGACATTATTGTTATATTTATATAGATGCAGCAAAATCGTTATTGGGTTGAAACAAAGGATTAGTACAGAGCTTCTCAAACTTTCAACATTTGCTATCCAGTTTTCAATCCTAATTTTCATCGCCCCCCCCCTCCATACTATAACAATGCATTGAATTCACTAATGTACTTTGACGCTAAAGCTACATCACGACTTTAATTATAAATCGTACGAAATATCAAGATAAGTATTAAATTTTGTATATGAAAAGCCTATAGGAGTCACTAGTAATTATTAAAATGGTTCTTAACTTAGTATTGATAAATTCATTATCAAATACATTGAGCAGTACTGATACATTTATAAGTATGTTATATCATTTGTAAATGTGTATTTTATTTTTTACTGTGTCAGAATGTATTTAGTTTTGCTTCCTTTCAGTAAATTAATGATTTTTTAAATATTTTTTTTCAACTTTCGATATGCTCACGCCTTCCAATGGAGGCACGCCCCACACTTTGAGAAACGCTGGATTAGTACATATCTAAAAAAATTTCAATTATACTACACATTAAACATACTCATTGATTTATTCATCGCAATGCGCTTGTGGTAAAACAAATACCAACCGCATTTAGGGGCGTTTTAAATAATCCGGAAAAAATGATAAAATTTATAAAACTAAAGGAATTAAATACGAAATTATTTCCTTTTTTGTGAAGAGTTATCCATGATAAAAAAAACCCTGATTTTACGATAGGAATTCTGATAGCTATCAAAAGGAAAAATCTTGTGCCGACTGTTTGAGTTAAAAAATAAAGTCACATCTTTTGAAGTGAACGAAGTTATGACTTTTCTTCAAAATTATGAAATGAAATATGGTTGCAAAGTTTGTACTATTTAGAAGGTATGTTTGCCCAACTAAATGAAGTAAACATATCTTTTTAAGGGCTAAATATGCATATGATGAAAATCAATATGCATCAATCCTTTTATACAGTGGGTCTTTAGTGGCTACAAGAACATCTCTCGACGGAAAACTTATCAACACTCTGACAAAGTTATACAGAAATAGTTAAAGGATAAAGCAGAAGCTAAGAGACTTCTTACTTTTTTTAAAATTATATTTTATTAGAAATTAGAGTTAGATTTATTTCGAAACCAAAGTTCTTTCAGAGCAACGTATATATTTATCTCATTTTCTTCCCATAAAAATTTTTAGCCGTCACTCAAACTGTGCAAGATGAACATATGTTAAATACCTGCATTATTATGGTTTACATTGATATTCGAAATAATGTTTTCTTAGTTTAATGGAACTCGTAAGATTTGTTTAAAAACGAATGTTGATAAAATATTGAAGTAAAAAAAAGACCTTTTTATTATGTGTATGGGCATTCTTTTGTGTTTTCCTGCTGTGTCTGAAGACAGGTTACTTATTCAAACAATATGAAGTGTGTTTATTTTTCAACTAAAAGGCCCAAGTAAAATGATAAGGGTACTTTTGGTGAATAGAATCTCAGTTGAATAAATATAAATTATTTTGATAGAAGCATAGAAAATGCTCTAAGTATGTCTGACTTTGGAGTGCATTTATTTGCTTAAGAATGCTCCTTTGGAAAAAAACTACAATAACATTTGATTATTCTTTAAAAATTTTCGAAGTTTAAAATGTATAACCATCTCCACAGAGACTATAACGCTTAGAATTTCGAAAAATATAACGCAGCTTCAAGAATGAACGTTAAAAGAATTTGGTTGAGTAAAGTATGAGTACAAATATAAAACACACACATACATGTGGCAAGTTAAGTGAATCTTTATTATTATTGATTGGGGTTTGATATTTGTTTCGCTCTCTTTCATTAGACGCTGACCAATACGATATTAATAAATTATGATTTTTTATTGAATAAAAGCCGTTGAGTTTACAGAAATGTCGATTGATAATTTATCCTCAAACACTAATACGAACTTTGGTTCGTTTCACATAGTGAACTTAGAGCGAATGAGTGACTATTAACGTCGCACTGTTCAGCTACACGAGGACTTTGGGCGACGGACCTCGTAATTTTAAACCATGGTCCAGTGACGAGGACGACACCTGAGATGGCACCCCCTCTCTAACTACTACACCACACCAACGGGAAGACGTTTGAGTTCTCGACAGATTTAACGTGCATCGCTCCCCTACACGGCGGGTCTTTAATGGTGCTGGGCTCGAACTCATGACATACTTACCATGATCCGATACTTTGACCTCTAGACTCTATTTTTAACACCCATTTATCAGCTTCACTTGTATGTGACGGAATCTTTGAACTCCATTTTTACCCACTTAAGGACAGATTAATTCGAAATTTTACTGACTTCTACAGGACAGAAGACAATACAATAATTTAATAATTTTATTCCATTGTCCTGTTCAGGAAAATCAGGATTAACGATTTCTCATTTTCAAGTCCCATACCGCATCTGGCGACTCATTTCAGATCCCATTTCCAGATATTGCGACTCATTCCAGATTTGGCGAGTAAAAGATTAAATGACAACTTAGTTCGATTAACTATAAGGGTGTTTATTAGTCTTTTTTAACTATAATTTATTTACACATTAAGCTGGACTTCGTAGACACTTTGCGGCAATTAAAAATAATGACTATCTTTGTAAGTTGTTAATGGCAAAAAAAAAAAAAAAAAATGTTTTCGGGAACGTTAATCTGTAATAAAATTTTTTTTAAAAAAAAGGTGGTGAGGATGTTAATAAGTGTGAGAATTTATACTCTATAGATCAGTGTTTCTTAAACTGGAGTCGCTACACCAAATGAGATCTCTTACCTTGCATCTGGTGATGCTAAAAATTTTAGGTTTTTTGATATAACTTTCTGGCGTAAAATAACTTGTTTTACATTAATAATAATAATAACTGGTATAATTTAGTTGTGGATTTATACTCTTATTGAAGGTTTCTGAAACCCCAACACAGTATATTTTTTTTCCTTTTCTTTTTTACTACTTATTTATCCGAGACGACACACACACACACACACACATTTTCGTCTTTAACAACCATAACATCAAAGTATCGATCAAATATAAAGAATATTGAGTAAGCAAAATATAAATCCAGCGTTGTGTGGACTTTTATTCCAAGATTTAATAAAATAACTAAAAATAAGTAAGCACATCCTTTCCATTGATATTTAAATCTTCATATGTCGTTTGTTAATGAAAGTTGATGATCGCAGAAAGGAACTGTTAAGATTATAGTTTATGTATTATTTACCCAGTAATTACATTATGCAAAGTTTCTTTTTTTATATTTTCTTACTTAATTAAAAATTTTATATTTTTATATTCAAAGTAAAAACTTATTTGCGTAATATACTACAAATAAAACCCATATAGAAGAATCCAAGAGTGTGTAAACTTTGAGAAATGTTTATGGGGTCGCACAAAGTTTATGTACAAAAAATGGGGTCGCCACCCCAAAAGGTTTCAAAACCATTGCTCTAGGTCCGGGGTGGGAATTACGTCGACCACGATCGACTGGTGGACCGCCAAGACAATTTGGTGTGACCGCCAGAAGATAAGCCGTTAGTAATTGTATACGAAAATATTCAAGATTGGCTGGCAGTACGCAGACTAAGTCTTCTACTAACTATAATTACGAAAACAAATTCTAGATGAAAATGTTTTATTTTTTAATGTATTCTGGGAATTGTTTAGTAATAAATGCATCAGTAGATATTATTATATTTATGGCTATTATTATTATGTTTATATTTTGCGTTTTGCTTTGAACGCGGTTTCAAAAAAGTGAGTTTTTCATTTTATTTAAGTAGGTAAGTACACATATTCCGTATTTATTATTAAATTATAACAAATATTGTTGACTTTTTCCTTAGCTCACCACACCTGAGCAGTGAATTTTTAAAAGGAGGCGCAGAGTGGTGGTCCAGGGTCGAATGGTCTACCATTCTCAAATCCTACTCCAATACGCTGCCAACCATATATTTTTTTTCCATTTTGTAGATTGTCGGGAACAAAGGACAGTAAGAAATAAATTATTGAATAAATAATTAGCATTAATTAATAAAAAATTATTAGTAACAAATACTTAATTAAATTTTACGTACTATATACATGAGATTATAATCGATTGAAAAAAATCATGGGCTATGGAAGAGGGTGTGGAACCATGGACCCTCCCCCCTCCCTTTTTTTGTGTGGGCCACTGATAATGGGTGGACCACAACACCTTGAAAAAATTAGAAGTGGCCCGTACCCTGGAAAAGCCTGCCCACCCCTGCTCTAGGTTATGGTATTTATTACATATCTCCTCTGTTCATGATAAAAACTACTATTATTTGAACTGAATTCTCTTAATTACGTACGCAGATACTTCTTACATCTTAAAACTATAGTATTTGGTGATTAATAAAGAATTAACTAAAAACACGCGATTAACTAACTCAACTTAAAATGAAATTTCATCATTTTTATTAATTTCAAGATAACTTTGGGACACAACTCAATTTTAGCATGGAAGGATTATTATTTATATAATCAAATAGTTAAAAGAAATCATTGATGAATATCTGTTCTTAAAATATGTATAAGTCCCATGCAAAGCATTACTGGTAGAATACTATGAAGAAGTTTAAAAAATAACGCATTTACGTTCTAGAAATTTACCGTCTCTTAAAAAAGCTCAAGCACACGTTTTTTGAATAAATCTGATATTTTCTTTTTAATCGCTACAAAGGATTTAAATCTTATAAGTTATTTAAAAACTGATTCAGATATTAAAGAAAAGCATGATTAAAAACTTTAAAAATTAATTATATACATGCATGATTCCATGAAATCGCAAAACGATTAATTTATTTGTACTTTTATAAATTCAGAAGTTAGTTAATAAATAAAGAAGTTTTGTTAAAAAATAAAGAATAGTATTACAAAAGTATACAAATATAATAATAAGAAATCAATCCAAAAATAATAAATATTAAAGCAGATTTAGACTATAAATTGAAAATTATTAGACGCGTTGCATCAAGAAAACTTTCTTGAAAACAATATTTTGTTTTTCCTTATAGCAATTTTTTTACGACATTCCATCCGAAATCCAGAATCATTTCATTCTGTGAACAATTCAAAAAACGATTTCTTCCAATTCCAATTCGATTTCAAAATTCATTTCCTAGAGCGTAATATAGAAGACCAAAATAAAACGTTCTATTTTATAATGTTCTTTTGATGAAATATGCCCCGCAGATTATTAGTCTTCGTTTTATTATTTTTTGACATCGAAATAACAACTTAAAGAGAAATTGAGACACATACTAAAAAAAAAAACTTAAATAGAGGAAAACAGAATCACACACAAGAGGAGAAAAATCGAAAGCAGCCAAAAATTTAAGTGAAACTTAAGAATTCCCAAGATGATAGCGAAATTTCAATGATTCTCCGAAATAAAAGGATTTTCAGAAAGAATTAGAAAGACTGAATACAAATTGGTAAAATAAATGGGAAGTATTATTTCTCTTGTGTTGTTAATAAAAGGGGCACTAAACTTCCTCTTCACACACACACACACACACACACACACACACACACACACACACACACACACAAGAATTCAATATTGAAAAACAATATTCCTAAATTAAATATATGAACGAATTTTGTTCTAAAAGGTTAAAGTATGAAACTTACTGAGAGAGACAGAGAGAAATGGTTCTCATATTTTTCAACAAAATTTCTAGAATACTCCTACTAGGGTTTTACTCCCTTCTTAGTTGAATAGGAGAAATTCTCTCTGTGAAAGATTTTTCAACAACGAACCAAAAAAAAAAGATTTTTCAAGTTTAGAAAAAAAATACGTAAATGTAATGAAGTATTGCATAATCAGTAAATAAAACAAAGGAAACTTATGTTGGGGCTTAGGGAAGCCTGAAATAAAAACTGTGACGCAAGCGTATGAGGAAAGAAAATGTTTGGTTCTTAAAGAGATTTTTTTTTTCAGATCCAATCCACACTGTGTGTGGCAACTAAAAATTTTTAAAAGTCTAATTTTTTGCTTAAAATATATTTAGTTTCCCCTTAATCGACGTAAATCATATTATATCTTCTTGAATGCATTTATGTTTTTTAATTCTGAAAAAGAAACCGAAATTTTATTTAATTTTTTGAAGTACACTATCTACATTGTTTATTTATCTTAAAATTATCTTCGGACAATCATAATCAAATTTCTTACAATTTGATCGTCTAGAAACTTTTATATAACGTCGTACTTCATACAGAAAATTTGTCATATATTAATGATAATGGGAAATTAGCACAGAGACACTTCACAAAAAGTAAAAACATATAAAAAAAGGTATTATTCAAGTTGGGATTAATTACATACGAATAAAATTCTATTTAAAAAAATGAAATGGAAATTTTCTTCTTTCTCCTTCCTTCAATTTTATTTTATTTGCATGGAAAAATTATTTCTCTTTCCCTTTTTTTTCTTAAAAGTATTGACGAATTTTCACTTTGGTATAGAAAGAGAAAACCAAAGCAGAAAAAATATCAGGATTGTTTTTTTTCATTACTTAAACATACGAACGATCAGACAAAGGTCTCATCAAAGTTTATTCACTGAATAAAATAGAAATTAATGGTAGTTTATAAGTTAAAATAATTATTTTACGTGAGGTAGAAATTATTGTTATGAGCGGTGATCATTAAATAAACTAGATTAAAATAAAGAAAATTAATGTTATTATAATCCGATATAGCTTAATTACTTTAATATTTAAGCTAAAATAATAATTGAATGACTTTGGCTTACATTTTATAAACAGTTTAATTAGTTTGATTTAATTGCACAAATAATTTAATTACTTTGATTTACACTGCGTTAATAATTTGGTTACTTAGAAACTTTAATTTATTTTAAAAGTTAACTTACTTTGATAGTTAAATTATATTAGCTTTATACTTAAGAGTTTTAATTACATAATGAGCTTTTGCCAAAGACTCTCTAAGTCTTAAGTCATGTTTAAATGAAGAGGATGGCATATCTTAAGGCTGAGTTATAATATTAGAGAATTTTTCACCTACGAATAAGATAAAATTTTGAAATCAAGCTGGATTTAAGATTTAGCAGTTTTTTTATGTTTGATTGTATAATCATCAAATCAACATCAAACTGATTTTAATTATGACAAAATGAAAATGAGAATAATATCAATAGAACGTCTTAGAATAGAATACTCATGTATAAAATATATACATACAAACTCGAATAAACATAATTAAAATCTCGAAACTATATTTTAATAATAAAATTCATTTTTAATTTTTTTAAATCATTACATTAATTTTACAGCCAATTTACTACAATTTTAGGAAAGTGAATTGAAACTCAATATCTGCTTTTGCCATATTTCAGTCAAGACTTGTGACGTTTTTTAAATCATTTTATAATATCTCACTAATATTAGTTCGTCTCGTTATAGAAAGGAATTTCTGATAAAAGGCATATTGGTCAGCCGAATAAATAAATAATTATTATTAAATTGCTTTCCCCTTCATTTAATAAGGAATATTCTCCAAACATTTTCAAAATAAAAACTTCTTTAGAATTAAAATTAAAAACTTTTAGTATAATTCAGAACTTGAGTGTTTATTTTTTTTCGAGTATCATAGTAGAGTAGATCGTGTTTATGCGGAGGAAAAAATATGTTATTAATCGGAACCTACTTATACGCAAAAGATGCTCTATGGTGTGGAGATTAGGAGAAAAATAATTTCAAAATTTAATATTGCCACAAAAAGGGTTGAATTTTTGAAAAAAGGGAAAAAAGACTTAACTTTAGTTAGATGATTTTAAACTCAAAAAATAAAAATATTTCTCTACAATATAAAAAACCAAAAGTGATTATTATTGATAAATGAATACTAAGTAGTGAATAATACAATGTGCAACGCGACACATTCATAACCCCTACTCTCCCTCCCCCGAATCTTTGAATGTCTCCGATCCAAGCTTTTATCTGCCTTTCGCTTAATAGTGCACTACAAATTTTGACATTCGGTTTCTTAAAAAGCAATTTAATACTAAAGAAGCTATCAAATGGATCCGACGTTTTTTTCTCGTAACTATTTAGTTGTGTTTTCATTGCGATACAAAGTATGCCACAAAATGAAAACGAGACTTAGTGTGTAGCAGCGCCAATTTAAGCTCATTGAGGGCCCTGGGCGTAGAAGATCTAAGGGCCCCTTGGGACTGGTGGATTGAAATTTACCAGAAAATCTGGTAAGCCTAGCTTATCCGGGCCCCTGGGCACCCACCCGAAGCTCTCAGTGGATAAACTGGCACTGAGTGGATAAACTGGCTTGAAAAAAGAGTGGAGTTGAGAACAACTGTTTTGGTGACGCCATCCCATGCACCTCCTCTATCCTTGTGGCCAGTTTCACCTTAATCGATCACGCCAGTTAAGAGTATTGCGTCATCGAGCGAACACGTGCAATTGCATTCTGCCGGGAAAATGTCGAATCAACTCCACGCTTCTTGTGAAACTTAAGAAATCAGCCTCGAAAACATTTCAAATATTAACCGAGGCTTATGGAGATGAAACTTTGTCTGGTGCACATGTGTTTGAATGGTATAAAAAGTTTTCAAAGGGAAGGGTCAGCGTAGAAGATGATGAGCGTGCTGGGCGTCCATGGTTCAGCGATTACAGACCAAAACATAGCCAGAATTCGTGATATAAGTGGATTCCCACTCATATCAATGGTCAGGCTGTTAATCAACACTACTAAATTGAAGTACTAAAAAGACTTCGTAAAAATTTAGGGAAAGACCAGAATTGGAGAGTGATGGATGGCTGTTTCACCAAGACAATGTATTCGCTCACGTGGCCCTATATGTCAAGCAGTTTCTGACAAGCAAAAACATTACTGTGGTGGGGCATCCTCCTTATTCTCCTGACTTGACCATACGACTTCTTTATTTTCTACAGTTAAATCTTGCTGAAGGGAACCCCTTTTACCTCAGTTGAAGAAGTTCAGGAAAAAAACGGAAAATTTCCTAAATGGACTTCCAAAAATCTCGTTCTGGAACTGTTACCAACAATGGCAGCACCGAATGCGGAAGTATTTGAATATTGAAAGAAACTAATTTGAAAATGATTATGTCATGAAAAACTGAGTCAGTACGTATACAATGATTTGTTGGACCAGTCTCGTCTTTTTTTTTTTTTCGTGTCACATCTCGTACATGTTAAAACGTTTTTACCATTAAAAAGGCTGAAACGCCTAAATTCCATTCCCCTTGTAGCAGCACTTTCCATAAAAACTACTTTTTTATTTCATTTTCCCCTTTATCTATATACCAGAGAACATCTTTGTTAGATAGGTAGGTTTTGAAATTCCGCAAACATTTTTTCGATCCACTTTAGTATAAGTCTTAAATACAAGCAATTGAATACCAGTAATTTTTTATTACTTACTATTCTATTGTCATCGAATACCACCACTAAAATTATACTGATTTGTAAGATTAATGTAATATAGTGTATTAGGGCTTTCCATAGTTAATTACTATTGTGTATTTTTTAATTGTTGCAGATAATTCTTTTTCTATGTAGTATCTTTGTGTTACGCACAACTTAAATATTTGCAAGATGATGAATGAGCTGATATATGGTTGAATTTTCCTAAGTATGTATTATTTATTATTAATGACTTGGGATTCCTCTCAATGACCTTTAGTCAAGGAGTTAATTTGTGTTTGAGTGTTTATAAAAAAAATCGATTCTTGGGGTTTTTCTTGTTATTTCGTCCTTTACGTTCTTTAGCGGGAATATTTTAAATAAACAGTGTCTTTTTAAATAAAAATTGATACATTTTTAATAGCTATAAATTATTTTGAATTTATATTTCGTAAGGGTCTAAAAATAATATTGGTTTCTTTCTTATTATTTTAGGCTACTCGTAAGCAAGTTCCTGAAAAATTATTGAATATACAGCAAAATTGCAACACATCAATAAACTTGGAACTGTTTTCTTGGAGCAGTCAAAATGTACATGTGAATGTGGAATTTTAAGGTATTAGCTGGTTTAAAATTAAAGGTTTTTAAGAGAGTTACATTTTAAGATGTTATTCTATTTTTTCTATTGGCAATTAAAAAACTCTTAAGATATTCAATATTTCGAAAAATATGTTAACAAACTAATTACACTGAATCATAACACAATGAAACTTCTATATTAACTTCTGTTATAATAATAATAATTTCATAAATTTCCAGCAATATGGATATTTTTTAAATATATCAAACTGGTTAAATTAAAATGCTTATTTGCCATTTTTCCATATAAAGTGATACTTGGTGAATATTTTTAAACGTTTCTTATCTTGCTCTCTCTTTTTTTAAAAATTCTCTGAGCGCATTTTCCCTTTATTCGTTTTTGAGGAATCAGATCTAAATCTATGGACATTTGTCACGAATTGTAATAGTTATACTTATCCAACGTAATTATCTCATAGTAAGGTTCAATTAATTAAAATTTTATATTCATGAAATTTTCTTCTTTGTTGAACGAGAGAAGGAATCGTTTAAAAAATACAAATACATAATTGCAGAGGGAATTTCAACTCCAAGAAACCTTTTGAAAGGTTTTTAAGTAATTTCTATATATCTCATTCAAAATTGGTGATTCACGTATGTAAATGTATGAATTTTATTTAAAATAGGTATCTTGAGCTTAAAAACATAAATAAAATAAATATGAGAAAAATCTAATCTCCTTGTAAGGAGAAAGATTCTACAGTTTTTTTATATAAAATTATACTTTTATCCTGATATATTTTATATTCCATTTAACTTAAAACTATATAGTATAGAAAAATATAATTTTAAATTAAAAAAATATAAGATTGAAACTTCATGAACTTTTTAAGAAGTTAAAATACTGGGAGATGACACCTAAAATTTTAACAAAACCTAAGAATATTTTTTTTTATCTAAAATGGCTTAGACATATCTTCTAACTTCATTAAAACCTCTTAAAATTAATTTTTAGTAGCATACATATAAAAATAATAAAAACATACAGCAATGTGAAAGTATTAAAAAGTATTTTATTTTGTACATGACAGTAAAAGTCATCTAATTTAAAGAATAAATAACACGTCATATTTATATTTTTATTTCGACGAAATAAAGTTTGCATCAAAAGAATATAAAAAGACCAGGATCTTCAAGCTAAATAATTAAAATAAATTGCTTTATATTTTTCAAAAATTAAAAATAAAAGTTACGAAATGTAAAGATGCTATATCTTATTTTAGATACTACATAAAAAGAGGCATGGCTTCACTAAAGAAAGGTTACTTCAATTTCAATTATTTTCTAGAAATACTAAAATGAATAACTTTTTTCTCTGCATGATTTATTTGTGTATTCGAACAAGAAAGAGCGGAAGTTTTGTGATGCTGTTGCCAAAGCCCTAATCCTTGTGCGAGCGTAGCTCCATATTTCTTTTATAAAAACAAAATATATTACCTTTTATATATAATCAGAAGATGTAAACTTAGAAATAGATATTGTAAAAAAGTATATTCAATTAAATTAGTTTATATTCTTTAAGGAAGACGGCGTTCTTTTGAAAAATGTTCTAATTAATGTTAGATTAAAAGCAGCGTGATATAAAAGGGTAAATAAACATATGAAAATAACAAAACTGAGCTAGAAAAATTGAGGCAGAATTCATCCAGTAAAATTTAAAGCTCGTAGATATATTCTTTTGTCACATGGAATGTAAAAATGAGAAATTTTTCAAATATATTTATAACTTAGGAAGATCCTAATTATTTCCTTGTAAATAATTAAAATTATTATTTTGGGATAACTACAGTATTTGTGCTTCAAAGTGGCTTAGACTTATAATTCTTATTTAAAAAACAGTGAGTAAATATTTATTAACGTCGCACTGTGGAGTAACGGGAAGGCAACGAACATCTCATTTTTTAACCATTTTCAAGTGACGAGAATGATGCTTGAACTGGCACTTCTTCTCCAAACTACCACACCATGCCAATGACAAGACTTACAGCCATAACAGTTTTAACATGTATTAGCCTCTTTATACGAGGGGTCTTCAGGGGCACTTCATGACACGCTTCTGGCCGTAACCTCTAGGCTACTCAGGCCACTTTTGGAAACAAAAATGCGAAATTTTGGTGACTAACTACACACACATTCGAAGAATATTTTTTTTTCAAAAAATGGATTTTTGAATAACATTTTATGGCTTCTAGGTTGACTGTCGATTATAAACACAAAAAATACCCAAAACGTTTTTTTTTTAATATAATACTTCTTAAAAAATTTGGAGGCTTGTATTAAATTTTAACCCTCCGTCGGACGTAGATGGCCTGAGAGGCCAGCAAAATGCATTTTATGTCAAATTAGCAATTTTAGTTATTTTAGTTTAAGCTTCATTTTGTTTCTTAAACGGTTCTTTTTTGTACAATTCGTCGTATTTCTTTCTTTTTCCAATGCTTTGCATTAAAATTGATTAGGGGGAGGGAAGTTGAAATATGTTTGTGGCCTCTCAGGTCGGGTGCGCTGATTATGTTGTGTTCAGAGGTGCGCCCGACGAAGTGTTTGTTAAATTTATACTACACTTTTGCTCTTCACAAAATTCGAATGTTATTTTTCTTCATACACAAAATATAGAATAGATTGTTGAAGGAAAAATGAACCACAATACAAGAAACATACAAGTGATTTCCTTAAAAATACTTTCTGAATATTTTGTTTTCCTTAATAATCCAAATTTTAGATAAATATCTACGATTTCCATTTAAGCTAACATTTAATACCATTAATTAAATTTAAGTTTGATATAGAAAGAAAGTGTTTAGTAAATATAAGAGAGAGAAAGAACACAAAATGTATCAAAATTTTATTCCTGTTAACCAAAATCGGCAATTCCTCATTTATTTAGCAATCAAAAGGCATTCTCAAAGCACCAGCATATAAAGATAAATTTTGTGATGTAGTAACAGCAATTCAAGCATAGATACTACCTCTACTACAAAAATATGCACACAAAAAATTACAACAAATAAAATGAAATAATACAGCTTTCAATAACTTCAAAACATACGATCCTCCTTTTCTCTTCTTTCAAGCATTAAAGATGTAGCACATATTATTTCCTGTCTTTTGCGTCATAAATAACATTAACATTGACTTTCAATGATAAAAGAATATTGACATCCGACGTTGTTTTATTAGAACGAATTGAAAAGGAAACGCATTACATTTCCATAAATTAACGTGATTCAAACCGAGTTAAGACGCAAAACAAATAAACCTTGGGATTTTCAGAATTGCTTTTTAACTTGCAGCGACACATTAGCGAGACGTTTTTCTTTCAGTTATTCTAAAATGTTACGATTTATTTTGATAAGAAGAATTGGAATAGAGGGGGATTTAGCAAACAAATATAGTGATATGTAATTCCGATGGAAAAAATAAGGAAGAATAAGATGTCTTTTAAAGTTGTATAAATAGCTTAAACGAGACAATTGTTTCATTGTTAACAAATATATTTATCTATACTTATGGCGTAACATAATATAACGGGCAACTGGGGACAAATCTCGAAGTTTTTAAGCTTGGTCATGAGTGTTTACTATAAAGGAACACGAGAGCTATTGGCGACGGACCTCGTAATTTTGAACGATGGTTAAGTAACGAGGACATCAGAATTTATATCCCACTTTCTAAACTTCCCCTCCACGACAACGTGGGAACTTGAGTCTCGATTATCTCACTTTAACTTTAATCAGCCCCTTTACAAGGTGGGTCTTCGATGGCACCAACGCTCGAACTCATAACACGATGGTCACGAATTCATGACCTTCACCACTACGCCACCGTTGTCACTCAAACTCGATCAGATAATGATAATAACACGCTAATGGCGGGCAATGCTATATGAGAACATTGTAGTTCCGTTAAATTTAACACACAATAGTTATTTCCCTGTGATTTTCTTATGTTATTTAGAGGAGAGTCAAAAGCTTTCAATTTTAACTACACAGTTATCATTGAATCTTATATGTAGATGAGTACTCACCAAACAATTTATTTCATTCCACCGAATGTGCCACACAAATGATTTTCTTGAATTAATCGTTTTCTAAAATTGCAGTTACAGAGACGATGATGAGACCGACGAGGATGGTAACTCTCTCCATCACCAACTTTCCACAACATATGCAGAATTACTGAGGTTTTTGTTGTTTTAACAAATATTAGCGCGCTTCAATTATTTCATATAGATGGTTTTCAACAGACATGAGCCTCGAAACTAAAGACCCATCAGGCCGTTGCATTAAATAATTGAGTTTTCTTTGCTCCTAACGTTGCACTAGAGGTGCACAGAAGGCTCTTACGAGATGTAATGTAATTTTAAGCAATGCTTAAATGGGGGTAGGGGAGGGAACAGTCCCTGAACTACTATTCAATTTTTCAAACTTCCTCCTGCGTTAGAAATCTTTTGAGATCCAGTTGTTTGTAACAGGAAACATTTCCCACAATTCTACAGCATAGAATCTAGATTCAAAATTGTATTTTTCGGCTACCGAAATCATGCCTGTGCTATCAGACTATCAAAGCATCCTTCTTATACGATGTAAAATAAAACTTGGGAAGTAAAATTAAACATTTCTTATCATTATTTTAATCAAAAAGGGTTTTGGTATAACTCATAAATCATTGAGGACAGAGAAAAAAAAAGTGCAATTTCTAGTTTGCAACTATTTTTTAATGACTTTTTTACTTCGCAGATTTCTACTATTTATGATTTTTTATGTGATTAGATTAAAAGTTTTCTTTAAAAATATTATCTAACAGAAAAACTCAATACTTCGGCATTAAAAATATTTTTTATGAAACATATCTTCTTGGAAATTTTTTTTATCGACATTCTCCGAATAATCTCAGCAATTGTTCTAACTCTAAGCAGTGTGAAGCTCTTAAAAAACCGACAATAACGTCCCTCCGGTAAGCAGCGTAGAGATACTTAGTAACTCAACCAACCGAAATTGTTCAACGCTGCGTGAAGTTTTCCAAAATTGCTTTTGTAAAAAGTGTTCCTGGTTTCACTAAGTTCCAAACCATGTTCCTTTTGTTTTCTAATTAATTTCCTCTTGGTGGTTCTAAAAGTCGAAAATATCTTAAATACATAAAAAATTCCCAGTTCGATCTCTAACAATAAGTTTCAAATGTGTTGAAAATTGTTCAAGAACTATCGCCTAGCTTATATTGCTTTTTTTAAACATTATAAATATTTGTAACTTATTTTCACCTATTTATGTTTTACTTAAAGAGTGTAACAATCTAATGCATTAAAAACATTGTATTATGGCAAGATGGAATGTGAGAAATTACAAGGTATTTCAGAAACAAATATTTTATTAAAATTTTTTTAATGAACGAGGGGGAGAGAATACATAGCTTGAAAAATTCAAATATTTTCCTATTTTTTTTATCCAGTCCACTTTCAATATTTTTAATGGTTAATCGAATAACCATGTCATAAGTTCTTTCGAAAGTTTCCCATTGATTCAAGTTGAATTTTTACGAGCTCGATTCATTATGAACTGCAATAACTTTCAAATTATTATTAAAGGCTTGCTCAATCTCCAGAGTTAATACAGAGAGAATCATTGGTGTTATTTGGTAAAAAGGTAAAGAAACAAATTTTCCCACAAAATGGGGATAAAGTAAGTACTGATGAAAAATGAATAATTTTTTTATTGGGTTGCTGAAATCCATAACAAACTATGACAAAAGAAAAGGAATTCTCCATTAAGAAAAGCTAAAAATTGATTTATTTTTTTGTTATTATTGATTATTAAAGTTGATTATTTTTATTGAATTTTACACTTTACTTTTTCAAGTGCTTTGCATTTTGTTAGTTACCGATGATTTAAAATTAAATACTGTATTTTTATTACTACTTACAAGGTTTAAAACTATTATTTAATTGTAATAAAAGTAAATATAAGCTAATACTTGTTAACTGGAACTAATTGTTCTATATTTTTTTTACAGTTATCAAAACTTAAAACGCATTGAATCAGTGCATAAATCAACAGAAAATAATTAAAGACAAAAACTTCTCTTTTCACATGCAAGTTTATAAGATCTCCATCAATTGGCCGAGCAGTAAAAAAACATTCTTCTACAGATAAATTAAATTTAACTATAAATCTCTTGTGCTTTGAAAAATGCTTTTTTTTATGTAAAGTTATTGCAGATAAATAAACACACACACTCACTAACTAGCCCACGAATTTACGCTACAATATATGTACAAATACAATTCCAACAAAATCAAAATAATTTGAAAACCAAAGTTAATTCTTTCAATAATATCTTTTTTTCATTCCAAAAAAATAGCTGTCATTTAAATAAAGAAGGACTTTATTAAACCCGCCAAAATTTGGCTATAGCACTGATTAAAAATTTAATAATATCATAAAATCCAAATATTTTCCTTTTTTTCTACAAATAAGCTTTCTCCCATTTCAAATTTATTTTGAACTTTTTCTCTTGCTGCATTTTATCCATGTATTCAATTTTTGTTACTTTACATTTATAACTTTCATGCAAATATTTCATTCTTATTGAATACTTTTTCCTTTTAAAATGTATTAAGTTTTTTTGGTAAATTCACACATTTTTAAATGTGTCTTTTTTTAAAAAAGAATGGAATTACAATTTCAATGATGAATTAGATTCTTTTAAATATTAATTTTAAACATCCCTATAAGTTCTTTTTTTAATTTTCAGAATAATTAAGATCATATTTTGATGATTATACGGTTACAGTTAGTAAAAAAAATTCTTTCTTTCGATATCGCATTTGAATTCAATTTAAAAAAAATACATTATTTACATTTTATAGCGTGGCATTTCTTTTCGTGAAATTTTAGAATAAACAAATATGATAACAGTGCTCTTCATTTATTCGTTATTTTATTGATTTTGAGATATGGTACCCGGTAATTCCTTCTTTTGTGTGTTAACATTTATTAACATTCAATATTAGCTTCCGATTTTCCTCTACCCTCTCTTTTTATAGTGGCACAAGTTTCTCTGCATATAAATAAAGCAAGCCTTTTTTTTTAAAATACTAATCTGCCTGCAGCCTTTTATGTGTTGAAGTAAAATTTGAATACAAAATTAAGTCATTCCTTTGACCTATCAATTGATTGAATACGTGAAATATTGCAGAAGCTCAACATATTGATGAATCTAATCGTAAAATAAGTTTTCAGGAATTGTTATTTCGCAACTGAAGATAACTTACTTCTATTAAATTAATAATAATTTGATTATTTAACAATGATATTGCTCGCACTACCAATTAAAAAGGAAATTGAAATTTACTTTCTATAATTTGGCAATTGTAAAAATAATTGGCTATCGGATTTAGCTATAGGAAATAATTTGTTGAACAAATTAAACAAAATAAATATTTTAAGTACAAATGAAAATAGAAGAAATTATTTCTAAATAACGTGGAGTCGTGAATTCGATTCCTTATGCCAAATCTCAAAATGGAAATGTTTGACTGGGGTGTCAGCTGATATGTTGTCATCGTCACTTGACCGAGTTTCAAAATTATTAGGACTCTAGCCAATAGCTTTGGAGTTTCACAGTATGGCGTCAATAAAAACCCAAATCAAATACCAGGTATTATGAATACATTCCCACAATTTTATGCTGCATGATCATAAATTCTTAGAAATTCAATTTTATTTAAATTTATCATTTACTTGTAAAAATGTACAGTTGTTTATATCAAAAAGCAATTATCATTATTGAGGAACTGTTTTTTCCAACGTAAAGTCTTTAAAAAATATAGTAAATGTAAATAAATGGCTGTCTTGTGACGTCATGGGAAAATATACAAGAAAACATAACTATAATGTAACTGATAAATGTCGAATTTGAATACAAATTTATAATTATTATTCCATCTTGCTTGATTTCATTCCGTAAGCAAACATTGAACCTAATTTTCAGTAACGATGATCATTAAGTAGTTAATTTTTATTTTGTTTTATTTTATATACTGCACAAGGTTTTAGTATAAAAAGTAAAATTATAAAAGCTTCTATCCTGAAAAAACAAACAAACATGAAATTTGTTTCGAACAATGAAACAACATTCTTCAAAATATTTTTTCCCATATTACATGGAGTATTTGGAAGAATATTTCTGCATAGTTTCTGGAGTTCAATTTCTGTTTCCACAGAAATGATGCGTAGTTTCATTCCTTGTATTTGCTTTATATGGCAATTCAACTGCTGATGTGATAGAAAAATGTGTCAAATATTGTAATGATAAAACGACAGTAAATATCTTGCTTAATGTTTGTTGGATAGGGCTTACAAACATTTTCAGCTTCGTCTGATTATTGATTGTACTTCAAAAAGAAAATTTCAAAATAAATTTTTATCATGTTTTTCAGTTTGGTTGTTTTGCTCTTACCTTAAAAATTTTATAAAATAGGATACATTTTTTTCATGCACTTTATATGAATGTTCTGAAGTTTATACAAAAGATAGAAGAGGATTTAAAACACAAAGTAGAAAAGAAAAAAAAGCAAACAATGAATCCAAAAAGTTCAATAGAGAAATTCTTGTGATATCTGGCTCTTTTTTTATATGATTAAACCTTATGTTTTCGAATGAGAAGCCTCCAAGTAAATATTTTCTCACTTATTAACAAGAGCTAGATTTTCATTTTATAAATTAAAAAAAATATTTTTATTTCTCTTTATACTTTCAGCATTTATTTACGATACGGGTGGTAGAATCATATCAAATATAAGAAAATAACAACTTTTTAAATTTTTCTTAGGCCTTAAATGACCATTCAATTCTTTGATGTAGATTGTAGAATTGATTAAAATACCACATATAGTCAATTTTCTTAACTTAATATTATTGTAGTGTTATCTAACGTAAAATGTTCATTTATATATAATTTTCTTTAAATTATTTGTATTCTGAATAAAAATATTTTCCAAAATTTCCAATTATATGGTGTATTCTGAATAAAAATATTTTCCAAAATTTCCAATTATATGGTGTATTCTGAATCAACAGTCGAAATAAATTTCTTTATGCTTGTAAATTACCTCATCTTAGAATTTCAACTAAATATATATACATATGTTACTTCCACAAGAAAATAATTTAATTTTCCTTTCTATTTCTACCACTGATCAGTAGATAGCAAAGATAAATAAAAAAATTAAAATAAAAAATAGGACTTTAAAAAATGTTGCATTTACATTCCCCGAATGTATTATTTGTGTCATTATTTCATAGTTTCAGGGTAAAAAATATCCGTGCAATAAAGAGACTTCTAATATCCTAAGAGAATAAATAATAAATGTTTGAAATATTAAAGAGTTACAAACACTACACTTAAAATAAATCTTGTTCATGATTTCAGGATATTTCGTAAAGTAAAGCAAGTTTTAAAGATCAATGATTAATAAGGTATTGTGATAAATATTTAACAAATTACAATACAAAATATCTACAAAGCAATTTCTTTTTATCTCTTAATTCATTTCCCTCGCATTTAAGTAAATATTTAAATAAATTGAGCTACGTCATAAAATAGTAAGTTAGCAACATTAAACTACTCTAAAAAATTACGTCACGCACACTAGCTTGATCTAAAAGAATGTATTTACATTTAGTGAATATTTTATTTATCGAGTTGTTAAGATAATTGAGACTATATTATTAAATTCAAAACCTTCTGAGTCATTCCTAATTTCCGTACTGACAAAAAAGCTATTGTTTGGTTTGAAAATTAAATTTAGAAATTAAAGGCTGCACTTAACAAAACACTTTAATTAAATAACTTTTTGTTTTGGCATCTTAAAATTCTTAACGAACATCAATTTTAATATCATTGTTTGTACAGAAAAAAACTTCTAATGCGAACTCAACTTCAGTTTTGCTTTTGATTCATTAGTTTTTTTAATCGTATTTGAATTCGCTTTTAACCCGTACGATATGGATGAAAAATTCAACCTTCTTTAAAAAAGGATAATCATTAATCTCTTGCTTCAAAATTCATCTTAATCTTTTCAAAACTTTTAAATCTTTTCCTAGTTTTTCCACCAGTTTTAAAATAAAATATGCCGATATATTCTAAGTAATTCATATAAATTATGATAAGAAAACTGTGTTTTAATGTTGAAGAACATAAAAAAAAGCATTCACAGATTTGAATATATTAAATAGCAGGATGTATTACTAAAGAAAAAAATGAATCCTATGGAAGTTATGTAAAAAATTAAAATGTTCATATTAACGTGAGATTTTGAAGAAATAATCAGGTTTCAGCAAAGAAAAAAGATAGATGAGTTCAATTATATTTTTACAAGCATTCTTTTTTTAAAGAAATATCAAATTAGTAATTTAATTTCTTATCTTCTTTGATCAATGATTTTATTTTCTTCATAGGTAAATGGAAAAAAAAATTTCTACAAGATAAAAAATATTAAATGAAATGCACATTAAAATTAGTTTTCGAAAATGTCATCTGGTTATCGTTATTTTTTTCTTCGCCTGTTTTTTCTTAAAACTAAAAGATTTATTAAAGTAATTTAATTGGGTAGAAGAAAAAATTGTAAGAGAGATTGCATAAACTAAAAGATGATACCAAAGTGTGTATGTACTTCAAAGCTAATATATATATATAACACTTATCTCAATATTAATAATTTTTAAAGTAATATTTTAATATGCAAATTTAATTTTTTAAAAAAGGAAATCTTTTTTAAATAAATGTTAAGCCCGCAGATAAGATTACTCATGAACTGACAAAAGATGTTCCTTTGTCAACTTGTCAGACACAAAATAATTTTTTTCAATAGGGCTGCCATTTACCATTGCAGACCTAGTACGTTCCAAGGGAGCGTGTATCACTTTTTAGTATGGCACCATATACGTGAAACACCGATCGCCGCAATGTAATTTTGCTACCCAGTTTCCTCCCCAGAAGGAACCCCACTTCCCAGGGTGTTCTTGCTCAAAATTTGAGTGGAATTAAGCCAAATCGTACTGTCACCTGCATGGTGACACACTTTATTTTTCACATTTTAACTGTTGATTGTAAATTAATTTTATTTTCAATTAGCAAGATTTCCACACTAAGATCAAAGGATTTTTTTCCATGTTTTGAAGAAAAAGAATTGGACATGGAATCTTTAATGGGTTAACTTGGCATTAGAGCTTATAGCACTGTTTATTGCCAGTGAATCTAAAGCTTCGATCAAATAGAAAAGACGAAAGCAGGTTATCACAACTCAAACACATACAAATTCACAACACACACACAAAGGTAGAAGGGGAGGAGCTACTACCCTCCTGCCGAACCACTCCCCAGGGTGTTCTGCCTCAAAATTGGGGTGGAACTGACCCAAATCATTCTGTCACCTGTATGGTGCTCAAAGCTGTAGTTAACGACAGCCCTTTGTCACAATGAATGTCGTGGGATCTAATCGGACACTGTCGATCAGGTGGGATTAGCAATAACAATTACAAAACTTCCAGTTGACACCACGTGAAAACTTTGAAACTTAGCTGAAGTTAATATGCAGAAGCTCTTGTATCTACAACACTTTAGCCATAGATTTCTCAATTTCATCATTAGGCAACTTTTTTAAGTTAACACTTTATAGGAGATAAGCACAAAATTTATATTTTGAATAATATATATATATATATAATCACAGAAAATAAAGACAATTCTTTAAATGTCTCGTTATTTTTGAAATTTTCTCATCATTTTATTTTGAGACTTCTATAAAATTGATCCGTATTCGACTATTCCAAGCAAGAATCGCACTAAAATTTAATCATTCGGAATTTACATTTATTTTTTCCCTGCCAATTAATCTAACCTGTTAAAACAAGTGATCTTGGATTTCTATACGTTTATAAACATAAAAACTCATCATAGGAGAAAATAAAAAGATTCTACTCAATAATTAATT
Organism: Trichonephila clavata; assembly: GCA_019973975.1. Lineage (NCBI taxonomy): Eukaryota > Metazoa > Arthropoda > Arachnida > Araneae > Nephilidae > Trichonephila > Trichonephila clavata. Next base: position 139,651 of record BMAO01038331.1, on the reverse strand, counting down.
CTTCATAAAACAGGAGAAGATATTTTCATTAAATTACACAGTTTGACGTAATATTAGAAGAGATCGACTACCCACATCTTTGAAGTAAGGAAATACAATAAAATGCGAGCAACCAGATGTATGCGAAACCAATTATTTTGGCAACATATCATTAAAGTTACTGATAGGATTACAGGTAGATCGATTTTAAGAAAACGTCTTTGTTACTTCAACCAAAAACCCGAGGTATGCAAGGAAAAATTAAAACCGAGCACAAATCAATACTCTTTCCATTAATATTCCAAGCACAATACACACCATTGATTTAAGTAGGGATCTTTCGACACTGGCTTCATTTTGTTCGCTACAATACCTTTAAAGGTTCTTCACGTAATTGACGTGCTATCTTGCAAGGGTAAAGATAATTTTTTTTAATTATGCGTTACATGTCTTAAAAATTTGATTCGTTAGTAAAATTTAGATTGCTTTTGTCTTTCCGAAGATTTTTAAGTAAAAATTAGATATTTTCCTATAAATGTAATTACTCTATATTTCATTTCAAATTTAAAACGAATGTTTTTATATTTTTTTTAAGTAGGTAGAAAAAAAGGTTAAAGTTAAAATATGCGTAACTGCTGTATTATTTTCTTTTAGATTTAGAACATGCATTAATTTATATATGTGACCTTATATTTTGGAAAACGTGAACTATTTCGAAAAGGATAAAATGACTTTATGCACTGAAACCTCATTTGGAGCAAGCTGTTTTAAATTTTGTCTGATTATTTGGTAGAAGTGGATTAGAACTCTGATATCAAGTAGTAACTATCTGAAAATTGAAATAAACAATAGAATTTGTTTGGCTAATAGAAGTTTTCAAGACCTCAGAAACCAATTCAAGTCTAAGTTTATTTCTATAAACACCACGTTGAGCATACATAAAACTTTGATCAGGCCTATTGCTCTGAATGAAATGAATGTTGGACCCTTAATAAAGCAGAGGAAGAAAGGTTGCTTATTTTTGAAAGAAAAAAGTTAAGGAAAATCTTTAGACCTATTTAAGAAAACAATGAGTGAAGAATTCTTTACAATCCTGAAATTTACAGTAAATATCACAAATGGCGGGACTGGCATTGTGAAAACTATAAAAGCATCACATATTAGGTGGCCAGGCCATCTGTACAGATATGCTGATGATTTTCCTACCAAAAAAGTACCATTTTCGAAAACTGAAGAGACCAAACATAGAGGTCGACCACCTACACGATGGTTAGACGATGTTGAAAAGGACCTCAAACTAATGGGAATCAACCGATGGAAGGTCATCGTGACAGATAGGGTCAACTGAAGGAGGATCAGCGAGTCAGCTTTGGCCTGCAAAAGGCTGTCGAGCTGATGAAGAAGTGGATCAACTTCTCCAATTATATAAACATAATTTTTTTAAAATATTTAAATTAAAAATATTTTTTCAATTACGTTCATACGCGTATATCACTCTCGATAATTAACTTAATTTTTTACTATTGTACCACTTTTATCATGATCATTCAAGAATAAACTACGTGGTCATACATAAAACACATGTATATAATACAAAAAGAAGATAGCATTGAAGAATCTTGTGTGGTTATATGGGTATTTAGTTTTCCTATTTATGAAAAAATTATGTTTTGCCTGTATGGATGCTTTAGATCCAATTTATATTTATTCAAGAGATAACACATTTTTTATGTAGCATTGTTTAATTTGTTTTTGCATTTATTAAGAAAGGAAAATCAAATTTCCATTTTTTATAAATACTCTTGTTCTTTTCTCGCATTATTACTCTTTTCATGTGAATTACTATATTTACTCCCTTCTGATAATTTTAGGCCTTTGATATTTTTTAAAATTATGAAGTGCTTTATTTCGAGTTACAATGCAGTTACTACTAGCTGAGTAATAAAAAAAGTTAATATCATTAATTAACTCCTCAGAAATAAAAAAAATCCTTAATTATAAAAGAGCTTTCTAATTTAAAATTTTGCAACTTTAATAAGTCTTATTTTTTTTTAAAAAAAACTTAAGAAAACCATGCGGTTATTTTGAAAAGACACAATACATTCTTCAACTCATCCATGTCTTTTTATTCGTTTTTCTACGCTACCAGCAAAAAATGTTGAAATTAATTCTTTAAAAATTAATGGTAGTATTTTTATAGAATTAAAATTAATTTTCATAATGAAAAAAAGGACTTGGCTTTTTAGAGTGAAAAAAATAATACCGTTTTTTGTTAATAACTTTTTTTAGATCCTAGATGGAGATGAACGCATTAAAGTTTAATGACGGAAGAAAATTAAAAGAATTCTTGCCTATTTTTGTTGTTGTTTTGATGTCCTATGACGCAAGACTCTTTAAAAACAAATGATTTTTAGTCTCGAGAAAAGAAATACATCCATAAGCAGTGGATTCTCAGATTTTCTTCTTGTAACTTAAAAAAAGTATCTTATTAGGAGCTAAAAGGGAAATTTAAAAAGTATTTTTAAAATTCGAATGACATATGCCATACATACCATTGTTTTTGTTGGTACAAAGTGCTTTTTTCCACTCCAAGTACCATTTTGATTTTTTAAAAAATCAAGGACAATTTTTACTTGAGAGCCTTAAGCTCATTTCACTTTTCAATGTAATCTTCACCGATATAAAGAATTTGTAGTGCAGAATTTAGTCCTGGTGGAAACTTTCTGCCTGTTTTGCTATCCATTCCGGTACTGTCGTTGTAACGTTATTGTCTTCGTCATAACACTTACTATCAAGGTGTTTCGTTAAGTGTATTAACAAATGATATTCTGTGCCATGTCAACATTTACTGTGTCACCCAGAAACAGTAGACAACTAAAGCATCCTCTCTATCTCAGAACAATTTGCTTAACAGTACCTCTTTCGACAAGGAAAATCAAAGCGCTATCTAAACACACATTCGGTTTTGTTCAATTTAGTATTCTATAAACTCAGCTTGAGTACAGCTTATGATATTGTAAGCGTTGAGTCACAATTTCATGTAAAATACTTCTTGAAACTTAAAGAAATACTCGCACATATACAAACGTCAACGCTAACGGATATTTTTTTAATGGTATCTGAGCTTTGTGTATTATTAAAGAAGTGGTTTTTAATCACCGCAAAATGGATTAGTTAAGTTTAGGAAGATTTATACCACACATATGAGTTACTCAATATACTATTGGCAAAAAATATTAGTTGTCTTAAACCAACTTCAAGAGATTTTTATTTTAAAGAATTTAAATTTACCTCACATTATGGTTATGAAAGAAAAATTATATATTAGTTAAAGGTGGTTTCATAATTTTATTGCTATTGAAATCTAAAATACAAAGGTTAAAATGAAAAACACTCTCAGATTCTGACGCAAAAAATATTTCTCCCGTCGAGTCAATGACAGATTGGATAATGCCGAGATCAGACAAGTAATACTGTGCGGCGGTGTCCATCAAAGACCCATTTCCCGTCGGGAACGAGTGACGTCTCGACGGTCAAGCAGTTTCTCGTGGGATAGTATCCCAGGGTGGACACCCCGGCGCCGATGTCCTAAGGGAAGTCAACCTTTGACCTTCCTTGATCTAGCCGACATTAAGGTGCCGCACGGTTCTCACGCCAAACCACGGTTTCAAAGTACACCGAGCGAAGGGGAACTTTCGACCAATGGAAGAACGGTTTCACGGAATGCGTCCAAACAGAAGTGACTATACCCCACGTGTCACTTTCATGGGCGGGACGTATTTCACCTTTAAAGAGTCTCTGGGATCCCAGGAGAGAGAACACAAACGCAGAGACATGATCTAACTTCAACAGTATCTCCAATTCCAGTCAGCATCTGCGCCCCAGCATTGTTCCAGCTCTCGTTTAACGTTGCCTTCATCAGGAGCAAATACCGGTGCACTCCACAACTTTGCCTGTAACAGAACATTATCGCACCGGCATATCACCGCGGTATAACCCCCGGTACCGCTACAACTGCAAATAAGTAAGTATAATATATATATATATATATATATTTCGAGTAAGTATATATATAATACTTACAATAAACTAAGATGGGTTTCGTCAGACATTGTAACGCGATAAGGATTTTAGAGGTCATTTAGAATGAATCTTTAATAAGAGTAGAGTTAAATGAGTTGATGAACAAGCGCAGTGAAAATGTTCTCGTAGGTGCTTTAATTTTACTTGAGGAGTTAGTTCTACTTCTCTATATTTGAGGAGAATTTGTAAGCATAATAAGCATGAATTATTGAATTAAAAATGCCTATTAACATTATTTTGGATGACAACATTGATAAACAAGACAAACCAAGGGTGAAACATTTCTGTTGTCTTCGCTGTTCTACACGACTTCGACAGTGGAACAAAACACAGATTTCAATGTTTTTCGTCATACTAATGATTTGTTGGGAAAATAGAGATTATTTAAGCTAACTATTTGTATGACCTAACTGGGCTAATGGAATTATTTTTACGAGCAAGAACGTGTTAGGTATCCCAATATATATCTATTCTAAAATAAAGCCAATACCTCACAGTGTATGGCTCACAGTACTTCCTGTACCTACTGACTTCTTAACTATTTTTCAGTTGAGGAAGAATGCCTACCATCTTGTAAAATGAAACAGGTATATATTAAATTCCATCAGAGAAACATTTGAAACTTCGTATGATAACACAAAGTTGAATGACATTGTGCGTGATTTGGGATTAAATAGGATTAAAGCCGAATTGTTACGATTATGGCTTCAGAATTGCTAGGATTATGTGTTGGTAATGATGAACGTATTTCTATATAACTTAAAGAATGTCAAACATAATTATTTCAATAGTTTTTTACGAAAAAGATGGTGAAATAGGATTTTACAACGACTTTCCATAACCCATAATATCTTTATAACTATGTCATAAACCACAAAATTGGCGATATTTTATTGATGCTTCTATGAACTTAAAAACAGTCCTCCTTCTCACAGTAGAAAAATAAATAAAACTCTGTTTCTGTAGGATATATTTCAGAGGGAAAAGAAAATTATGTCACCTTAAAGAAGCTATTATTTGTAATGAATTATAGTGATTTTTAATAGAAAATTTTTGTGCTGATTTGAGTCATTTCTATGCTTGTGAGAATGTAACAATTTATGCTAAATATTCATTCTTTATATACGAAAAGGGCAGTCATACAAAAGCTAAAAAGTATCGTGCACAAATATAGCCTTCTCATAAGTGTTTGGAACCCAATGATAACAATGCTGTTAACCAACCTTTTGTAGCACCAATAAGTATTATTTCCCGACAGTCTAAATAAAGCTGGGATTGGTAAAAAGGTTCGTAAAACCTCTCGGTCGATATGCTAAGGCATTTGTGTTTGTGTAAGACTTGTTCCTGTCAATATTGGATGATGAAATAAAAAAAGTGTACTTACAGATTTAAACATTCGGAAACTTGTGAAAAATGACCAGTTGGAAACTGTTCTTGCGAAATTGGGAAAAAAAAAGCGCGTGGCTTTTATTCAAGAGCATTGAGGAAAATTTTTTTCCCAGGGAATAACAAAGCTGCAAATTACAAGAGTTTAGTTCAAATTATAGCAAAAAGTTTTAAGATCATACGCTATAACATGTCATTAAAATTTCATTTCTTGCCTTTCTTGATCCGGTATTTCCCAGACAATGCGAGAGCAAGAACTATGAGCATGTAGAACGATATCCCCAACAGATATTTCCTATGGAGTATCGTTATCGATCGCAATAAAATTCATTAATGCTTGCTGATTGCTGTTGGTTCACCAAGAGAGACGACAACGAATAATAATACAGGGTGGGTGGTGGAACCTCCTGTTTTGAAAATGCAATAAAACACACTACATGTTTCACTCGACTTTATTGTCAATTTCCGCCTACCACACAACATTGAAACATTGAATTTACATAATTTTAAACATAATGTCTGTTAAATGTCACTCTCCATAAACAATACACTGATGCAGTTGATTTCGAAAATTTTGAGTCACCTTTTCAAGCATATCAACCGAGATACTGTCATTTTCGGCTTGGATGTTGTTCTGTAGGTCTTCTAGGGTCTTGGAGTGATCTTTGTAAACCAGGGACTTCAGATAAGCCGCAGTAAGTAATCAGGAGGGGATAAATCAGGAGAGCGCACAGGCCAGTTTACGTCCCCTTGCAGAGAGATCAGTCATTCGAGGAAGGCTGCTCTTAAAACACCCATGGAAACCTTGTAGGTGTGGACAATAGCCCCATGTTGTCAATATCCCTTTCTTGGAGAGCGGGTAAGAAGAATTGTTGGATCATTGTCACATACCGGTCGGAATCGACACACAAGCCCGTTCCACATTTTAATTTTTCTAATGTTCTTCGGAGGTCCTCTCTTTTCTTTGGAGACATTCCCCGTTGCTCAGAAGGCATCCATCCGCATTAAAACACTTTTCCGATCAGGAACACGACCACATGGAGGAATATCGAAGTAATATGAAATGCAAGTTGCATTGCAATTACCAACCAACTGTTAGAAAAATACGCCTCCACAGAAAATGCTCACTGCTGCCTCGACCATAACATGTTTGAGACTGAAACAGGCAGGAACATGAATATTGCACTCCACCCTTTCCACCGAACCCCTCCACGCGCTTCTCCCCTCCCTACGAACATCAGTGCAACACGTTCAAAATAGGAAGTTACCACGCTCCACCCAGTATAAATACACAAAAACAGAAATCAATGTACTTAAAAATAATACACATAAAATGTATTTTGTTAAGAAATTTGTGAAAGAATATTGCAGGTAAATTTAATACTTTTTCTGTAATATCTCTAATACTGATAGCGTAATTATCCATAAATACATGTAAACACATACATAAAAAGGACTAATTAACCTTCTATATATTTCAAAGGGTATATATTCCCAAAATTCACAAATAATCTTAATAGTATTTAATATTTGAATATTATCAATCGCAACTTTAAGCATTAAAGGCTGAATATTGAAAAAAAGGTGTACAATTTTAAAATATTATCTAAAATTAATACTTTTTGATTTTACTTTTATAGGGAGGAGTGCAGCTGCACCTTTATTTATTCGAGGAATTACTACTGCTATGGAAGCATAGTTCACTAGAACAATAATGTTTCATACCATAAATAATGAACATCCCCCTATAGAATGGTATCGATTACTCACTGCAGAATGAAATAATTACATCTGATATTTCTTGAAAATTTGTATAATTTTTTATGGTATAAATAAGGTTGCCGAAAACATACAAGTATCTACTAACCACTAATTTCTGGACTTCTCTGATAGTTTATTTCATTATTAAATTATTTTATTAATAATATTTACTAATATTTCTTCATTAAGCCCTTAGCAGTCATTATTATGTATGAATCCTTAAAATATATTGTTTTGTCGGTTCAAAGCTTCTATTGATCCTTGGTGATCAACGTGAACTCCGTTTGGGAAACTCTGCTTAATAACTATTGGCGACATGCATGGTAATTTTGAGCCCCAATTAAAAGACAAGGAAGATACTGAGCAATTACTTTACATTCTAGCCGCTAACATGACGCTATTTGAGGACTCCGAGACTCAATAGAATATTTATTGTGCTAAAACTCATATTATTCTTTTTGAAATTTGGTGAAATCAAGTCCAGAACTCAAAACTCGACACAAGCATCAGCCGCTATTAAGATCGTACGCTTAATTATTAAGCTATTGTTGCTCTGAGTTCAAGAAAAAATAATAAATAATCTAGAATTCAAGTTTTTTTCTACATTTTGCTACAAAAAAGAAGAAAAAAAAGTAAATTTGAAAAATGATACTTACATATACAACAATATTGTAAAAAGAGTCTCATTTGTAATAAATGATAATAAATTAATAATTAAATATTTTGTAAAATAAAATCATAAAATGAAAACATCATTCAGCGTATTTTAAAGAAATAACTAAATTTAATATAAAATTGTTAAGACACGAAAAACCATATGTGCAAAATGTAGTTCGAAATTTCGATTTTAATACTTCTGGAATACATAGAGTAATAAAAATATATATAATTACATTTTTATAAATTTATGTAATTATTCTCAGAAATACTCGTTAAATTCTAAATCCTACACAAATGAATCTTTTACTTTGGAAAGACATTCTACGGGAAATTAAGATGCGAGTTCACGTTTCCCGTCTTCAAAGCGTTAGCTAATTTAGTTACGAGATAGCAGAACTTTAAAAGAAATCCCATTGTATTCGAGTAATTGTACATAATTGTTTTATCTTCTATTATATCTTTTAAAGTATTTGTAAGTAAAATTATTTATCATAATAGAAATTTGGGAAAAATGAAATTCAGCAGACAACTAATTATCCGAATGCTATAATAAGTGTAACAAACCTTTTAAATTCTAATCACCTTATATTTTTAAGAAACGAAAGATAAAAAATAACTTTTAGAAATAATTTCGATAGCTATTTTCATTTTTATTTTTATCATGAGTCAAGAAAACAAACTGAAGGCTTTTTTCATTATGGGAACAAATATGCTCATCAAATTGTCTTCCGAATTGATAAAATTAGCACAACACAATGAGATCCTTTAAAAATATTTAATTATAAAACACGCGAAGCGCCTTAACTGTTTAGAAGTGCATATGGCGATATTAATCGTTGCGTGTAACAGTATGCACGCAATAATTAATATTAAAACGGAATATTATAGTTAAATTATCCATTTTCAAGTCTAATAGAAGTACAACTGAAATTAATGCTGAGTAGATAAAAATCCATGAAAGGTTTCTGGGACTGTTTCGAAAATTATTTCTGCTGAGATGCAACAAAATTGTAAAAAGAACGAAATGTGTCCCGAAGTTCAAATGTATTTCGGTTACGCTTTGCAAAATTTGTGTGGTTATAAATGATCTCTCTCTCTCTTTTTATATATATATATAAAGGCGTGGAGAGAGTGGTGAGGCATTTCTTTATCTGGATCATCATTTTGACTTTGCAAGTTGCATATTAAAATGATATTCACTAGGCAGTCCTTTATGGCAGGAAATCTATTTATTGCACATTTGGAGTCACACAAGCATACACATATTAAACAATAAGCTGGGAATGGACGACACAATACAGAACAAAGAAGACGAGGAAACTATGCGCTGCAGCCGGCTACATGACTAAGGACAAAGCACAGAAGGAAGAGATTTCCAGAAACCTCGGTATTTATATATATATAGTAAGAGGGAAACCACATGATCTGGGTGGTTAGATGGGGTTGAAAAGGATTCCCGTTTGGAGGGTAGCTAGTTTACTATTTAAAAGTGGGTCCCCTGAAGGAATGAACCATAGATAATTAAATATTATAAAAGATTAAATTAATGGTTATATTGCACACACACACACATATATATATATAAACATCACTCAAACGCTACTATTTTAGAAATATTGCATATTGCAACATGAAATAATGTCTTTTGAAACACCTTAAAAATCCAATAGTATCTGATATTTTTTAAGAACTTGAGCCGTAACCTTCCTTTGGTATATTTGTGGCTTAAGAAAATACGTTCACAAATAGATCCCCAATATTTATGGAATCTTTTATAATTTCATTAACACAACTAGTGTCTACTCTCTTCTAAATCAAACCAGGCAATTTCAATTCGTTAATTTATATATATTCACTAAAATTTAATAATTTTTTAACAAATCGGGATCATTACAACTCAAACTATTGGATACTAGAATTATAAAAAGGGCCTGCTTTGGAGAAGAATCTTTGTACCTGAAAATCATTATTTTCCTTTAGAATGAATAGTAATTCTTTGATTGAAGATGGTATAAATTTTATGATTTTTCTTTCTTGAAATCGACAAATTAATTCAGAATGTCTGGAATACTTCTGTTGCTGTGATAGAATCAGCTTCCAATTTCAGAACTAAATTATTAAATATGCACAGCCTTAAGGGAATGTTTAGAAAAGCAATGTCGAACACAAATAGGTCTAATTTTTTTTAAAATTCTAGCTAGTCATAACACATTTTCAAAATCCCGGACATAAAACCTAGTCTAAAAACCCAGGACTATCCGAGCTAATCCCAGATGTGAGGTAAGCCTAACTATTCATCATTATAATCTTTATTTACGGAATAGTTAGATGCATTTCTAATTTAAATAATGCATCAAGTCCTGGAGGCATAAAATTTAATTAGCTTACCTTTAAAAAGGCTAATTTGTTTTGACGTGTTTCATAACTTGTTCTATTAACCAAAAAACATATCTTAAAAAATCATTAAAAGGAACAGAAGAGTTTGTGCGTAGTCTTGCGGGTTGTATTTAATTTGCGTATATAAGATTAGAAAAGTTCTTAATAACATGCACATAATCGTGAAGTAAAAAAAAAATCAGAGAACAGAAAATTAATGCGCATTCATTATTTCTCTTTGTTGTGTTTGACACTTCAGGGAATTTAACTTAATTATAATCTGCACATATTTTAGATAACTTAAAATATTAAAATTAATAAAAGCTACAGGCGAAGGATTTCATGGAATAAAAACACCTTGATATATATTAAAAGTAGGTTATTGAAATTAAAATTTGAGACTGATAAATATTATTCCATGCTGAAATACCAGCAACAGTAAGGGATTGTATCTTTTGACATGCATCTCTAGCATAATGAACTGCGCATGTGCATTTTTACTTTATGATGCACATACGTAATAGCAGTCATTGAACGGCATTATAAACGTAATATAATTTTTCTATTCTATTGAATTCACAATTCGTGTTCACAAAATAATATATTTAAAAAAGCAAAATAATCTATAGAGACTTTTTTTCAATTAAAATGCATTCAAAAATTAATTTGAATTCCTGTTTACAACTTCAAAATGTAGCGACAAATGCTATAACTCTTGTACCATACTACTTGTGGGCAAGCTAACCGAGTGATTATGCTCATGATCTCATGGCCAACGTTGTACTTGTTGAGTTGTGGGCTTGGGTCTTGTACCACTAAAACCTACCTTTTAAAATGGCTGATGTACATTAAAAAGGGAGAGGGTTATTTTTAAGTCACACTATACAGCAACACGTAGGCTACTGGTGACTGACGTTAAATTTTGAACCATTGTGAAGTGACGAGGATGACACCTGATCTGACACCCTCTCTCAAACTACCACACCATGCCAACGGGAGGACTTTGGGCTCGACAGGTCCAACATGCATCGTCCCCTCTACACGGCGAGTCTTCAGTGGCACCAAGACTCGATCCCTGGACACGCGTTAAAGAGAAAGAGGTGAGACTCAAATTCCTCACGTTGGCGAGGACGGGAAGTTTGGAAAATGGGATGCCAGTTAGTGGATAGTAAGTTTAGATGACGTTTTCTTCACTTGACCGAGGGTCCAAATTATTTAGTTTGTCACCAATAGGTATTGCCTTGCTTCAGTGTGCGACGTAAATCAAATTTAAGACAAATCCGTCGAATTTCTTAATATTTCATTTCAGTATTTACTGAGTACATCGTTGACTAATTATCGGCCATCGTTTTCGGCAGAAAATGATTAGAGCTTTACACCAAAAAATAACTCATGTACAGAAAGCATTTTTGCATGAAATTTATAGAAATAATGTCTCTATAATCACAAATGTGATTTCTCTTCGATTAATTATCATGAATTCTAATCGAACACAGCTTAATAATTTACTGCTTTTGATGATACCTACAAAAAGTGTAATATCTAATAATCAATTATGCCTTACTTTGCATAAAATTTACAAGATAAGAATAGTGGATTTGAATTTAGTATTAGTTCCACACACAAATGAGAAAAAAACAGTATTATTACTATGTACTTTTTATCAATAGAAATCCGTAGAAATATTAATATTACTTAATAGTTTTTCAGCGGAGATATGTAAGAAATAGTTTCTTCATTGCGAGGTATTATATTTTTGGATCATATAGAATGAACAACATAGAAGTCATATTTTAAAAGCAAAGCATTTATATATCATAATATACTCAGGATTAAAATTTTAGAAACTCTCCTTTTGAGAAAATTCAAATTATTTTAAAAATACATTTTGACGTATAATGTGTTTATGAAATTAAAGCAGTCATTGTGAAGTCCGCTTGAATTTATCACTTTTTGTAAATCAGTTCTCGAACACGAAGCAGTTTGAACATCACAAAGCTTCTGAGTGAGTGAGTGAGTGATTTTGGGGTTTATTGGCGCAAGAGCCGATTTCGGCTATACTGCGCTAAACATTTGTTTTAATATCTGTGGTCTAGACGGGAAGAGGAAGAAAGAATGAATTGAATGACAAGAAAGAGGGTCGAAAATAGAGAAGGATCACTAGAGTACCCCGGGTTCGTGAAGCCCGTGTTTACCAAAGACAGTAAACCCCGTGGGAAAAGGAAAAGATCACTAGGGCACCTCGGGATTGTGACACCCGTACTCACCTAAAGAAGGTGAGCCCCCTGAGGGGCAAAGCTTCTGAGATAGTGTGTTAACTTCTGAGGCATCCCTTACCTTTGTAGGTGTAATCTTATCCAAATCAAACCAATCAAAGTCTCAAAACTGTTAAATCAAATTTAGCTATCCTGGTATTAAATTGAATTCAGAATAAGAAAGAATATACCATTTTTCAATTCGTACAATTAGTTCACACACATTCCCCCACTATATATATTTATTTATATATATCTTGTTCAAGTTCTCAATCGTTAATAAAATACTTTTTATTTATCCACTCAAGTTCCTTTGCATTTTATTAAACTTGTAGTGGATGACACATGATGTTAATGCAGTTTTTTCAAATATTAATTCATTAATTAATGAATAAATAGTAACAAACAAAAATAATAGTCCTACTCCTTACATAAAAAGGAAAATCTTTTTTCTTGTCCCTGTAGCTCAATGGATAGCGCGTTGGATTTTTAATCCTAAGGTCGTAGGTTCAAATCTTATCCTAATTTCCGTGAATGTTTTTTATGATTGAATAAAGAGTAACAAAAATGACAGACCAACACTTTATATGGGAAGAAAAATCACGCCTCTTATTGTTGCGATTCTGCCATATGTATATATATATTAATTGTAATATACATATTTATATTAATTGTAATTATTTAATAAAAAGTAATTAAAATAAAAATTTTCTTTGTTGACCTAAGTAAGAATTGACTTAAATTTTTTTATATATACTTCTTGTTTCTATAAGAAATGAATTTTCACAAAAAAGAACATAAAATTCCTTATAAAAAGTATATTTTCTGTATTTTGTTGAAAATATTTTAAATACATTTTTCTTTAATTATACTCAAAACTCTTAATATGCGTTGTCTAACTGAAACCGATTTCTAATAATATTTCATTGTAGAAAGTAATACGCATCATTACGTATATGATTTCAGCAAGTAATTTCTATTCGGAAATATTTTTTTATCTTTGACATGCATGAGGGAAAATTATAGAATAATTATGTTAAAACTGTGCTATTGAATTTGATTAGAAATTTAGAGGATTATATTGAACAAAAATACAGGTTACTTGTTATATGAATTAAATTAAACTATTATAATGAAGCAGTTATGTGTTTATCTGAATTCTTCATTCTATGTGTATTTAACTTTCAGCTCGAACTGAATTCTATATGCAGTAAATGTTAAACATAAACTTTCACATGAATTAGTTGTAAATGGCTTAAATAATTTGAGTACTACAATACTCGATATTTGAGCTCTCATTAACTTAATGATCTGAGTACTGAAGGATTAAACCAAGGTGATATTCGTATGTTTATTGATATCAGTCACAGAAGCATATATTGAATAATACGAGATGAATAGAAGCATTCTGTGGATTATTTCTATGACAAGAACCATTAGTTGTCCAACAATATTCATCCATTCATGCGAGGCTTAAATAAATGAAGCTTACTTCCTGGTTATTAGAGCAATTATTACTGTATATTGTCCATACACATGACTATCAAGTCCTCATTAAAATAAAATATCAACACATGTAGATCATTGGACTACTTTCAAATATATCACGATATTTCTCAGGAGCAATTTGACAATGAAGCAGTGAGGGATATTTAGAAGATGAATTCTGATTTGAAAGCTTCACCCTTTTTGTCAAATCGAAGCGATTTAAATCATACAAATCGTGATTCTACCAAAGACCTTTAAAGCTAATGTGTTAGACTAATCAGAATAGCAGTTTATTTGCTGGTGGTGTTAGACTAATCAGAATAGCAGTTTATTTGCTGGTGAATCACACTTACAGTCAGCCGCAAAAGATAATGAAAAATAGTTATTTATGAAAAAGCATAAATCCTAGATAGAAAAAATTCTTTTATACTTGAAAGATATAATGAGTACAATATTTATAGCAAATCAAATTCAAGCCTACTCTAAACCACAGAAATATGGGAAATGCTGACATCAAGCAACCAAAAATTATATACAGCCACAGGATTATGTGATTTTGAGCTTACTGTAAGAAGGAAGACCTAATTTTGAGTCGTATATAATAAGTGAATGTTCTGCTTGTTTGTCACAGTAGTTTCTGAAAAACTTTCACTTGACATGTTTACTTGAAAATGAAATTTCTCTAGATTTTGGAAGTGCGATTGTACGTATACCAAACAATTACAAATCTTATGAAAAAAATCTTCAAATTATTTGGTAAAAGCAGTGCAAGTATTCAAAGAGGAATCAACAGTTATAATTTAAAAGAGGTCACAACTTTAACACACCACGAAAAACTCGGTCTAGGATTTTAGGTGACTGAAATGATAGCTACATCTTGAAGAAAGTCAAGAAAAGTGCAAGACTATGGGCTCCAAAATTGACAGTACACCTTGTGACTCATATCAACAATACGGTTAGTTCTGAAACAGTCGGTAGAATTATGAAGTCTAAAGAAGGTGGCAGTGATCCACACAGAAGACCACTTATTAGCTCAATAAATAGCCAGAAAAGATTTTTTTTGCAAAACAATATCCACAAGGAATTTTTCAGAAAAGTGTATTACTTAAGGATGAGTGAGTAAATATAACATTTTTGAAGTGATAGCCATGGAAATGTTTGGAAAAGATAAAAAGCTGAAATGGAGGTCGCAAACATGATACCTACAGTGAAGCACTGTGGTTGTTGTGTAGTGGTTTGAGGCTTAATGCAATCTGCTGGATGTAGAAGTTTGGAGCTTATTAAAGATACAAGGATAGGCTACAGTACGTGAAGATATTACAAGATATATATATATAATGTGCTATGAATTAGAGCTAGGTAAGGAGAGGGTCTTCAACAGGACAACGACCCAAAGCATACAGCGCACGCTGTGAAGGAATGGTTCTTGTACAGGTACCTCGCGGCCGCTACATTCATTACTTCTGTCACCTGACTTGAACGCCCTCGAACATTTATGAGATGAACTTGAGAGAAGAATAAGAAAATATTGCATTTCTGAGAAAGATACTTTTTAAGATGTACTGTATAGGATGTGGTCCAAAATAACACCTGAAACCACAGAAAAGCTTTTATCGATACTTAGGAAGTTCAAGGCAGTTATTGCTTCAAAAGGAGTTCCAACAAAGCCTTTATTTTATCATTTGAACATCATTAGACGCAATCTTGTGGTGCGCAGACTTTTGTGATGTGAATATTTCAACTAATTGGAATTTGTTTGTCCTCTCTATACTTAGAGTTTTCTTGTATTATTACTAGAAAGTTCTTGTATTATTACCAGAAAGCTCTTGTATTACTACCAGAAAGTTCTTGTATTTACCTAACAATAAATATGGCTTCTGTTACGTATATATATATAACAACTTGTTCCATTCTTTAATTAATGTAATATTCATTGGTGTATGCAGATTTTTGTGAATGACTGTAGATCGGTTTAGGCTCAGTGAGAGATAGAGAGAAAGAGACTTAACGCAAAATATTTACTATTTCATATGATTAAAGTAAGATTTTACGTAAAACAATCATGCATGGATACGACCATACCACACTTCATACGACTGGTGCCATCGTCCTTTTCTGAGTGTGAATCAAAATCATGAGATCCATCGTCAGTTGCTTATTATGTTGCTCTAATGCTTGATGTTAATAATAAAAACAATCAATTATATTTATGGTATTTTAATGGTTAAGGTTATCTGGCTTCATTTTAGTCAAGTTCCATTTCTTTAAACACCAATTGTATGGAGGGCTTTTGTACTTTAGTAGAACTGAACCCGAATTCTGAGGTAGTGTCGTGTGGAAGATAAAAGAGCGAGGCATAAATTTGGGTGTTGTTCTATCCCTTTACAGTGATTTAAAATTATCAGATCGATTGCCGAAAGCTCTTGTGTAGCGACTTTAATATTAACAAAACCATATTTGATAATTTGATGAGTGCTAGACTTTGTTTTTGAGGTATATGATGAAAAACAGTAATAAAAGATATAGAGTATTTTAAAAACATTAGCATAAAATAGAATTATAGTAAAACTTTATTTGAAGGAGAAATAAAAAAATATCTTGAATCCCTTTTTACAAGAATGATATTAACGATTTTCACTTGATCAACACTTTAATTTAGTCCAAACTGGCTTGTTTGCACAGATAGATTGATACTGAATTAGAAATGTGCAGCGACATACCGACGATACAACGCTTGACAATTATAAACCATGATTAGATAACCAGGACGAGAGTGAGTTACTTCACTTCGGAATTTCCATACCTCGCTAAGCGAGTACTTTGAGGTTCCGTTAGATCAAACGCGTGTATAATCCTTCGGTATGCAGTTCAATAATCTCTCGCGGAATCAAATTCCGAGTTCACACATCCCTCACAGAGAATCTGTATTTCATCTCTTATAACATCAGTGCTTGTTAACGAGAAAAGAAACTAGCCAGAACAAACAAAAATTGGGCACATATAAATAGTAACTAGAATTTTATTCACCAGAAATAATACCTAGTACTTGTAAATAACAAAATTTAATATCTAATAATAAAATTTAATTATAAACTTATAAATCTAATTTGCTTGAAGAGTAAGAGAGGATTTTATGAATATAAATTTTCAAAATGAGTGACTTTCTAATACATGAGAGGATTTTGATAGTTTTAATGCAATAAAATTAAAGCTTAATCTTAAATGGACTTAAGAGTATGGATCAATTAAACATGTTTAGGCAATAGGATTTATTTCCCGGGCAATAGGGTTATGTCACGGGGCTTAAATAATCTATAAGGTAGCTATTTTTGAATTGACTGTGGATCTCAACCTCGGAGGTATATAAATTTTAGTTGATCGATTATGGCGATTTGCAATCGTTCACACTGAACTTCCTGGACGGAGGAATGTTCGTACCCTAGCAATGGGGGTAAGAGTGTAATAAGAGAATAAAAGAATAAGAACCTTCCCCCCCCCTCGTACAGTTGGTGAGAATTTTTCCAGTAGCCGTAGGAAACTGCTTGTTCTGATGAGTTTCCGGCTGTTTATCGAATTTCTTTTGCTAAAAGTATTTAGTTTTCAAAGAAATCACTTTTCGTAGCCTACCAGCACGACCTATCTAGTCAAAGTTCTGAGATCTTGGTTTATGTGGATAACGTATAAGTACTAATACTTAAAACTATTATTTACTTCATTTATTTGTTTTTAAAAGAAAATGTTCGGATACTTGTCTTTATTATGAGCTATTTAATTGAATCAGCAATTTGAAAAAGGGAATGAACCCCCAACAGTTTGGGGAGTGCATTTTTAAGCAATCTCACCATTTTTTTATTTATTATTTTCCTGAACCAAGCTTTCGTGTGAGATTTTTTTACATTACTATTTATTCATTGTGTGCAACAATAATATAGCAATATCATAAGCACGAAATCTGTTATACACAAATAAAATATCTTATATACAATATTTACTTTTTAACGTATGTAATTGATAGCAAATACATGTTCAAGTATTTATTAAGATTTAGCTCTTAGCTGTAACAGTATCGAAATAATTGATTCAACTTCTGATTTCAAACGCATGTGAGTCAATAAAGGAACATTAATTTTAGTAATTATATTTAAATGTGAATTTTTTCCCGAGATTTTTAATTTACAAAATCTTTAACTGTACAATTTATTCCCGTGTCGTTAGCAATGTTTTTTTTTTTTTATGAATGAGTATTATTTATATGTATCCTTATTTTATATAAGTATTTTTGATATTATTTAAAAGTAACTTTTTTTAAATTTTTTAAAATTTTTTATGTATTTTCGGGAATTCCGGGAGCGTCAGTTATATTCCCTGGATTTTCCTGAAATTCCCGGGTGTGGAAAAAACTGGGGAAAACAGAAACCCTAGTCGGCAACCTTATAGCTGCGGTGTGCCAAAACCAATCTACCAATATGATTCAGGGTGCACAGGCACTAGGAAATATTTGGAACAATTCGATGTCCATGACAATGCATGCAGAGTTTGGGAATAGAGTTCAAAAATACTGATTTAGTTTTATTACGTAATAAATATGCATCATTTAAAGATATTTATTAACATGAAAATAAGCAACATAAAATATGACTATTCTTTTAACAAAAATAAAAAGAATAAAATTATATGTATATGTGTTATGTATCTTTATAAGAAGATTTATTTTAAGATGAGAAATAAACAAAATGAAATAAAAGTATTTCTACAGTATGGTTAAATAAAAAATTAAAATTTTAATGGGAATCTTGTCCCTGCAAAGATTTACTTCAGTACGAGGGGTATACTTTGTGACTTTCAATTTGAAACACATAATTCCAAATGTTTAGTTTTTAAACAATTTTCTTTGTAGACTCAAAATGTATTCCACATGAGGAAAAATTATTTCATTTATAAATGTAGAACAAAAGCGGTAAAGCAGAGTATATGCAATTTTCCTCAAGCAATAAAATAATCCTGCAACGCATACAGCTATTTAAATAGCTGTCAATTTATCAATAGAGTCATCTTCCTGAAATTTACATAATTCCGCAAATTTCGCTTTCAGTAATTCTAAAGATATTTTTCACGACGCAGCAATGAGTGATGTTTCATTTTACAAGTATTTTACAATCGTTTTAAATGTTTAGTGGTAAGAATAAGTAACTTTTAGCCATATTTTTTCACATAAATCATACAAACTACGCATAAGAAAATTCAGCAGGATCGTCTTATGCCAAAGAATTGAAAATAAGTAAAAGCCTTTAAGTAAAAATGCGTGAGGCGTAAAGAGAGAAAGGACGATTAAACTTTATCTCAACGTTGTAGAGTGGTGTAGAGTGCTATTGAGAATAGCTCCATATGCCATATGAGGCACGCGTGCCATAGGTTGCCGACGCCTGTTGTAGAGAATCCCACAAAACTTTATTCCTGGAACTAAATAAAATGACAGGATAAATAACCGTATTGGGATGCTTTTTGAGTGTTGAAATAGACTCAGATAATTCCATCTTTATTTAGAGAAAAGAGTATAAAACCTAACCTGCTTTGAACTTGGTCACGTAAAGAAGCTTAATGGATTATATAGTTCATAACTTAAAAGGAAAAGACTTATAATATTATCCCCTTTATATGGTATCAACCTCAAATGTAGGATTTATCTTAGATTTCGAAACAGTTCTGGAGATTAAACTAAGTGGTTTGTCACTATGAGAAAGACTTAAGGTTTGAGGAATGCAAAAATAAAGAGAAAGTTCCCTCAATGTGTTAGCAGTTTTTTATTGTGGTGTTAATAAATTGAATATCTATAGAAATATTTGCTAAATTCATAGTCTCCAAAATAATCATGTGTCTACTTTGATGACTAAATAGGTTTTAAAATTGATTTTAAATATAAAATTGAAGGAGTTTTGTGCTTAAGTCACATATTAATTTTCATTACCAAATGTGTACTTCTAAGTAAAAGAAAAGTATTTAATTACATTTTACTACATAATGTTATATGGTAGTAAAGAGATATTAATTGTATCCTGAACCCTTAAGTTAGGCCTTTTGAATGACTTTGTATTTTTTATAGAAAAAAAATCAAAATTTTCGCTTTAATGTATTTTTTATTAATTTTTCATTCGTAAGCAATGAATATTTCTTTATAAAATTTCACTGAATCATTGAAAGCAATTTTGATATTATGTTACTATACTGGTGTTCAAAATTAAGATAATTTGGGCATTTATTAAATTTTTTTGAAAAGTGCATAGCTAAAAGTAACACTTACACGTGCTTCCAAACAAGAATGTAAATTTTTAGTAAGGATTATATAAGTGCGCGAGGACTATACATTTAGAGAAAAATGATTTCAAAGTTTCCATTGAAATTTTCCCACTTCGTTCTTTCACACTCCTTAGGGACTTCAGTGATGTTTTTATGGCATTTGATGACGTTCAAAAGCAAATTGTGTAGTCACTAACATTTCAATAATAGAAGGAAGTAGCGGGTCATTGGGATATTTGAGGCAAGGTTGTTTTAAGTACGGATTACAAGGGGCCTAGTGTTGTGTGCAAGAAAATTTAAGGAGACCAGATACAAAGAGAGAAGACCTGGACAAAAAGAGCCATGGTGTCCATTAAAGATCGATATTTGTCCATAAGGTGAGGCATTTCAGGAGTACTACAGATTCTCAGCTGCCTCATGAATATCCTGTTGCCATAGAAACTCAAGATTCAAGGGTTTTTTCATCCAGAAAGCTATATGAGAAATGTCTGATTAAAAGAAGATATGCTATTTGCGTTCAGATCTCTTCCACACAGAAAATAACCCATTTAGCATGGTGTAAGAAACATCGACGTTGGAGCATGCATGAGTGGGAGACTGTTCTACTTGATTGTAAATCAATCAGCTTGTTTACTGATCCTCGACGTACCTTCATTTGGAGGGAACCAGGGACCTACTGTGTGTCCTTCAATATTTGAGAAGAGCAACGAAGGTTTGATGGCTTGGAAAAGCATTACACTGAACAGATGGACAGACCGCCACGTTTCTGACAGAGGCTCATCGTAGCATGAAATTTTGGAGTCGTATGTTAACTTTTCAGGGATATACTTTGCACTCTAATTTTATTTTTATGGATGGCAACCGTCGATCACATATGAGTCACCCAAATTGACGGTCCAATCAGATCTCCAGTTAATTTTCATCGAGAGGATATTTGAGATGCTCTTTGAAGCATAATTGAAGCTCTCTTCCCCCTCCAATTTTTAAGACTTGGAGAAAGCGTTGCTGACGGAGTGAGACTAAATGCTACAGGGATTCATAAACTTTTTCATTTCCAGAATGAATTAATTTTGTACAAATGTAAAAGGAGACTATACGGCCTATAAACCCATGCTGTTTTATTTTTTCAATCTTGTAAAATCTCTGTCAAACTTCTTACGCAGATAAGCTGCAAACACTAATTACTAGCGTTTATATCATACTTATCGTATATATCAACTTATGTTTATACTAATATCATTAAAATCTATCCAGCACTTTCGAAGATATGCAACGAAAAGTGCCTAAAGAAAACGATATAATACAAAAAAATTGGGTAAAACATCTACGATTCGATGAATTATCCTCTAACCAAAAAATATAATCGCCTGAGTAGAGCGAAAAAGAATCTCAAATTAAAATACAGAATTGTAAGACTTTAATGGAGCATAGTAAACATTAATAAATAATTTAAACTGATACATTTTGAATACGACTTATATTATTTCCCAGACAGATTATGATGATCTTAAGATGTTTCAAATAAATTATATTGTGATACTTATAAAAAAAGGCTCCTAATAGGTGTAGTGTTTATGGATGAATTAGATTTTTTACATATAAAATCTTTAAAAGACATGGCGCAAGCAACATTGATGTTGATCCTTCATTATTCTGAACTCCGGTTGGTGGATGGGATTTTAAAATAAAAAAATGCGTATAATATATTCTTTTTCACTTTAAAAAATAAAACTTTAATATACATATAACTCGCTTAAGCTCATCAAACACTTTAATTGTAGCAATGATGTTTATGACCTAAGATAATAATTTTGACTTCCATATAAAGGATTTTTAGCATGCATACTTATTCAACAATAAATTTGAGCGAAAATATCTAATTTTACGCTCAAAATTGTTGAATACTTAAGTTTTTAAGAAAATTTCACTTATTTTTGTTTGAATAAAATACTACTTTTTCAAGCGTTTAGTGGAGAAACCTTTTGCAAAGTATATATTTATGAGATAATATTTACATAATATATATATATATATATATATATAGCCTTTTCAATAGTATGAATATATAAACAAGGGCTTACATTTCAGTGGCTTTTCCGTTAAAAGAAAAAAGTCAGATGTATAAGTTCCTTTTTTTATTCACTGTTCGATAGTCGATAATAATGATTCGGGTGCAAAAAGTTCAACTCCTAAACGTGCACGATCGAGTTAGTTCGATCACGCTAAACTGACCAAACTGTACATAAATGAGATAATTTGCGCGGAGTCGTATTTCAAGCTGATGTTATTTTCACAATCGGATATAAGCGATTATCATCTGCGCTTGTGAGACTAATTTCTAAATTTAGATAAATTTCATAGTAAATTTAGATAAATGTTATTAAAAAGTATTCTTTTATTTGCTAGATATCAGCATTTGAGATTCATATGTGTTGCATAAAAAACGAGGTGAAAAATAATTTTGATTTCAGAAGCAAATTAAAAGACTTGTACAAAGTTATTAAGTGAGGGAGTGAATCTTAACGTCGCACTGTTCAGCTACATGAGGGCTTTTGGTGACTAACCTCGTAATTTTGAACGGTCAAGTGACAAGGACGACACCCCCCTGAGCTGGCACCCCATCTCCTAAATACCACACTAACGGAAGGACATTTGAGCTCTCGACAGATTTAACGTGCATCGCTCCCCACTCGGCGGGTCTTCAGTGGTACTAGACTCGAATTCATGACACGCCAGCCACAAGTCCATTACCTTGACCACTAGACTACCGCGGCCTCACAATGTTATCAAAGCGATACAAATATAAAAAAATCAGTTAGACCAAAAACTTTTGGAATTTTACCACTTACGTGACGTCATTTTTCCAGTTTTGTTCCATCAAAAAAAAAAAAGCTAACATAAGATATTGCGCTTTGTGTTGAGCTAAAAAGGAGAAGGTAAAAAGGAGAAGAAAAGCTAGTCGTTATATGTGTAATGTTTGCAATGTTGGCCTAAGATCTGCAACTTGCTTCCAAATACGTAAGACAAAAGAGAATTTTGAATAATTTTTTTAAATTAAATATTACTATTATTATTTCTGCTGAAAAAGAACAAATAAACATTTTTACTAGATAAAAATGTTTTTTCCCGAAACAGCTAATCTCTAAAAGAAAGATAATATATATAAAGTCAATGTACGTTCAAGATTGTAATATTTGGCTCTTATCTGCGGTGTGGATAATAATCCAAAATCAAAGCAAACATTTTGATTTATTTTTAATTTTTTTATTTTTTGACCAAAACAGGGTTTTAAAATGTGTTTTCTTAAATTAAAAAAATTGTTTTCTATGGTTTTTTTTCAAAATAAGTGTATGTTAAAGGGTCGATGAGCAGTAAACAGAGTTTTTAAGAATTAGAATTAGCTTTGACAAAATATTCACACTCAAAACTTTTTGTGGGGGGGGGGGATAGGAGCCTCATAAAAATCCATATAAAGTTTCCTTCGACTTAATAAGTAGTTATAAAATACATTTTGTTTGCAACACAGAATTTTTTTTTTTTTTTAAATTGCTTAGGCAATAAATAGGGACCACATGAAAAAAGTCACACATAGAAAATATGCAAATCAAAATGTCACGATGTAGCTAGAAATTTGTTTTCCTAACACTTTCTCTTAAATCAATTCTTCCTCAATGTGTGTGTGGGGGGGGGGACTCGTTTTTGAGTTAATTCTTCAATACTCGCCCCTTTTCCCGCTTTCTCCATGAAATTACTTTTTGAATAGGAGGCTCTTGTGGACTTCCGTTTGTGGCACAGTTACTAAATTTATATATTTCGCTCGAGTGCTTTTGTATGACTTTACAGCACATTCATATATACAATCTAAATTCTTTATCAAGGATCTTATATCCTTCACCTTCTGCGATTTGATCTTAACCGAAAATTTTAGTTTCAAGAGATTTTTTTTCAATTTTATTTTTTCCTGATTATATTGGATTAGCAAGAAATTAAATTCAATTTCTGCATTGAAAATTTAACTTTAAACTATCAAATATCCTGCACTTAGTTCAATTACTTATTGCCATTTTTCTGATAGCTTCCTGAATCCACTCTCAATGAGTTTCTAGTCATTATCACTAGAAACTTGACCAAGTATGATTTGAGAGCTCATCATTAATTTTTAAATTTTTACCATTTAAAAAGTTTTGTAAAATTCTAAGTAAAAGATAATTAGATTTGGCAAGGTGTCGGAACTCTCTCTCTCTCTCTATATATATATGGAGGATGTGACATCACTTCTCAACAAAGTACAATAATTCCATATGTCTTGCTAAAGATTATGATTAGGGATTTTAATATCGGACCAAAAGTTCAATACCGGTATTCGAATTTTTTTGGACCTTGATACGTGGATACCGGTTTTAATACCGGTAGCAAAAATTTCAGAAAAAGAAAGGAAACACAGGTATTTTTTATATTTGCCAGTTTTTTAGAGAGTGTAAGTATTACAAAAATAATTTGTAACTCATAAATTATAACAGTATATAAAGAATCACAAAAAGTAAAGAAATATCTTACTTATTTAAATCACACAAAAAAGTGTAAATATCACTATTCAGTCTGGGGTACTATTACAAATTTATGAAATGTTATCTTAAAAAACATAATGCATCAATGGTCATTAAGCCTGGAACATAATTTTGTGCAAAAATTATCAGCTGTCAAAAACCCTATTTCCGCATCTACGCTGATTGTTGGTAATGCGCGATATACTTTTTCCAAATATTTACCTCTAAATGCCTCATCTTCAAATAAATCGATTTTTCGTCGGATGGTTTTGGATATAGCTGATTTCTGTATTGTATTCTGGTCTGTTGAAGTTTTTTAGCTATCGCTAATTCTAATTTTTGTTCAGAGACAATATTTTTTACTTGAGTCTCCATATTTTTTTCTTCATATAAATAATGAAATTAAACGGAAGTATTATCAACTGATTTTTTGTGTTCTTTAAAGTTATTCTTATTCAATATTATGGGTTATTATTTAAGAGTATATATATAATAAATCTGAAAAAATATTTTGAGCCCTTAAGTATAATCTGCAAAAACAATATGAATGACAAACTCACCAATTTAAAAGATATTGAAATACTAAGCACTTTCTTCACAACTACAACCTAGAGGAATCCTACGTGTGTGCAGTATCACTCTGAGCTGTAATAGGACAGTTTTGGTCAGCCTCCTTGGATGATTCACATATTTTATCACTTCTCTTGATTGTAAGATGCAACTTTATATCCACAATCTAATTAATTTCGCCCAATAAGGAGACATAAAATCAAAAGCGTATACTATTTTGCTGCAATATCCATGGGATTATCATTTATATCGAAGTTTACGAAACTTTTTAAATGGTAAAAATTTCAGTACTAATGATGACCTGAAATTGCAATTGTTTGAGTTTTTTGCTGATAAGTAACAGAAACTCAATGAGATTGGAATCATGTAGTTACCTGAAAAATGGCAACAGGTAATCAAACAGAATTGAAGATATTTGACTGATTAAAGCTTATTTTTAACACAGAGAATTTTTTCTCTAAAAAAAAACCATTATAGGGTGATTCCGCTATAGACGATTCTTGACATTAATTTTTAAATCACAATATTTATCACTTTTTTATATCAGTGCAAAGAAGAAAGTCAAAATTTAATATATTCAACTTTTTTTCGGGTTTTACTTTATTTTTAAAATTTTAGTGCTCTTGGAAATATTACCATTCGAAGAATCAGTATAAACTGCAAAATCACACCAGGCAACAAAGGCACGAAACAACTCTGTTACCGACCGTGAGGTAAAGTTTAAAGTGAGCTTTGATGCTATCCTTGTCTTATTTTATACTTTAATATCGCTTTCTTTTTTCTAATTTTTTAAAAAATTTTTAAAACCTCCTTATCTTCGTCATAGTTGTGGTTTACTTCTGGCTACTTCTCAGCTATTTCCAGACTAACCACATATTCAGTTTTATTGGTCATGAGTTTTATTATTGGCTTTTACTCTTTCCCTTTCGGAATGAGATAACTCAGAATCAAAGTCGCTAACATAGCCTGGAACAGGGCGGCTCTAGGGCCGGACAAACCGGACCCATATCCGGGGCGGCACTTGGACCAAATTTTAAAATACTTTTTCTTTGTTATGGAAAATTTGGAAGAAGTTAAAGTACACTATCTAGGGAAAAATATTCAGAACGAGATAATTTCTCTTTTATATGAGAATATTAAATTATACATTTTTCATAAAATTAAATAAGCTAAATATTATTCGATAATTTTAGACTGCGCCCCTGATGCCAGCAACATCGAACAAATGACATTTATGGTAAGGTATATATGTATTGAGAAATCTAATTCTAACGAAGTTATCGTTAAAACTAATGCGGTTTTTTTTTGGTTTCCTTCCAGTTGAAATTAATTTCAAATTTAATAGTTGAGAAATTAAAAAAAAATTAGGGCTAAATTTGCTAGATATGCGGAGGCAGGCCTACAATAATGGAGCGAATATGAAAGGCGAGAAATCAGGGGCTCAATTTAAAATAAGAACGTTAAATCCGCGAACAATCTATGTGCCACTCTTTAATTTTGGTTGTTAATGACATGGCAGAAGCATACTTAGAAACCTGTACTTTTTTTAATATAGTTCAAAAAAAGTTTTTTTTCCATCAACTTTTCGTCGGGTTATATTATTAAAATGTATAAAGGGCATAAAACTTTAAAGCCAGTTCGTGTAAATAGCTGGAAAAGCTGAATAGAGGCTTAGAGGCTATTAAACCCATAAGTTATCAATTGGGAGGTTCTTATGATGCTTAGTTTTTATAATAATGCTGAAATTGACAACTCTATAAGAGATGAGGCCTCTGTATTATTAAATTCAACTTAACAATTCGAGTTCCTATCATTATTTGGTATAAAATCTTTAATTGCATTAAAATCCAATAAGCAAGCTATTGCAAACAAAATATTACAATCTACCGTCTACTATGGAACTCTCAAGAAATTGTAAAGATTTTTTTAAGGATGTGGTTTTTGCTGGAAATGTGCACTGTGATGCAAGAGAACGAGAGTGTGTCCGTCGAGATTGATATCTCTGCTAACTTTGAGGTGATGCTGCCACGTCACAGAGTGCGACGGAAAAATGTAAATTTTAATTATGAAGCACAAGATGATCCGATGGAATATCCTAAATTAAAATTCAAGATAGAGTTTTATTTTTTTACATTGGACGAAACAGTTAATGCCTTGGAATGCAGATTTAATTTAATGAGTACTGACAGTAATTGTTTTCAATTTTTGTACAATATATATGATTTAAGAGATACCCTTAAAACTTTAATTAATTAAAAACTGTAAAAATTTAGAAATGATGTTGACCTACGGAGAATCATTGGATGTAAATGAGCTTGATTGAGCAGATCAGATAATGTCAGTTTCAGCTTTAGCAGGCAAAAAAAAAAAGCCCAGTTGAAGTTTTAAAATTTATTTTTATTTTAGAATTTGCTCCAAATCTTGCTGCATTTATTTTACTTTCTTTGCTAATAAGTTTGGCAAGTGTAGATATTGGTTACTCAAAATTAAAATTAATAAAAAATTTCTTACAGTTCACAAATTCTAAATATAGAATAAATGGCTTAGCTACATTGGCTATCGAACATGAAATAGCTGAACAAATTGATCAGAAAGTTTTCAGAATTAAAAGTCAGAAAAAAAAACAAAAGTAATTTTTTATGCTTTAAATTTTTACTATATATATACTGTTAGCTCCCTTTTTATAGGGCAAGGAATATTCAAGTTTTATAGGTGTGCATTTATGAATAATTTTTATCATTTTTAATAATAGTTTTTTTTTACTTCGGGGAGAGGGGTGGCATTTTTCATTTCTGTCCGGGGCGGCAAAATTGCTAGTGCCGGCCCTGCCTGGAGAAAGCAGTTTTTAATCTCCAAAATCCATTAATACTATGGAGAGTAGTAATACAGGAATAGTCTCTCTTTTACATGAACATTTAATCTACTTGGGGTTTTAGTTTTTACGTTGAATGGAGCTAAAGTCTGGATAATGTGACACCCCACGAATCTTAACTCTAGCATTTGACCTTGATACAAACAATGTGTAGTTTGTCACCATCAATCTATTATGTTGATTAAATACAGGGTTACCAAAACAAATTAGCTTTCAGTCTTTTCTGAAATGACTATTACACCCATGTAAATAATTGCTTATACGGCATTCCAGGGCTTATATAAAGAAATGTTAAAACAAAAGTATTCTTTTTACAATCAATGATAAAAAAGGGAACTTTTTTTTAGAGTTTTTGTATGATTAAAGGACAGAGAAATTTAAGCTCAGGTGTCGTCCTTGTCACTTGATCATGGACCTTGTCACCGTCCTTGTCACTTGACCATAAATCACGAGGTCCGTCGCCAGTTTCTCTCGTGTTCCTGGGCAGTGGACGTTAATATTCACTGACTCACAACGTTTACGTAAGTATTTGACTTATTTGCTTACCATTGTGTTATGATTAAGACTTTTTACTATAGATCCCCTGTTAAAAATATCTATGGGTTGTTAAGTACAATGAAATTAAACGTAAAAGAGCGTTATCTTAAATTTATGCATTTAAAACCAGCTAATCAATGAAATACATTTAATACACAATAATTAATTTTATTGATTAAATATTTTACAAAATTGATCAAGTATTTGTTTATATTGGGTACTTACGTACTATTGCAACCCTTTCAACTTTCAAGATAACTCACCTAATTGGCAACCCCTATATCGCACGTGCCGTAATGGTAACCATGTGCTTCATTTCATATATTTCTCCGCTTGCCGCTAATTCAAGCCTAACCATTCGTTGATATGGCAAGCTTGAGTACTAAAATGCGAATCTGGGATTTACCGAATTCTTAAACAACAAAATTTAATAATAAAATAATAATTAATAATATAATTATATATTATTATTATATAATAAAAATAATAATATAATCTAAAGTTAATAATAATAAAATAAAAAATTTAATTAAATTTTAAAATGTTTCCTTCTATTGATTAATATTAATTAATAAACTACTTATTGTTTTTCACATATTATTTTTAGACTACGCACTCTATATTTCCGTCAGCGTATTTCGTTTTCAAAATTCATGCGGTATTTTTCATTCAATGTTGCGTTAGAACGTAAATACTTTATATAGTGCTATATTTTAAAAATCATTCATCAATTTTTTTTATTTATTTTTACTTGAAGACTTATGAAAATACTCGACTTTTTTTATTTTTAAAAGAACTCTTTCTCATTCTATATTAAATAATACTAAGGATATTTTAAGAAGAAAAACTATTGTAATTTTTACGTTAAATATCAATTTCTTAAAAACAATGTATCTGTATATGGCAATAAAAGGAAAATACAAAGGAAAAACAAAATGAAGAAAAAAAGTCAAAGAAATTTCTTTTATTTTCTTTCAAAAATCAATAAAATGTAATTTACTTAGTTGTCAAAGTAATATGACGCAATTTAAACGTAAATTAAATTGAAGCCAAAAGTAGGATTAAATAATAAAAGCGAATATTTTATCACAGTTATTACTCAAAAAATCATCAAATGAAATAATAAATACATTAAAAAAATAATGAATGAAAAAAACTATAATTGTTTCGTTTTTTTACATATTTTTCTTTTACTTTCGAACAAAATGAAAATGACTCGAATCAATTATGAATAAACATGAAATGATAGCAATTCCTAATACGGTTAAATAAGAGTACATTACAGGAAAGAAATGTTCACGTTTTTTTTCTCTCTCTCTTTTCAAAATTGCTATTTTCTTTAAACCGAAGAAAAATCCTTTTTTATAGGAAACATTTTCATGCATAATAAATATAGTTTTATAAACATGACTAGTTGAATATTTTAAATGAAAATTTATCGATCGCGTCCAATGTCGTAATATTTCCAGGTTTATGATGTATATCATTAAAATTTATTACTTCATCTACATCCCATCTGTTTCAAAAAATGTCACCCTAAGAAATATTCATTGACCGTTAAATCTCTCCGTGTGCAAGTCTCTTCAAATGTCGTGATCGGCGATATATCTTTAAAGTTCTCTTTTCTTATGCAAGGGATTGAATATAAATTCATTTCAAGAGGCAGTTTCGTACCTCTTCAGAAGTTTAGTGAAAGTTTATAACTTTTGAATGTTTGTAAAGACTCCCCGAAAGAAAATACGAGGGATTTGTAATAAAAGCGGAATGAAGGGGAAAGAGAGAGAGATTTATAAGGAGATATTTAATAAAATGGAATGTTAAGATTTCTATTTTTGGAGGTTTACTCGGTTTGAAAAGTGTAGAATATATTATCGTAGATTATTATTACTTAGTTTTTTAGATAATTCCGTACAGTTGATTTCTTTCTGTAGCGATTCCTTTATTTTTTATAATACTGTTAATTTTTATCTCATTTAGTGTTTAATAACAAAGTCAATGCATATAAATAATTCTTGCATTTATTTACGGGTATTGAAATATTTGCGAACATATGCAAATACGAGAAAACACATTTGTTTCAGGGAAAAGTCTTCTTTAATTTCCTCAAGCGGGTGCCTCAAGTCCTCACGTTAGCATGGTATGGAAGATAGGAGGGTGAGGTAGCAGCTCAGGTGTCATTTTTGCCAATTGACCGTGGTTCAGAAATTACGAAATCAGTCCTTAATAGCCCTCAAATTGCTTTATAGTTTGACATTAATAAACACCTACTCACCCGAGAAAAAAATAACGACCATGGTAGCAAAATGAAAATGGTTGAGTTCATGACTGATTTTAATTCTTTCGAGTGAACTAAAGATGAACCTTAAATCGATCGAACTGAAAGTCCTCACGTTGACGCGAAGTTTGATTGAGTGAATATTATATATATATATATATATATATAAAAATAATATAAAATCATGATAGGTGACTAGCGTTACGCCACTTGTCCCAGGAACACGAGGCGGGCGACCCATGCTGTGCATGATCGATGGACACTCGCTACCCGCACTGTGTAGAAACTTAGAAAAGCCCAATCTGGTCGCGAAAGTGCACCACACTCGCGACATGACATCTAAACAATCAATCACCAGAAAGCGGCTTAGTGGCTTTTTGCATATTAGTTCTATTCTAAATAGACAAATACTATAGATATAGCGCCACTCGGAGTGGCAACACTGAGATTAATTCAGAATCAGATTGATCCTCTGATATAATTCATAGTATCAAGTCTAAAAATAAAGATCCATTGTTGA
This sequence comes from Trichonephila clavata, assembly GCA_019973975.1. Taxonomy (NCBI): domain Eukaryota; kingdom Metazoa; phylum Arthropoda; class Arachnida; order Araneae; family Nephilidae; genus Trichonephila; species Trichonephila clavata. The sequence goes on along the minus strand of BMAO01038331.1, from coordinate 108,048 downwards.
AATACATTTGCATCTGTAATTTGCAATGTATTTCGGTATGTTTGAGAATCAATAGCTTATGAATTATTCGAATATTGCTTCGTGTGTGTCATTCTTGAGGATGGTTTTTTATAGATGATATCCTTTGTATTATCCTTTATAATTTTTCGTAAATGTGAGACTTTTTTCTAATTGATATCTTGTCTAATACCAAAAAAGTAATTGATAACATGAACTATTTGGATGATTTTGTTAAAAGAAAATACAATTTCACACACACACACACAAAAGTATCGAAATGTTATTATTTATTATTCGAAACTGGCCTGGTTTATATTTGTATGCTGGTGCATGTATATTTTAAGTTTATGAATGCTATTTTCTCACAATAAAGCAAAAACCTAGAAATGTTAAACATATTCCTCATATTGCAATTGATGTCGTTTGAAGTCAGTATGAATTTTAGATAAATGTGCATGTGTGTACTTAGGCATTTTGTAACTTGCCATTGGACAATAATTTAATAAAATCAGTTATGATAAAATGTTGCTTCGTCTAAAATTCCTTGAATAAACTTTATTCTGCAAAGTATTATTTATAGCATCAGTTTTCCTGAAAGGGAGAGAAAAAGAAAATAAGTAAAAAAGGAATTTAAAATTAAGTTATTCAATTCACACATTTACTGTCGCACGAATAAAATTAGATAAAATTTTCAGACCATCGTGTGAACCAGTGACGTAATGTACACCCTCCGCAACCCCAGCATCGTGGGTGGACAGCATTCTAGAGGGTCCCAAAGCCTGACTGACACCAAGTACGTATTTGGGCTTGGAACCCAAAACCTGATTTTGCGGGAAGAGGGCCTTAATATTCTCCGTTACGGCACTGGTGTGAAAGTGATAAAGCAATTTTAAGAAAACCACTATTTTCTTTTAGTTGGTTTGAATTCGTGTCTTTTAGTTTCAAGTTATCTTAGTAAATAAAAAGCAGAAAACCTCACTAGCATTTTAGTTTTGTTAAGTTCATTGTCTAACGGGAAACATTTATGGGGTTTTTCACTCAGCACTCCACATTAATACAGATATTATGGTGCTCAGTGAAAAAAAAAACATTGGTGAATCTTTCACCATCTGTCAGATTTACAGTAAGAGAAATGTCTTTAAAAGAGTTTTATATTTAGCAAATGCCATCGACGTAATTCGAAGAAGCGTTTGGGGAGGAGCAAAAAACCATACATCAATGTCAGAATTTTTCTTAATTATATGTGATCTGCAGGAAAAAAATTACTTCTTTTTCTTATTGGAGAAGTCTCTTTCGCCATTTTGACTACCTAAAAATTTATTTTTGATGCATGTTACAATATTTGATCAGCAAAGCTGGCTTATAGTAAAAAATAGCCAACAGAAATGCAACTGCTTTATTACAAACTTGTAAACATAACAAATTTGTCTCTAAGCAACATACTAGCGTAAATCACCTTTATTGGGAATGACGTTTATCCCTATACTTTCCTTAAAATTAATCAATGATGAACGTTGCAATACATTACCACTAACACTTATTCATGATAGGTAATAGCTAGAAAAAAATTCAGTTTTACCTAAAATTTATAACTTTAACGATATAACAACTGTTAAGTTAAAGATGTATGTTTTAAACACGTGATAAAGCAAAAATTTCATCTACTTGTTTAAAAATAAACACATTTTTAAAAAGTAAAGACATTTTTATTCATTGTATTTTTTTTACTCAGAAGATAATTTTCCAATGATAGTGGAACAAATATTTCTAAAATATAAATTTTCAGCCTCGCAGAAATCAAATCTTCTAATTCTAGTGCTACCATTGTTTCTAATTCCGATCTGAGTCAATTTAGTCTGTTGTCAAACATTTGATCATCACTCTAAGTTTTTTGAAGTTATGGTGTCTTTTCTAAAATAACCTCTAAAAAACTATGAAGATTTGAAGGTGAGTAGACTAGGCGAAGTATCTTCTTTTTTACGTTTAAATTTTATTTATTTTTGCAATCAGCACACACACACACATGCATTACGAATTAAACTTTATCGTTTAAATAATTCGTAGAAATGTATAATTAAGCTAGGATTTGAAATTTATATATATATATATATATATATATATATGATAGTCAGACAGGACCTTACGCTTAGAGTTTACCATCTTTTCCATAGGTTGAGGGATGAAATGGTAAGAGTTTATTGGCGGCAAACACCTTAGAATAGATGAACAGTTGGAGAATTCAGTGGCCACCTGGTTTATATATATATATATATATAATGCCCTGAAGGCATATGAGTATAACACAGAAATTCTGAAAATCTTGAAGAGTAATGACAAATGCTTAAATAAAAAGGGGGTTATTATGTAGAAAAGGGGATGACAAGCGTTTGGTATGTAACGTAGTAGTTTTTCCAATAAATATTGCGTTTTTCATTTTATATAACTGAATGGTCTTTATTTTCATGAATCTCGTATATAAATACATTGCGTTACATGTTTTTAGGTCTTCATAAATACTCCAAAATTCTTCAGTTAAAATAAAGATTTATAAAAAAGATTTAAATACATAGAATAACCGTTACTCTTAAGAGATATCCGAATGGTTGAGACAACTTTTTTTTTTAAAAATGGAGATATGGAGATTTTTTTGTTATTTTTAGATTTGTTTAGTGCCTTTTAAGCAAAATGTGCTAAAATTAAGAAGAGAAAAAGAATTTATTATTACTAAAATGGTTGGAAAATAGGTAAAAATTGACAAAAAATAGCATAAACGCGGCCCATTCTGCATTAAAGGTTTATAAACAAATTTTCAATTTTTTCAATCTAATGTGATGCTATATAATTCAATTTTGAAATGACCTTCAGGATAATAGATATTTTCTTTTTTACAAAAACTAGAGCACTTTATCTCGGTTACTATATGAAAATGCTTAAAGAGACAGTGATTGTATTCACATAACAGATATAAAATGCCGGTTCTGGGACAAGAGGAGCGCGGAGCCCCCATAGACTTAATATGGAGGCCGGTTCTGGGACAAGAGGAGCTCGGAGCCGGGAGGACCCATGAGAGGGAAAGAAAAGATAAGGAAAGGGTGATAACGGTCTTGAGCACCCAAATTTAAAAAACGTTTTGCGCATGCGTTTGGAAAATGAAATGCTGTGAATATACTTACTTACTACTGATTTTTCAATTAATAAATTTAAAAGAAAAAATAAGATTTCAATAATATTTTCTAATTTACTTTGGTGCAAACATTATTTATTTGTATGTTAGAAATTAAGCGAAAGGCATTCCATTATATAAATTTGCCTGTTAAAATTTATTGAGATAAGCTTAAAAACTATAAAATATATGTTTGTTACTTGAGTATTCTCATTTGCAATGGAGTTTCCAAACTTTAAATATCCATTTTCTATTATGATATGCGGACCTTTTAATTTTGGTAAAACTTTCTTTGTTAGACGAATCTTAGAAACAAAATTAATCAAACCTTTTCCTCCCAAAATTATTTGGTGTTATGGAATTTCTGTTTGTGAAGATGTCTGACATAGAATTTCATGAAGGCATATATTTGATGTAGAAAACATTACTAATGTTCTCATCACGCCTTAGATGCCTTAATGAATGAAGTAGGAGATGACAAAAAACTTTCAAACTTGTTCACGAAAGGAAGCCATTATAGAGACATTTCCGCAATATTTATTCTACAAAATATTTTTGCAAGAAAAAACAAACTATAAATATTTCTTTAAATACTTCTTACCTATGTTGTTTTAAAAACGTTAGAGACAAGCAACAAGTCTCTTGTCTAGCAAGACAAATGCATCCATCTCAGTCGAAATTTCTGATGGTAAAATTATAAGAAATACTGATGTTATACATATGATTGCCCACTTAGTGAGAGATAAAAAAATAAACCTTTTGGGTTCGAATCATTTAACGAATTTTTAAAAAGAAAAATTTTTCATCAAATTTTGTTAAGAATAAATATCTTAAGACAAAAACATTGTATGCAAAACCTTCGTCATATATTGAATATTAAGTGTAGTTTTTGTTCCGCAAAATACTTCAAATTTTTTTTTCAATATTTTTCAACTGTTTCCATATTTTTCAATTTTTTTCCAACATTTTCTAACTTTTTTTCAATTTTTTCCCAACTTCTTTCAATTTTCCATTGTTTTGCCAAACACGGCATTGTTTATGAGTTTAAAGAGATCTTTTTCAAAATTGTTACTTGCTCGTTTTCGATGTTCAGTATTAAAATCAATATAATTTTTTAACCAAGAACTTTGTTTGAATTTAAGAATTTTATGTACCTTTTAACTTTTAAACCTAAATTTACATATAACTTCAAATTGCTATAATGAAGAACATATTTAATTTTAATTCTTAATACTGAATTCTCTTTAGCAATATTTTTAGTATAGGGGGAACATTCAGAGATGGAAAATTTACGGAATAGAGCTCATATTGATTTAGTGAGTAGTGAGAAAAGAGCCAAGAAATTGATAGCATCTCCAGTATTTCATGCTTATAAAATAATTAATAACGACCTTGTATCTATTCAAAGAACACTTTACTTCTCTTTTATTGAACAGACCCATATATGTTGGGTTTTTTCAAATTTAGACATTTACAAAATTTTAATGTATAATTTTCATTATAATTATATCAAAAGGATGTACGCAGATAGGGCTAAATTATTATTTATAGATACATATTCTTTGTGTTATATTATTTCAACTTCAGATATATATAAAGATACGTTTCATAATTCCATTAAATTTGACACAGCTATCCTCCAAATTATTTTCTTTATAATCCCTTAAATAATAATGTTCTCGGAAAAAAGAAAGATGAGTTAAATGGAATGGTAGCAACAGAATTCGTAGGTCTCAAAGCAAAAATGTGCAGCATAAAAGCATTAAATTTAGAAAAAAATACAGCAAAAGGCGTACATAGATCTATTTTAAAAAGTTAAATCTTTCCTGAAGACTATAAAAATTGCCTCATTAATAAATATAGAAGTCGTGAAGAGTTTAATTCCATTAACAGTTCTATACATCAAATACATTCTGTAAAAAGTTTTAAAAAATTTCACTTAGCCCCTTCGATGATAAAGGGTATATTCTTGAAGATGGTATTACGACTTTGGCTTTCGGTAACTGTCATAATTAAAATTAAATATGTTCTTCATTATAGCAATTTGAAGTTATATGTAAATTTAGGTTTAAAAGTTAAAAAATACATAAAATTCTTAAATTCAAACAAAGTTCATGGTAAAAAAATTATATTGATTTTAATACTGAACATCGAAAACGAGCAAGTAACAATTTTGAAAAAGATCTCTTTAAACTCATAAACAATGCCGTGTTTGGCAAAACAATGGAAAATTGAAAGAAGTTGGAAAAAAATTGAAAAAAAGTTAGAAAATGTTGGAAAAAAATTGAAAAATATGGAAACAGTTGAAAAGTATTGAAAAAAAATTTGAAATATTTTGCAGAACAAAAGCTACACTTAATATTCAATATATGACGAAGGCTTTGCATACAATGTTTTTGTCTTAAGATATTTATTCTTAACAAAATTTGATGAAAAATTTTTCTTTTTAAAAATTTGTTAAATGATTCGAACCCAAAAGGTTTTATTTTTTAACTCTCACTAAGTGGGTAATCATATGTATAACATCAGTGTTTCTTATAATTTTACCATCAGAAATTTCGACTGAGATGGATGCATTTGTCTTGCTAGACAAGAGATTTGTTGCTTGTCTCTAACGTTTTTAAAACAACATAGGTAAGAAGTATTTAAAGAAATATTCCTAGTTTGTTTTTTCTTGCAAAAATATTTTGTAGAATAAATATATTGCGGAAATATCTCTATGATAGCCTCCTTTCGTGAACAAGTTTGAAAGTTTTTTGTCATCTCCTACTTCATTCATTAAGGCATCTAAGGCGTGATGAGAACATTAGTAATGTTTTCTACATCAAATATATGCCTTCATGAAATTCTATGTCAGACATCATCTCAAACAGAAATTCCATAACACCAAATAATTTTGGGAGGAAAAGGTTTGATTAATTTTGTTTCTAAGATTCGTCTAACAAAGAAAGTTTTACCAAAATTAAAAGGTCCGCACATCATAATAGAAAATGGATATTTAAAGTTTGGAAACTCCATTACAAATGAGAATACTCAAGTAACAAACATATAATTTTTAATTTTTAAACTTATCTCAATAAATTTTAACAGGCAAATTTATATAATGGAATGCCTTTCGCTTAATTTATAACGTACAAATAAATAATGCAATTTTAAAAATTAGGTTTTAAATAAGGAAAAACATTTATTGAAACGAAAATAGCTCTGACTAGTTCCATTTTTCTAAAAAAAAAGTCTGTCTCCCTTCACCAAGACTAAAATTTACAACCAATCCCACAATTAATTGAACAGTATATTAATTTTAACTAATTAATTCATTTAATTAAGCAAAAATACGGGTGTTCTAACATTAAAAATATATGAGTGTTCTCAAAGTCCCCTTCCTAATTACATCGATGGAGGAGACCCCTTTCCAATATGAGAAAAGATTGGAATGAATCATCTTCTCATAAAAAATAATTATTCTTTGCAATAATTGTTTGCACCAAAGTAAATTGGAAAATATTATTGAAATCTTATTTTTTCTTTTAAATTTATTAATTGAAAAATCAGTAGTAAGTAAGTATATTCACAGCATTTCAAATTTTCCTAACGCATGCGCAGAACGTTTTTCAGATAAGGGTGTTCAAGACCGTTATCACCCTTTTCTTATCTTTTCTTTTCTCCTCAGGGGTTCTCCCGGCTCCGCGCTCCTCTTGTCCCAGAACCGGCCTCCATATTAAGTCTATGGGGGTTCCGCGCTCCTCTTGTCCCAGAACCGGCATTTTATATCTACTTACTGTAAATTTTGTAATAAAACCGTGATTGATAAATCTGAAGGTTAAAACAATTCTACTATTATACAGAACTTACAGAAAAAATTTCAGTTAATAATGTTCAAAACTTTTTGAGCAATCGCTGGATCCGTTTGATTATCTTCAAAAAGTCACTTTTCATGTAAAACGCGTTTTAAAGTATGATATCTTGCTTAAAGTAACGGCATCTGCTTTTTCTACAACACTTGTAGTTTTTTGTTCTAGTAAACTGAAAATGAGATAAACTTGGTATTTGTATAAAGCTAATAAGATGGCCCGTAAAATAAAATCATAAAAAAAATTTGTCAATTTTTGGCAAAATTCACAGTTTTAGGGTAGTCGGATACCTTTATGGGAGAATATGCAAAAAAAGACTGGTTATGCACATGCGGCATGATAATTATGAAGTGATCATCACGAGGTTAAGTAAACAAAGGTTCTCAGGCCATTTTCTCATCAAAACAACGTGTTTTTAATTGTAATGAATAAGTTCTGTACTAATTAAGTATGTAAGATTATACTTCTATGTATATTTTAATCAATTCGGATGTGAGGATACCATCTGTTTCTCAAGTAGTTGAACAATCAACAGAAAATTAATTTAAAAAAATTATAATTTAAAAAAACTAAAAAACACCCTTTGTAGTTAATCGAAATAATTGTAAGTTGTAACTTATCTGATGGGATCTGAAATGAGTCGCCAGATGCGGAATGGGATCTGAAAATGGGAAATCGCTAATCCTGATGATCCTGATCAGGACAATAGAGCAAATTATTAAGTTATTGTATTATCATCTGTCCTGGACAAGTGAGCAAAATTTCGAATTAATCTAACCTTTTAAAGTGGGTAAAAATGGAGTTCAAAGATTCCGTTGCATACAAGTGAAACTTATATAAGGGTGTTAAAAAGGTAATTGTGCCTTAAGAAGGAAATTTAAATATTTTATAATAATCATTTCCCTATTAAGTCGAGGTGGAGACTGCGAAAACTACTTATAATAAGCTTAAGTCTGTATAAAAAACTAATAAAAAAACAAAACAAAGAAGATGCCTGGGAGAGTTATTGTAAATATAAAAATGAAAACTGTAAACTGTTCAATTTAAAATTGCTTTTGGGATATTAGTCCTTAGTAATTTAGAAATCTGTCTTTTATGTAACCTTACACATCATTTGACCAAAAAATTGTGTGATCTTTTTGTAAATATGTTAAGATTTTTTTTTCTTTGTTAAAATTCATTTTGTGAATTATTATTAATATTTTTTGTAAATCCGCAAACTAATGTTAATTTAAAATTTTAGCCTCTTTTTATGTAATATGTATAAACATGTAAAAAAGCAATACATTTTAAGAATTTTTTTAAACTACTAAGCCACGTTGTTTACTATTATTAAAGCGGGTACGCTTTGACATTTAGGAGAGATTCTTTTAGAAGTTGTTTATCCCGATTCCTCAAAACAAGTTGTTGACCGTATAAAAAAACTTTTTTTAACGAAAAATAGTAAGAAATATTAAATTACATATAGAGAGTATATTTTTTAGGTTTTAAATGTAAACATTAAGTAAACATTGGACTTTTCTGACATGTATGTTTAAATATTCTAATTAAAGTAATTTACGATAAATCTTTTTTTTCCCTCTCTTTTCATGATATTAATTTTCATCGCAAATTACTTTCATTAAAAACAAATTAAAATTTTAATAAGGGGATATTGAATTCGAAGGGGAAGAAATTTGTGTTCTTAAAAGGTATATATATATATATATATAATTAAAGTTTCTCTACAAGAGAGAGATGAATAAACATGATTAAAACTGAAAAGAATTGAAGTTGCAATATAACCGGACAACAGAATTTAAAAGGAAATATGAAAAATTAAAATAATAGAGTTAAAAATTATATATATATATATAATTTTTAAAACATACTCTATTTGATAAAAAAAAGTTATTTTTAAATAAAAAAGATTCAAGTATAAAGTTGATATTTTAGATGTAAGGAACAAATGGATGCAAACACAGTCTTGGTTAATCAAAAACTGTTAAAATCAATGATTTATGGTAAAGGCTCTTTTGTTTGGACCGAATACGCTGGTGATGCAAGATTGCATCATCCTGTTCTAAAAACGCCATCCTTTTAGTTTTTAGGAAAATACAGTCATTATTATTTCTCATTAGACAGGTAAAATAAAAATTAAGTAGCACACAAAGAAACATCACAGGTGATGCAAGATTGCATCATTTTGTTCTAAAAATGCTAGCCTTTTAGTTTTGGGGGATATACAGTCACTATTATTGCCCGTTAGACAGGTAAAATAAAAATTAGTTATTACACAAAGTCTTGTACAGCTCAAGACTTTTATGGATTAAAATCCCTCGAGAGAAAACTTAAGTGAATTATAGCATATATGTATATTCACTTATAAACAGATAGCGAAAAAATTAGAGAAGCAAATCTTGTTATAAAAATAAGGTGAAAGACTTTTTTTCAATAACAAATGTCAAACATGAAGATATGTTAATTAGCAGTTATTTAAATATGTATTTAATATAACAGTAGATTCAAATCAATTACAAGTTCTAAACAGTTCAATAAGTAGATTCATTTTTTCATTGACTTGAGATTTCTCTACAGTGCTCTAATTCTTGTAATTAAGTACAAGTATATAATCATCAAAAGAATTAATAGATTATTAAAAATGTACTTTCTGAATTGAAAATATATTTATCGTATTTATTCGAATCTAAGCTGTTCCTTTTTCCAATGTCACCCCTACTGAAAATCCGGTGCGGCTTAGAATCGAAAGAAATAATATTCATTGGATGGGGGAATTAGAGCAACTACAGGTTCATGTATGTATTTAAAAGGTAACAAAATACTGGTAAAATAATTAATTATTCACTTCTTATTGGTTCTCATATCGATAAACAATTTTACACAATTTTTCATTTTTCACAAAAACTTGTTGAGAATTTTGGGTGCGGCTTAGATTCAAATAAATACGATATATATTAACAAAGTTAAAATACATTAACAAAATTATTTTACCAAAAGCAATAACCAAACATTTAATTTATCTTTAAAATTTCATCATTCATTAATCAATTCTGAAAGTTGACAAATACAAATAGAAGTAACCTATATGAAGTAATGTAACATGGAGTTTATTTGAAGTAAATAATTAGCCATTTATAAAAGCTTTCTTTTAGTACCTCTTTATTTTTTTCTTTTGAGAATAATTATTAAGACAATCAGTCTATATGTAAAAAATATTCAAGTAAAAGATTTCATAATCTTACTGCAACTATTGAACTGATGATACGAAGAAATAATATCTTAAGTTATAGGACATTTCGACATCCGCTCTGAAGGAAAAAGGTCCCCCATTAAGCCTAAGCTCTCCCATAATGCAGAAAAGAAGTTCAGGTTCTTCAGACAGAATTATTTTTTGCTCTCATTATTCTTTTATGGGTACGTCATCACGAAATAATTGGGCTCACTAGTAGTAAAATTACATAGAAGATCAAAAATTGACGAAGCCAATCTGTTTTTTGATTAGATTTCTTGAATAAAATGATAACGAAATTTAGGAAAACTTAAATATGTTGTAAGATCGTCAAAATTTAGTAAAATAGACCAAATGCATTTATTTCACTGCATCTTTCTTATAGCATTCTATTAATAATTACAGTATCTGATAAGTATCGTATTAGGACTAAAATGGATTATTGACGAAAACTACGATTTAATGATAAGGATGATTTGTACTTTTAACTCTAAGCTTCCACAATACGTCCCTATGAGATTTCAAGAGGTAATTAGAGATTGCTGTGAGTGTGGAAGCTCTCTATTTTTGATAAACAAAGCAATAAAAGGATGAAAAAATATTTCAGTAAAAAAGAAGAAAGAAATATTTTCATTGATTTATTAATCGATACTAGCAATCTATGCGCATTTTTGTATCATTTAAAAAAAAACAAAAACTGTATACACGTTGGGTATACTAATCAGTGTGATATCCAACTAGGTTGAAAATGTGTTTTTTTTAGGTGTTAGAACCATTAAAAAAATAAAAGTATTGAGAATGAAAAAGAAAAGTATAACATATAAAACTGAAGAATCTAAAGTTGTGTTTTTATTATATTTATCTTACCTAACTTATAAAAATATTTTTTAAATGTGCTTTTTGACGAATGAAATTGACACGATAATTTGTGCTTGGAAAATGGGATATCTCCAAACCAATTTAATAAAATTAAATGAAATTTGTAACTCTTATGCTATAAACCCTTTAGATTGTAACAAACCGCACTTTTTAATATAGTTACCTTTAATCATATTTTACAGCCATTTTTAGCTTAGAACATAAAGTAATTTTGACGAAACATCATTAACGTCAAATTTGAATGCTTTTCAAATATTTATTTCCTAAATACATTTTATCCTGAGGTTTGTGACACTTCAGATGGATCAAGAAGTATACCAAGGAAGTTAAAACTTTATTATGTCCTACGTATTTTTATTTATATTGTTTTTCTTAACATTTAAAATATTGCTAAGTTTTGAAAAAATAATATTTTTTAAAATATAGGGAAAAATGTTATTCTTTTAATAATTATGCCTATTTAAACTTATTTATGTTCTGTAAAACAATAAAATTCTTATGAAAATCAATTTTTAAAAATTAGTCTTCAAACCACGTTGGATGTTTTAACAAAGAACACGATGATATTATATACGGGGTCAGTTGAATAAATATTATCACAGGCAAAATGCTATTTTCTATGATCATGTAAGATTGTTACTGATGCAGATTTGTTAGTTTACATTAAAGGCATAAGTGCTATCCTTAAAGCAACACTAATTTATATAGCTATTTGCACTATAATCAGCTAACTGTTATGTTGGTAGAAACTTAAAAGGTTAAAAAAATATCATTTGTATGTGTGAAGAAGTTAAATATTGAAATGGAATATGTGTTCAAAATAGAAAAAGAGCCTTATATCACAAACGAAGAACACTAATATTATATAAAAGAAATTTGTAATGAAAAGTTTTTGTTCCTTAAGAAAATTTTTATATTAGGAACTGAACATTGAAAGGCTTCTATTCTCTGTATTTATAAATTTTATAACTAAATAATTATGAAGAATGTTCTTTAAACGCTTTAATTATATTATTTATTTCCAAATTTAGAAAAAAAATTTTAAATTATTAATTTTATTTTAAAAGCTATGAAATATATACGATTAAAAGTCTAAATATACATGCACATCTTGCTCTTATTTTATACTATGAAATGTAGATCAGAATATAATTTAATTAAAGAACTATATCCATCAAAATGTTTGACACAATGCTTATGTAAGTTGTCGAAATACAAATAAAAAAAGGAAAGAGAAACATGGAAGCAGTGAAATATTTTTTATTAATAGTTTAAGCGAGATAATTTGCTGTTATAGATAGCAGCAATAACCCAATGGGTGACTCTTGGATTCCACGTATGTTTGTTGTGGTGAATACTGCGCGCACATCTACGCGTTATAAATTGAACCGAATTTCAAAATTCTCACGTAGTGTTTGTTCAGTGGAAGTTTGTAGAACAAGCGTTATATATCACTGATAAGCGAAATATATATATATCCTAGCATCTCAGCTAATATGATAATGTTATTTAACAGTCGTTCTAGTAACTAACTTATAATTCTATTACATAATTAATCATTGATTTTGTTTAGTTTTTAGTTATGTATAATTACCAATATTACAAAAATTGAGAAAGTTACATTTTATTTTACTCATAAACAAAGCGGTAATACCAAAAGTACATCAGAAACTCAAAAAAGGCCGGATAACTACACGCTAACATACAAGACAGTCACAAAAGCATTTATCGTTCCCTTCAGATGTCTCGTTTTTTAAAAAATTTTTTATAATCATGTGATCAGCTGAAAGCTATTCAGATCATATGATTTCCAGGAAAAGGTTTTTCTGATGGGTCCGCATACGGGGGTGATTCAGGATTGCATTACCCTGATTTCAAAACGCTAACCATTTAAATTTTTTAGAAGAGAAAATTGTGGTTATCTCCCGTTCGGAGAGTAAAATAAAAATTAATTATCATACAAAGTCTTGGTTGACTCAAGACCCTAATGGATTCCAATCTCTGGAGAAGAAATTTAAATGAATTATTACTTATATCTAACGGTACCCTCTCTTAACCGACGATTACGGGACAGGAACCCCGTAAAAACCCATTAAAATAAAAACCATTTTGTACCAACCCAATTTGAAATAAACTCATTAAATTACGATAATCAAGTAACAGTACATAAATACATTTTTAGCTCAAAATAATATTTGCAACAATAGAGAAATATGCCGATTTACTCAACTGAAAAAGACTTTTACGAAAATCTATCTAGAAACACAATCAAATTCCGTGTGAGCAAATTTCCCAGATATGCAGTGGGTTAAATGGAAAACTAAGATAACCGAGGCCACTTAAGAAAAGGTCTACTCTATAATTAAAGTAATGTCTAACTTCTTTAAATAATGATTCGAAAATACAAACTATATTTCTGATTTTTTAAAAAAAAAAAAAAAACACCCATCTAATACTTCATTAAAAAAGTTAAGACTTATTTAAAGCAGATTTTTTTTTAGAAAAATTGATTTTCGGTCAGCAGTTTTAGTCAGCTAAAATATCAAAATTGTATAGTAACTTAAAAATAATGAATGCTTCGATACCCAAAGGCAGTTACAGATTATCATAACTGCCTCAAGAAACATCTAGTTGCCCATAAAAAACGGGATTTAAGAGAAAACAAGCAGTTGATTGTCAAGAGATACTTATAAAAAAATTTGTTTGAAATTTGCTAAGCTACTTTTAAACATTTCATAAAGCTTATTTCCCCTTTTTTTGTCTTACAATGAACTTTGAAATAAAAATAAATATTCATCACAAAGTACTTTTTTATTTGAAAAAGTTGCCCGATACTTTTCACTTTTTTCCACCAACAACAATGTAAGGTAGATAATTAAATATTTACAGAGAAAATGTTCTTTACTTGGAAGTTAAAGCTTTGAAAGAAAAGATTTGCCTTTCATGAACTAAATTTTTAATGATATTTAATTGGCTTTGTAAACTATTAACAAATTTGCTCTTCTCTTATTGAAATGGAATTAATTGAAATGTTTAATGAGCCTCAGAGAAAATCTGTTTAAAAAGTGCTATTTAAAGAAGTCTTTTAAGGACTTTTAAATAATAATTGCATGCCTGTAGAGCATTTTCATTTAGTGAAATGAAATATTTATTTCTAACATCGGATTAATCCATGCAAACTGTTTTCATGAGAATCGTCAGAAAAATTGAATTTTCAATGAGAGAGAAATATTTTAAGATGTGTCTAAGTGTTTACCGTCTGATGGGTAAATGATTACTTGAGTAAAGATTTTACAATTAAAGGAAAGCATTATGTAACAAAAAGCGTTGAGTTGCTTGTTCAATCTATGAATAATTAACAGGAATTTAATATATGTTTTAAAAAATTGCTCGGGGAATTATTTTTCTCTGTTATTTTCACGTGTAATGAACATGACTCATTAAATTCCATTCTCAGAGATGGTTAGAAAAATGTTTCCACTGGTGTAATTTTTATGAAAATTAGTTAAATCTTTGGAATACTAACGAAGATGCACAGATAATAAAATTAACATACTTTACGTTAGCTTTGAAATACGCAGGGTGTATTTCCTTTTGTTTCAAAATTAAATGATTACACAATTTTATGTGCCCTTTTATTATTCTCTTTTATGTTTATCCCTGAAACTCTTGTGTTTTCAAAACAGAGAGTAGGATGTTTTAAAAAGTTATAAATGCAATATAAAACATTTAGAAAGTCATAAAATTGTGGCTGCGACTGGAGATAAGGGATTTTTTTAGAGTAGGTTTGAGCTGCCTATCTGCGGATCCACAGATTTTAAAAAGAGTTATTATTTGAGGCTATTAGTAGGCATTTTTATTACTGTCATTTCAAGTTCAGATTTGAGAAAGAGGATCTTTTCCTCGATGGGATTACAGCTAGAGTAAAATATTATAGATTTATAGTTAAGATTCAGGTTCAGCAAAAAGATTCTCTTAGGGATATAAAAAAAGACATTTATTAAAAAAATATATTCGATGCATTTTTATACTACAACCCGCGTCATTTGGAATAATTGAACTGGTGCTGAAAGTCCGTGCCTGATAAAATTCGAAATTTAGGGAATGAGATACCTGCTCAGAAAATCATTTAATCCTGGACCAAGTTTTCTCATTAAAAAAGCATTTTTCCTCATGTGTGGAATAAAAACTTATAGTGAAGGAAAGGGAATAATTTTTCGATATCAATAGAATCGGCATAAAATCAAGAACACCCTCAAACTTTCGGTCACTAATTCATTCAAAATGCTCATTCAATTGTAAACAATTTAATGCCATTTACACACAGAACAATGTATTTAAGTGAAAACTATTTCTTATATGAAGGGCTGCAAAAACAAAATGTAAAAAAAGTATGAATGAGAGAGAGAATATGAAATATGAAATGCGAGTACAGATCATTTTAATAAACCTAGAAAGAAGTCGACACTTTGTATAAACAAATGCAAGCACATATCCCAGTTAATAAATACAATGCATGAGAGGTGACACTTAGATCTCAAATTAACATTAATGAGTAAATTACATTAAAATAGATGAATTTTTTTTAGTGAAAATACGATCGAAGTAAAAAAAAATTAGCAAAATATTCCTTGAAGTGTGTGTAGAATGGGTTGCACAGACGGAAAAAACACCTTATAGTTCTAAGTATTCTGCGAGTTGAAAAAGTTCAAAAACCACTGCTGTACGAGAACGAAATACCTAAAGGTAAAAGTTAAAGTTAAATAAAGATTCGAAAAATATATTTAAAAAATCTATTCTAAATGCTTCCAGAAAAAGTTCCGAATTTTATTTTTCGATTAGCTTATGTTCTAAGAAATATAGAGATTCAAGCAAAGGTTTGCAATTTCTCTATCTCTTATCATTTGAACGCACTTGACAAAGGAATGCTGAATTCTGAAGTTCACTCTTCTCCGGAAAAGGGGAGAAAAATCAAACACGTTATGAATGTGATCCCCTAGAGAGAAAGCATTCAAACCTTGACAAGCCTGGAACACACCCCGTAAGTTGTCATTAAGCCGAAAAGGGGTGTAAGTCATTAGTTCAATGTATAGTGTCTTTGGCCTGCACAATTGTGTACGTTGGGTCATTTAGCGAAAACCTTTCTCTGACATTTTCCAGTGATTAAAATCCATTGAAGAGGGGTTGCGTTAAATGAGAAGAGAGGGGGAGGGGTGTTTGGTTGCTAGTGACAAAGAGAGTTGCAATTACGAAGATTCGGGTCTAATTAAAGTCCAATCTCCCTAACAAAAATAAAAATACATAGAATTTTTGTTAAGAATTTTTTATATGTGCAATACATATATATATGTAACAGTTTTTAAGGAATTTTCTTAAAACTTCCTTTTCTTGTTTCTTTTATCAACTTTCAAAAGTTAGATTATTTGCTAATTTTTCTTATTTATTCATTTTGTTAAGAATCCCTCTTAGAATATTTATTCCTTTTTTAAAGAAACTTTGTAATCAGGTATGAGAAAAGAAATAAAATATACATGAGGAAACGGAATTGCTAAACTTATCCTCTTTGAGTGATTATCAACGTTGCACACAGAAGCAACAAAAGGGCTAATAGCAACGGACCTCAACAGTTTGAACCACGACCAAGTGGCGAGGAGGACACCTGAGCTGACACCGCACTCTCCAAACTTCAACACCCCAACAACGTTAGCTCTTTTAATATTGACAATAGATCTCGAACTCTTAAGTCAACAATGCTTAAGCCGGACAGAAGTTTGCGAACATAGCCTCTCAGTTACTACGGGATCAAAATGATTTTAATTGTATTTTAAGAAGAGAAACAACAGCTTACAAAATTTATCCCTTAGAAAATTAAGAATTTAGAGTGATTTTCTTAAAAGAATTAGTGCGAATCTGGTTGAAAAAATTCGGGAAGAATAAAAAAAAATTAGACTAGAAATATACATAAAACTCTTTTTTAAGAAATAACTGAAATATTGTTTAGTAAAGCGATATAAATATTTCAAAACCTACTAAGCCAAAACTTAATTTTATTAAGCTCCTAGTTTTTTCTAAAGTAATTATTTTAATGTATGGTTAGCACAGCTTTTATAGCGCTTCTCTGCACATTACAAAAAGGGTAAAGCAGATGCCGAACATCCATTTCGGAAATGACAGAATTACCAGCCATCAGTTACCAACAGACTGGTCACCACGATCACTTGACCATAATCATTGTGACTTCTGTCTTTGTGAGAGAAAACACAGAGCTACCTAGAGTTTTTGAAGACAAAATCTCAAACTTTGAACTTATGCACCGAATCCTTGCATTTTCTGATAAAATACATATCTGCATACTACAGTGATTTTTTCTTAAGTTCTAAAGAAAATAAATAATACAAATTTAGTTGTGAACAAAGTCATTATTATCAGAAAATTGCTTCTATTTAAGTCGCACAAAACAGAGGTGCTTAGAGAAATATAATAATAAGCTTCCTAGGCATGATTTATTTCTACACGATGGAGAAAATATCTAATATTTATATTTATCTGGTAGTCTGTAATTCAATTCGAATAAGGAGATATTTATGTCTTTCCAAGCAATACTGAAATGAAAAATAAAAGCGATTTCGAATGTTGAACGAAATTTCTAATTTATTTGTTGTTAAGGTATCAAATGAAGACAGAAGAAAAATAAAATTAAAAACTTAAAAAAAGTCTGCGAAAAATTCACTTTTCTTCGTTTTCCTAAAGTTAAAATTGTAAGAATCCTTGTACCAGAAACACAGACAGAAGAAAAGTAAAACTTCTCAAATTACATCGTACACGAGTTTAATATTTTTAAATTTCAGTGAACATCGAATGGTCTGAATCCAAGTAAAAAAGATTGAGTAAAACTAACAAAATAAATCAAGAACAGCTATTTAATGTAAACCAAAAGATAAAGTAAAACAAACTAAAACTGAACATTTCAAAAGTAGTTGAACTTAGTTCCTTAATTTGGCCTTTTTAATACTGTTTATTAATTGATATTTGTTTAATACTAAATTCATTATGCGTGCTGTAAATAAATGTTTAAAAGTACACTAGAGTCCCGAAAACTCGTCACCCGGCAAACCGTATAACTCGGCACATATTTACCTAACTGTTCCTTCGTCGTCTTTTTGATGAAGCAGCAAAACGCAGAGTGGAGGAAGAGATACGGAAGATAAGGGGACATTACACATTTCCTTTAAAACAAGTAGCCAAAGTCAGCTACTTACTTTTTATTATATTGACCGCTTTATGTCATCATAAAGTATTTTTCTGAGGTGTGTCTGATCAGGTAAGTCCCTCTGCTTTATGCCTGCATAAAGTAAGTACTTTTCCTTTGTTTCAGGATATTTTGACAGTTTATTTTCAGTTGTATTTTCAAGCGAACAATACATGCAAGTGCAGTATAATATTTTCTGAAGAAACACTCGCACTAATTCTTTTTAAATCCCATTCTTGATAACTTGGAATTTTCACAAACTCGCCAAGTTTTCACAATAAGCCAGGTTTTCGGAACTCTACCGTAATAACATTGAAAGAATTACAACATACGGGAATCCTATACTCTGAAGTTAATGTGCATTGAATTAAATTTAATATGATAACATTTATTTTATGATAATGAACTAATTCGAAAAATAATTGATTCAGGCCTGTTTATTCAACTATTTGGTGTCCTATAGTGTCAAACTCACAATTCCTTAGCAATGTAATCACGAAATCAAATACATCATTCGCGCTGTTGATTAGATCAGCATAACTTAATAAATTACATTATTAATGAGTTCGCCATAATGAAAGATCTGTGAATGCCTTATAGGCATATTTTTAACGAACAACGAATATAAAAGATATATCCCGATTTCACTGAAGGTTGACGAATGAAGTAGTTATTACAATGAAGCTCTTTGGACCACAAAAACCTCCCAAGGCTTGAAATGGAAATTTTAAGATTAAAACACTAACTTAGGATTCATTCTCTTAACTTGACATTTGGCTGGAATTATGAGGACGACTGTGCCATCAGTCTTACTATAGCTGTTTTGATCGTCTGAGATTATAGAAGAACAATACAAAGGTTATTGATAACGCCCTCGTTATTATGATTCATAAAGATGATTAGTTAAAGCAGTTTTTTTTAAATTAGCAATTTGTAACTTTTTTAAGTATGAAGATAAATATCTATTCAATGCAAAGACAAAATTTGAAGTTTTTATGTTTAATGGTTTTTCAGAAAAAGGTATCTAAAAATGCTCAATTCGATATTAGGGGAGTATCGATTTCTCTTAAAAGTTTTTACTGTTCCAGCACAATACTTACTGAACAATAAATAATATATGAACTAATATTTTTTACTCGACCACTGAAGATGCGGAGACATTAAGATTCTACTTACTATAACTGCGTTATAGATCATTCATAAAATTTATCAATAAAATTTTCTTCACAAAAGGAGTGATGCGCCGAATTTAATATAAAGTATAAAAGAACAGAATTATATATATATGTATATACAGGGTGTCCAGCCTTAATGTGACCCAATAGCTAATTCCCTAACCTATCGGTTTAGATATGCACTTCCAATTTGAAAAATGTTTTAAAACAGGTAAAGAATGTTTTTACGTGCTTTTCGAACCAAAAAACCCATTTACAAAAAAAATCACAAAATTTATTTTTTACACGGTCCCCAGGTCCTATCACTCATATTTAGGGAAAGATGCAGTACACATAAACAAAGTAAACACAAAAAGTTTCATTTTATTACGATAAAAACTGGCCGAGTTATGGAACTTTGAAAATCAAACATTATATCCATTTTCTCGGCTATTTTTAAGAAGCTAGTAAGGGGCCGTCTCCAAAGTGAAATTAGTTGGAACTCTGCTAGGAAACTTTCAAAATTGATTTAAGTGTATTATTGAAAGTTACATAAAATATAACATTTGAATAACTAGACAATTTTAAAGTTGGCATCTGTTTATACATGCTTATATTTTTGTTTTGACACGATCAAGAATTTTGAACCTACCAATCAATGTTATTTTTCTTTAGATAAATAAATATCAGTTCAGTTTTTTAAGTTTTTTATACTACAGGTTTATTGTAACGAATAATAACTATCGATGAAGTTTAATTGCATCTGAATACTTCCTCTCCGATCATGGTGGCCGTGGTATCCTTGTGGTCAAGGACACGGACTTGGGGCTGCATGTTATAAGTTCGCGCCCAGTACCGCTGAAGACGCGCTATGAAGAACGAGCCGATGCTCGTTAAATCAATCGAGACTCAAGCCTCTTGTTGGTGAGGTGTGGAAGTTAGGAAAGG
The DNA here is from genome assembly GCA_019973975.1 of Trichonephila clavata. Taxonomy (NCBI): domain Eukaryota; kingdom Metazoa; phylum Arthropoda; class Arachnida; order Araneae; family Nephilidae; genus Trichonephila; species Trichonephila clavata. The sequence continues at coordinate 87,575 of BMAO01038331.1, read as the reverse complement.
GGGTGTCACCTCAGGTGTCATCGTCGGCGTCACTTGACCATGGTACAACATTATGAGATCCGTCGCCAATAGCCCTCGTGCTGCTTTATAGTGCGATGTTAATAATACTTTCACTCACCCTTCAATCGCGCGCGTGCGTGTCTGGGTGTCTATGGTAACAACCTACGCTTCTAGAAGATGGGTACCGGCTATTTAGAAATTTATACACTAGAGAGAAATTTATTAAAAAAATATATAACTCATTATAAATGTTATTGAAAAAAAATACACACCTCTGAATTGAGCATGGGGTAGTTTTCTTCATACTTCAGAATTTTGATGCATTTTACTTATTGAAATATATATCTAATTCATTTTAATAGCACTCACTACTCTATTTTGACAAACTAATCCATTTCATTAAGACTTAATTTTACGGTTGAAAACGTTGTGAAATATATATTTTTTTAAATATTTTTTTCCTGACTATATACAATTTTTTTATTTGGTTATATTATCAATAACCTTTGGACAAACCTGATAGAAAAATACCAAAAAAGATAAACTAGAGCGAAGAACTATTTTATGCTTCAATAATTTAAACGTTTAAACTATTTTTTCATATTTCCGATGTCTTTCAAAAGAACTCATTTCATTGGTAAATGTTTCGACACAGTCCCATTTCATTATCTCTTGAAATTTTTTTATTTAATGAAATCTTTCCAATAAACTCTATTCATTAAATAAGTAAACATATTGTCGTCTCAATAACTATTTCTTTTTTGCTAACAAGCTACTTTTATAAGTTTAAAAAAGCTTTTTGACTTTTGACGTGTGTTTTTAAAAAAAGCAAATTTATTTCATTTGCTGAGATTAAAATTGATTATTTTTTTCTGATGTTTTTTACGCTACTTTTATTTTTTTCTCTTAGAATTTCTAAGCAATATTTCTTAATACTATTCTAAATTGACAATTTCTGGACTTTAAGAAAAAAAGTTTAAGATATAGAGTTTAGCAAAAAATAAATAAATAAATAATAATGATAATGATTTCGATGATTTATCATTGAATGTTATCGCTGATTAGATAATTAAATTAAAAATAAACATAAACTGCTAATTTAGAGATTTCTAGAAAAGATTTAACGGCCGTGAGCATCGACAGATTTAAAGAGCAATGGTCCCCTACACGGCGGGTTTTCAGAGGTACTAAGTTCGAATTCATGCCACACCTCTGACAGGAGTCCGTTACCTTGACAACTAGGCTACCGAAGCCATCTCTCTCTCTTTCTGAAATACATTTATAATTATATCTTAGCAGAGTAATCAAATGAATACAAGTTCAGCACTGCATCCCTCTGCTTCCAGGATGCATTTACGTTACAGATTTGTTAACGTTGTACTATAGAAACACAGTAAGTTATTAGGAACAAATTTCAAAATTTTCCCTTAAGGATTGATGACGATGATAAAATGTTTGAACAGTGTTTCTTATATAAACTAGGGGTTTGTGACCCCAAATGGAGTCGCAAGACTTATAGCTGGGGTTGCCCAAAATTTTAGGTTTATTTTTATACATCTTTTTGTATAAAATAACTTGTTCTCCATTAATGATTAGTTTAACACATTATATCTGAAATATATTCAAGATAAAAAATATATATACGAAGAAAACTTTTGGACTCAGATTATAATAGAACCATTTATTTTATTTGTTTTGCGGATATTGCTGTTAGTTCGTCAAAAGTCCTTCATATGTGAGGTTTGATTGTTTTAGTAACGCAAGAACACATTTTTTAATTTTACCGTAAAAACGGGTTTTGCCAACCTCGTCGGTTGCAGAATGTCAACCTTTCAATGTAAATTGGTTTTTACGTTGGCCTTCCTTAACTCAAAAATATATACGGCGTTGTATATGCTGTTGATTAATAAAAGATGAGGATTCATAAGTGAACTCAAAACGATCATACCTATAAACAGATCATAGTTTATGTATAATTTATCGTGGAATTACATTATATAGTGTTTTTTATTTTATTACTTAATTAAAATTCTCTATCGTTATATCCTCTCGGGGGAGTCTGTAAACCCTAGAGAGCGCCTCCCTAGTTGGCGGATCGGGGAATGCCTCCATTGGTTTTTTCTTTGGGTGGTAGAGGGGAAATAAAAAATACCCTCCACGGACCAACAGGCAGAAGTCCAACCTCTTTGAGGTTCCCTTTTCCATGATGGGTCTGATATTGATTTCGCGTATGCGTAAAGCATCAAATCTGTAATATAAGTGGAGACCGTATTATAACAAAGCCTATTGCTAGGCTAAGAACAAGTCATCACAGAGGAATGAAATTTGATAGGGATGGTAGAAGAACTTATAGGAATTCTGATAACTGTTTAAATACAGAGCTAACACCTGCTCATATTTTTGACTGTCCAGCTATTCTTGTTGCTCTACATGAAATAGGTCCTTTCTTCGTCAACAAACCTCTATGTGGATAATATTGAACAGATTGCCAGAACAGTCATCTGGGCCCATGGTACTGTCTGATTTGGTCCCGTCATGGATACGACATCATCATCATCATCATATCTTTATATTCAAAGTAAAAACTTATTGTGGATGTTTATTGCTAATAAACAATTAAATAAAACAAATAAATAATATAGAAGTATCCAAATGTGCGTAAACTTTTCTCAACTCGTACAAAATTTTTATACAAAAAATGGGGTGACTACCCTAAAACATTTTAGAGCCCCTACGTTAGATCATACTTTATTCTTCACATATTACTCCATACCGTACGAAGATATCAATTCATTTCACGTGAAAAATTTCAACTTCTTCGTATAGAAGAATATATTATTCTCCATGACTTTCTTTAACAGAATCGAAACATAGGTCCAAGTCTCGACATGAAGCATCACTAGCTACCAAGTTCGCGACCTAGGGTCTTGCAGACCTCGAAATTTTTACAAGAGAATTTTCACTTTACAGAAGTGTGAAAAAGGGAGACATTATTTAAAAAATATTGACATTATCATATGAAAATTGTTCAAAATTTAAAATCAAAACTGATATATCATTATTAAAACATTGTGCAGCCATGGTGTTTAAAAAAATTAGCATAGATAACGGGAGACAAGCATCATTTGTTTAAAGAATAGCTTATCTTTTCAAACATTTATGAATTGATAAAAAAAATCTCTAATTTTTAAAAAGAATTAACTTTTTACCGATATAAGACTAAGTACTCTATCTATAATTAAAACAAAAGAAACTTTTTATACTTCTTACCATTTTCTCTTGTCAGTTGATAACGTTGTTCTCTAAGTATACAAGATTTTTCAGTGCACATTTATAATCACAACAAATAGTTTAGATTTTAATTACGGCGATAATACTTCGATATAAAAAAGTATTTTCACACATAACATTATCTCAGATCCTAAAAGACATGTGAAACATGAAGTTTCATTTTGTAAAAATAGAGCTAAGACTAAACCAAACACTATATTGAAAAAAAAGGAATAAAAATGTTTGTCGAAAGCAAAACACGCCTAATTATCGAATATGACAAAATGGTAGAAACTTAAGTTTCTTAGATGAAAGTTGATTTTTTATCACTTGTTTTAGCTTATGTTTTTATTAATTATTACATATCTGCTCCTATTAATATACACTTTTAATGTAAATTGCTTTTTTTTTTAATCTTAAAAACATCTGCAATAAATTTTTATGTTTCCTGTCTAAGTCATATATAATGAAAAGAAGAAGAATCAATTGTATATTTTTTCGTCTGAGACATATTTTCCATTAATACAATGCCAGTGAAAATTACAAAATGAAATTTCGAAATTTATTGCTCAAAAGCTTAAAGACCAAAAGTTGGAGGGGCGGTGAGAAAACGTTTTAATTCTTAGAGATTTGATTACATATATAAAAAAAAAAAAATGTTTGACATGCTAAGAAAACGAACAAATTGTCATGTTTTTTTTTCCTTCTTAGTTCATAGATTTTACATCACATTTTTAAATATGCGAAAGTCTTTTAAAAAAAACTTGGCAAAAATTTCATAAGTATTAATCCAATTATGGATTTTATGATGTATAATTCAAGAAACCGAGTAAAATAATGGAACCAGTTAACAATATAACTCTGCTTATAAAGTATTCATTGTTCTTAGAAGTTAAGAGAGTAAAAAAATGTTATATGTTTGAACATACTAAAAAAAGTAAGTAATCAACTTAAATATCAATGTATCAAATAGTGGAAAAACATGTACATGAAGCTAAATAAAATTTTAAAAATAATTTATTTATTATGAATTATGTATCACCTCAATTGATATTTGATATATACATATAAATACCTCCGTCAGAAAGAAATTCAAAGTATTCGCAATGTGCATTCGTTAAGTATTCGTAATTCATAATTCCAAATATGTAAAGTATTCACAATTCAAAATCTTTAAGAGAATCTAAGAACGTGATGATATATTTAAAAAAGACGATAAGTTAAAAAAGATCGATATATATATATTCATATATATCCAACGATGGAAAAGAGAAACATGCGCTCATAAAAAAGAAAAACGTTACTAAATTTTTCATACATTACACACTTCCCATAATTACTATCGACTTATAGATCAATCCCTACCAACAAAAAATGTCCTAGCTTCACCTCTGTACAGAAATAACATATTGTAAACGAAAATATTTATAAGTATCCACAGAATTTGCCTCAGACAGGTATAAGAGAGGATTTGTTGGCAAAGCACCTCATCCATCAAAACGAATCATACAGGACAGTATTGAGCATCCTAGTAAATGATCACAACGATTCGAAAAAGAAACATGCCATCAGTCGATTATATCGATATCATTAAGGAAGAAAAATCAGTCATGTGTCGCAGGATATCTACGCAAAGGAATATCGAATGGAACGAAAGAAAGGAAATAATGGCATCGTACCTCGGTGAGATTACAATTCATGGTCGACGTAATGAAATTCCCTCTTCGTTTCCTACTTTTGTAGTCACAGACGTGTTGCGGATCTTTTTTTATGTCAGATTGAAGGGAACTACACTGAGAACTTGGAATCTGACTAATAAGTTTCACTTACCGGAGGCTTTCCGGTGAGACCAGGGGAAAAGAACAACATTATTTTTCCTTGCTTTGAAGTGTAGCCGTGAAATGTTGTTGGCTAGGAAAGGAATTTAGTTTGTGTATCGACCAAATTAATGTGATTTGTTGGAATTCATAAGAGAACTGATTTTTGATTAGATGGTACGGTTTATTAGTCCATAGAAAGGCTCAGTATTACATGAAAGAGTTTTTGTAACAATTCAAAATTTTCATGTAAAAATAAAATGAAATTTTATTTGTGCAAATACATGATGAAATATTTTTCAGCATAAATAAATTTCCTTTGATAATTCTTAATATTTTTCTGTATTGATAATTTAAATGTTCTTTCAAAAATCTATTGTATAATTCATGAAAACGAATAAAAGCTAATGCAAATGGAATATCAATAAATGTCATTATCTGTAGTGCAAGCTGCATCATACACACTTTGCCTTTTCACTTGTAACCTTCTAATTTTAGAAAGACTTTCAAAATTTCTATGATTCATAATTGTACAAAAAAATTTAATATTTTTATTATCACTCGATTTTTTTAATATCTTTTCTGAGTGGTTGATTAATGGAAACGAAAATTTCTGTTAAAGATGTTCATCCAAATGTATATATATTTCTGTGGCTAAATCTTTCCTATTATGACGATAGTTATCTTAGGTTTATAACTATTTTGTATATTTTTGTAATATATATATATATATATATACTGATCTATAAAAATTAAAAACGAAGAGTTTAACACAACAATGGGACGAGCAATAACAATAAAGGGAAAACTACGCAGAATATCGATTATGATTAGGTGGGGCAGGGAATTTGCATCTGCAGAGGGCTCTTCTGCAAGTTGCAAACAAAAAAAGGACAGGAATAAAAGCCTTAACGACAGGAGCGAATACAGATTCCTTTTCGTCCTAGTCATCTACAGCATGAACGGTATAGTGGAGGTCTGGTAGGTTGGCGACTCAAATAAATACCCCTATTAAAGTCAACAGCTTTCTGCCAATGTGCTGAAGGGTGTGTCTGTAGGACTAGGGGTGTGTGGTTATCATTTCTGTGAATAGTATTACACAGTGCACATCAGTTTAAACGGCGTAAAATTTCTGCCACGGTGTGATGTGTCCGACACAGTATACGGCATCTGGGTGACTTTACTCGAAGTTGAATCTTTGAAGAGTGGGAAGAATGTCAAAATGTAACCAGTTCACGATCCGTCACAGCATCGTTTGACGAGCTTGGACAACATTTCAAAGAGCAGAAATAGCTGACCGACTGTTTACCAGTGATCGTCTTCGCGCAACTGCGGCAGACGACGATTGATATATAGTCCTACAGGTGAAAAGGAACAGACGACAGACCGCGGGACAAATCGTTAGATATATGTAGCACAGTACTGGACACTAGATATCGCGTATTACCGTGCCCAGGAGACTGCGCAATCGTGATCTGTTTTCACAATGGTCAGTACAATGTTTGTCATTGACACCTGATGATTGAAGATGCTGTTTTATGTAGTGCCGAGAACACGACAACTGAACAAATGATCAGTAGGTTTGAGTATTCTTTAAGGATGAGAGCAAATTTAGTTTGATTCTGCAAATAATTCTGGACCCATACCCATCTGGAGAAAGCGAGAGGCATACATAATCCCTCTTCACTCCTCCATCATCAAAAGAGATCGATTTTGAGGTAGATGAGTTATTGTTTGAGCCGCTATCATTTTCAGCACCTGTGTTGACCCAAACATCTTCTAAGGTATTTCTGTTATCGGTTCCCTATATCGAGATTATCCTTCTTCATAGTCCTTCCATGAGCCCTCTTTATAAACGACCATGCTGCATTTCATCATACAGTGGACGTATCAGAGTAAATGGAGAGTTAAGATATTACACGCATCGATTTCCCTGATTGATTGCTGGATCTAAATCCAATTAAACGCGTTTGGAACACTTTAGGGGGAGATGTTTGGTAAGGCATCTTCAGCTACCAGCAACGATTCTGCTGCTGTGATTAGTGCTACACCAGATTCCTTGACAACCTGATCCTCATCATGGGCAAACGATATCTACCCTACATAAATGGCAGGCAAGATCATATCCCACAGTAAAGGATGGACTTTTTTTTCCAGATACTCTTTCATCTTTTGTACATAATTGTTCTCCAAGTTTATTTTCCATTAAAGTTTTGTATTATTCTGTAGATTACGTTTTTGGAATATTTTGCCTACATTTCTCATATGTTTACGTTTTGAGAATGTTACAGAATTATTTTTGTCACTTTTGTACAATGTTGTGTGTATGTGAAGTTACATTAAAAAAAACCATTCCATCTTTGATTTTTGTACACAAGTATATGTATAATCCTGAATATAATTCGAAACAATAAAATTAGTTTGCATAAATCATACTCATTTTAAGACTAGAGATTTTCTAACTAATATTTGGGGAAATTTATCTCTATTATGTTTCGACTAAAAAACATCAATTATACTATCATATTTCTACACAAGTGTGCTTCAACACAATTCTAATGAATTTGAGAATAAAAATGTTGAATAAGATAAAAAAAAAGTGATTTTTTAAATATTAATGCTATATAACACGTTTAGCCAATCAATAATAATATATCAAATACCAGATTCCTTGTAATAAAAGTTATTCCAATCAATGGTCTGATAAGATTATAAGCTAAGTGATCCGCACTTCATTTAATGATTTATCTGTTTCCTTAGTGGATTTTGTTCCTCTCTTTCAAAAATTAATAACAGTTAATTAAACAAGTTAAGAATACTCTGTGGAAGGTATTATCTGATTATACGATTGAATTTAAGTTTCGTTTCCTTAAATACCTTCTGTTCGGAAATGGATTTAACAAAACTAACAATGAATCATAAGCCGATTAAAGAAGGAAATGGAATGTGGACCAACTTAAATTCTCAAATTTAATAACTCAATGTAATACCAAACACTCATCAGAATTTTACAATAAGTAACATTCTATTCTTTCACAAAATACATTTATAATTTCATTTTAAATGTATGGGAAGTAGGGATTGAACAGAAATTGCGTTTGTGTGTTCCAATATATATGTAAGACATTTTGGATAATATTAAATATTGATGTGTGACCTTTTGCATTAATAATCTCATCTAAATTTGCTTTTTACATTGTTCATATTTAAAAAAATAAGATCATTTAAATTAAACATTTATTATGAGAAGATGCTTCGATAAAGCGTGTTGCAGCAACACGTACTTTGATCATTTGACAAGAACGTCACCTTAAAATTGGCATCTTATTTTTATAACTCTTTTAAATCAAATTACTTAAATACTAAGGTTCAGTTCAATCTAAGGACAGTAAGCCCTAACATTTCCTATGAAAGGAAAGACAGAGAGTTCCTTAGAGTTTGGACTCTATCTTCCGACTCGGTTTGTAACTTTTCTTCATTACGATCAGGACCACTTGAATTACCATGGTCTTTTAACCGAAATATCGCATAATTTTGATCCCCTGTCAGATCATGTGGGTAATATATATTCACGCTGATGTCTAATTTATACAACTTTTAACCCCTCCCCCTCAATAGTTTTCAAAGAAAACAAGGCTTGCAGTCTATATTAGAATTAGTACCATATTGGAATTCTAATATATCAGTTTCTACATATAGAAATATTATTTTTAACTATATTTATTTCAATAATATATTAGTTAGCGATAAGTCTAATATCTTTTTAAATTTTAATAACCCTTTTTGTCATTTTATTGAACATGGATAACCTGCTAATTTTCTTTACAATTAGATTTCTAATAGTTCTCATTGAAATGACAAAATGTAATAATGTTTGCATTAAGTGACTTTTTAAATTAATTATACAGTTACTCAAAAGATTGCACACGTGTTTAATAAAATTAATAATACTTTATTTATTTTAGTATCATTGTGTATGTTTAGAAAGCCCTTTTATTTTCAATACATTTTATATCAGTATTTAAGGTTTTTAAATGTATATATATAGACTTACTTTTATTTTATCATAATTTACTAATTTTACTTTTATGCGGACTGCTAATACTGCCTTTGTATTGGTGGGAAACATTAACCGGATGCTGTGTTCACGAGGTAAATTTTATCATCTTCTAGTTTTATTTCATCGATTTTAACTCTATATATGGAAGTAGTCTATTAAACTTTATCATTATATATTAATAGTATTGTGTATTTTATTTGGTAATAATTATCTTTCTATAATATTTCTTCCTTTCCCTATGGCCCAATGTACTATAAGCAAATTACAGGTGAAGGTTGACTAGTTACAAAACTCTGTTTAAACCTGCAATCTTGGTTCCTAAGGCCAAGAGTTTGCTATTATACTACTGGGGCTAATATTTTTTACTGTCTTGAATGGTTATACTTTTAGGTCTATAACTATATATATATAATCCATATATATTATTTTTAGCGCGTTTTTCACGTAGTGGAACAAAAGCGCTATTAGGACGCAAATTTCGTCTTCGTTTTCGTTCCATATTTTGTCGTACCTTTTTCTCAGCCAATAAGCAACCAATTGACCTCGGGTTTTCGGCATTTGGTCGCATTTGTGCCCTAGATGAGCCGAATCCTATTTAAATTTTCCCATAGTTTTCCTGAATTTTCCTACAAATTTTCCTGAATTTCGCTAGTTTATAACAAAATTTTCTCAAATTTTCTCTAGTGAATTTATTGTTTGCAAAAAGTTTTTTTAAAAAAAATCTACCTGCAAGTCACCTTGTCGGGGCTTTAGCTTCTGTAAAAAAAATTTTTTTTCTTTTTTATAGTGCTGATGCAGATTTGTGTCATTATTTCTTTTCAGCTCAATAGTAGTACATTTAGAGGAGTGGTACAGTACTACTTTCTGTTAGTAAAAAGTTCATTAGTTGCATTATTGTAAAATACAACATGTGAAAAACGCGCTAAAATTACTTGGCCATGCCAATGATTGATATCTTGTTTAAATATTTATTCCTGAAGAACCAAAGATTGTGTTAAATTATTTAATTCAATTTTTAGATTATTTTTGTAATTATATACTGATTAACTTAAGAGTTCATCATATTGTAATTGTTAATTTTAAAAAGTACTATCCTTGATGAGTTAAAATTCTGTACCATTCGGTTTCAATTTATTTTAAAATTAAGCTTTTCATTTTTTTTTAAAGTGAGACAAATACGTAAATTTCATTGGCTAAGTATAGTAAAAAAGAAATTTTTTCAAAACTAATGAATTACTAATTTGTCATTAACTCTTTAAAATTAACAAAATATACAAAAGCAAAACAATTTTTTAAAAAAGTGATAAAGTGTAGAAATATATCTAGAAATGATATACAAAGCACAGCGGTTCTGAAACTTTCCATCGACACGGCTACCCTTTATGTATCATTTTGACATCGCGGCCCCTTTCAAGATTTTGAACACTTCTCCCCAACTTAATATTCTTGATCGAAATACATGTTGTAGTAGAGTTTTTTCATTGAGGGGGGGGGGCGAGCAATTTAGTGATCTATTCTACGATGATACATCTTTTATTTTTCCAAGAGGATTTTCAGAGCCTGTAAAAGAGGGAAATCTTAACGTTATATTATAGACACCACGGACCCCCTAGAAAATCGCTGGGGACCGACCCTCAGGGGTCTATACACCACAAGTTTAACAACCACTGATCTAAATTAACTTTAAAAAAGAGGAAAAACTTGATAAAATTTTTTATGTGAATAATAAATGCTGAATTGTAATATCTATTGTGTAAAACTTCACGAAACTTATTTAAGCAAATAATTTAATTTAAAGAAATTTTATACATTTAAACAATTATTTAACAGCTCATAGAATATCAAACTGACGAAAGAGAACATCGTAACTCAAGTCATTCTTTTGCTAATAAAATAAATTCTGTTCTCTATTAAGCCGATCTTTTAACGAACAATAAACAATTTCATACTACTTCCTGCGTATTTTCTAACCTTGACATTATATTTGCGATACTTTTATAGGAATTGAAGATAATATTTGTTTTATTATGAAACAATACATAAAATAACAACACCTATTGCATCGTTAAGATTACTCAAACATTGAAACAATACACGTACCTAGTGGTGAAAATGTTTCACGGAAATGTCTTACATCGCGTGCATTTCCATTTTTCTTTGAAGCTGCAGAAATTCAGATAGGATGCGTAATAGAGATATAAAGACACTTTCTTGAAAGAGAGATCCGAAAGATGCTGTTTAATTTATGCTATTAACCTTTCGGTCACTATCAGCAGGACGGAAGGGGTAATTTCGGACTTTGATAGCTTTTTTTATTGCATCTCCAAGCACCACATAAAATCTTTTTCTGAAAGAAAACATCGAATGAGTGTTTCTCTCGGCTGAGGTTACTTGTAACAAGCTACGTTTATATTTATTCATTTCTTTTCATTTCTAAAGAAATCAGATGTCTCAACACAAGGATAAAATGCCATTCCATTTCTAGAAGAGACAAGCCCGGAGAACTACTCTGAATATAACAACAGGCCTTTACGTAGTCTCAGGATCGATTTTTTCCAGTCGCACTTGAATCTCTTCTTTATTCTTGAAGAATAGATCGCGAAAAATAAATTTATTCACCGTAGAGTAAGAAACTGGCGCTTTAAATCATGGGAGGATGCCGTTTCTTTTAAATAGAGTTTACTTGAGTTTTTCCGAGTAGGTTTTTTCATTCGATGATTTTTTAAGAAAAATTGCTTTGAGCTTTGAAAACTTTTTTTCGTATTAACTTATCAAAGGTTGCTCGGCTTACAGCAAGTAGATTATTCAAATTGATGTTTATTTAAAAGGGTTTTAATCTTTTCTACTGAGAATATTTTAATCTCTGTACATTTCTACTTTATTTTTTGTCGTCTTTATGAAATGTTTCCCCAAGAAAGTTTTACTTAAATATTTGTTTCATTTAATTCAAATATAATTATTTGAAGAAATACCAATTTTTGAAAACTTTTTTTATTTACTTTATTTCCTTAAATTTATCCATGTTTGTATAATAGTGAAACAACATACAAGAGTAGTCAGATTTAAATGAAATTCATCCCCAAATAACTATTTATTACAAATATACAAATAAATTTGCAAAGCAAACTAATCAATATATTACATGACTAAGAACAATACCTGATGAAATCACCACAAGCTGCAGTAAATGCTTCTATACGACGTAGAGATCCATCATCGTCAATAACCATCGTGATGTGCTCATAAGAAAATAATAAATAATCGACAAATCTACCTGTAGGACGTATCAATGAATCAAACAGGTTTTGAATCTGTAATCTAAGGAACTGTGTGTGCATTCCAGATTACTTCTACCCGAACTCAAAGTTAATCGGTATCAACTTTTAAACGACTTCAAGCAAGAGATCAACTAATGGAATCCAAGTATTTTAAATGGGTGACGTATACTGTGAATAAGCAGGCTAAGAAGGAAACTTTATCTATTGCGTTCAAAAGAAGATTTAAATTTTCCTAACAAAACCTGAACTAACATCATCCTTTTAAAGGACAGTTCTAAGAATGCATTAAAGGAAGGACTTCGGAATCCAAAATTTCTCATATTTTCTGATGTTTCCGTTGTAACTGAGTGATCGTGGTCGCTAGCTCATGACTGGGGATGTGTCAGTCGAGACCCCGAGATGACCCGTCGCCTAGTGGGAGTGATGCACGCTACATCTGTTGGGGAGTTTAAAATTTTCATGTGATCGAGATTTGGAGAGGGGGTGTCACTTTTTTTCCTTCTTTGATATTGGTTCATAATTTAAACATCATATTAATTCTGAGTACAACGTAAGCAAGTAGTGGCTGATATTACTCACAATTCCCAATTAACAACTGAGATCATTCATGATACTCAATGATGCTCCAAACCTTTAAAATTGGCATTCGTTCAGTATGACGTTGAAGGCGGTGTTTGCCGGTATAGCGTTTAAGGCGATATGGTACCAACTCACAATTTTTTTATTTTTAATATTTGATATTTGTTTTTAATTGTATTTTATAAAGGTTAATATTTAATAATAATTCAATACAAAAAATTTGAAGTTTGTTGCAAAATGTTTGTAAAATTTAAATCTTTTGAACTTTTGAAAACATTTTTAAATTCCTAAGACTTTTTTAAATATGTCTCTTTTCTTTCAAAATTTTTTTCCAAGTACCTTATAATATACTACATAAAACTATACATTGGTTTTATTCTGCTGCAGCTCTTTAATTTTTTATTAATTTTTTTATAGTTAAACTTCCAAAAATTCTAAAAAAAACAACATTAATTTTGATTTTGAAATTTTTAGAAAAAGTACTAAACATGTTAGAGCTAATTCCAAGCGCAGTTTTACATAACATACATTTTAAAACATGCATAAAAGATTTCAAACCCATACTTCAATTATCAAAAAAGCCTTTGGGTTTTGAATAATAGTATATGTACAAAAAAAATCAACATGGAGAAATATCAGTTTGAAGTTTTCATTCCATGAATAGCATGATATAATATAAAACGAATAGTCTGAAACTTTTATGAAATGTTAATTAGCTTATTTAAAACTGCTTACCATAAGAAATTGCACAAATGTAGAACAATTAAACAGTATACGGCCATAATGAATATATAGAAGAAAACGAATGAAATATCAATATTTCATAAAACTTTATCTTAATAATTATAAAAAAAATAAATACACACACTTCAGAGCTAATTCAATCCTCAGAGCTGATGCACAACATGTACAAAAGATATTTATGCCTTTATTTTTTATTTCCATGATTTTAAAAGCCTTTGCATGTTAAATATTATACACGAATGAAAGCAAAATCAAATAACAATTTATTAGTAAAATATATCAAAATCTAAGAACTGCATCTGTGCATTTGTTTAAATAAATATCTTAAAATATTTTAATAATAAAAGTGTTGAATTACACACACATGGGATATATATATATATCACCAAAAACAAATATATAAAAATGGGAGAGTTTTTCTATTCTTGACAATTAGATTTTTAATTATCTGAGTTAACAAAATGAGATTTAGTATTTGTGCTTTGGGAGAATCCGTTTTGAAGTTTTAATTTCATTCATAATAATATAAAAAGCACACACAACTTTTAAATCTTGATCAAATCCATTTGCTCTTCAATAAACAATTCAAAAACTAGAACTTGTGCAGGAATTGCACAGTTCTTTCTTGAAATGATTTGTTACTGCATATATAATGTCAGGTTCTTTTACGAGCGGTAGAAAAATATTTCATTCATTTTTTATCAGGCTTTTTTCTAGCAGATAATCTGAAATGTAGGCGTGGTAGTTGCTGTCCAGCATCAAATATTGCTCCATAACTTGATAAAAAATGCAGGTAAAGCTTTAAAATTTTGCAGGTATGTTTATAATGATTCGAGGTATCAAATAAGATAATAAAAAATTTTCGATAGTAAATTTTTCCAAATTAAAATGGAAATCATCAGAAAAGACAATTTTTTAACAATTGGTGCACCAGTGTCTATGTTGAAGAAACTACTGAAATCGAAGATGTTAATGGTTTTGTGTGTGAAGAGGTTCATTTACAAATAAACTCTTGCGCTCAATCCATTTTGCACACACACCGACGAATTGTTGAATCAGACAGTAACACACATATAGCGGTTCTTCAACGTTCATACAGCTGTTGAGATGAAGCTATACGGTTCGTCACAGCTATCCTGATTAAGTATCAATTACACTGTGCCAGTACAATATTTTGCCATTCACTGTTGAATTTCCAACTTGCCTGACTCACATGATTTTACTACTCCCGTACTTGCATCACTGTCATGGCATTCTGCTCCATATAAACTGCTATTGCAAGACTTAAAAAAACTCTAAATGGAAACCAATCATTGGTCTCTACGGAAACTCCATAGCTTACATCGTGATCTCTGTCGTTGTCAAGGCATTAGGGTTATGTTTATTACTAGTAGAAAAATATACATTATTTTCAAATGACTCTGTTTATACAGTTGAAAGAGAGTTATGAGAAGGTAGTTCAGTCTATAAATGCGTGGTGACTCTAAAATTCTGATTATTTGAATAGAATGCCCCAAATTGCACTTACTTTTAATTTCAGTTCATTCATGGGGTCTCTTCATGTTGCAATATTTGCAATAAAGAGTAAAACAAGGAAAAATTATTGAATAATAATTAAATCCTTATGAAATATAAATAAAACTTACAATGGTGCATGCTCTTAATTCTCATTAATCCGCGTGGCCGTAGTAGCCTAGTGGCAAAGATAACGTACTCGTGGCCAGTGTGTCATGAGTTCAAGCCTAGCGCCTCTGAAGACCCTCCATGTAAGGAAGCGATGTACGTAAAATCTCTCGAGAGCTGAAACGTCCTCCTGTTGGATGTTTTCACTAAAAAAACGTCCTCACTCATTATTTCGAGTGTATTAACATCATTATTTAATTCAATTTTCAAATTCACCGATTCAATTAACAAAAATCGGTTAAAATATTCATATAAAATATTTTTAGAAATTCTTTATAAAATTTTCTATAATCTCATAAAATTTGAAAGCTTCAAGTTAAAAAAATTCCAGAGATATAATAATTTTTATTTTCGTTTTTATTCACATCCCAACGGCAAATAAAAACTTTAAACGGATTTATCTTAGAAAGGAAAAATAATTCATATATCTTCATTTAAAATGCTAAGACTTTTTTTTCTATTGTGCCTAATGGTTTGAAATATTTTTACCTATTGCTAATAGTTCATGTAACAAGAGTTGGTATGCATTTTTTAATCAAAGCAATGCTTATTTTTAAAAATATAGTTGAATTTAGAATTTACACTTTTTTCAAGGAATTTTCAATAAGCATTCAGGAAAAAAATATAATTTACGTGTATGAATCCTGCTAGCAGTAAACCCAACCCAACTTTTGTTATACAAAGCTTGACGTATTTGTAAATCAAATTTCATGTTTGTACGTCAATAACTGTAGGAGGAGTAGCATTTTCAAATTATTTCTCATAAATTTTAACTTTTCTGTAAAAAATTAAATGTGGTTAGTATTTTGTAGTATTTTGAGAACAAAATCTGTTTTACGTAATACATATACGTTGGTTACAAGCAAAAAAATTGTAAAAGCCATTAAATTAGATTTTTGTATAAAACGTACCATGTCCCCTCAAAAGGGTGGCCATGATATCCTAGGGGTCATGTTAACGGACTGGTGGACGGCGTGTCGTGAGTTCGAGCTTAGTACCGCTGAAGACTCGCCGTGTAGGGGGGCGGGGCGATGCACGTTAAATTTGTCGAAGCTCAAACGTCCTCCCGTTGGTGTGCTGTGGAAGTTAGGAGAAGTGGTGCTATCTCAGGTGTCGTCCTCGTCAATTGACCATGGTTCAAAATTATGAGGCCCTCAAGTAGGTGAAAGGCGTGACGTTCATATTCACTCTCTCACTGTCTCCTTAAAAGGTGTTTCTTTCAATGTCTTTTGATACCTCAAGAAGTTAATCAGATTCCTTAAGTTTTCTTCTCATTTACTCAAAAATATACTATAAGCTTGGATAAATGCATACTCTCTACAAAATGCATGGTACTGTAGAAGAAGTTTTATCAAAATATTTATAACACATTTACCAAACAGAGGTAAAATGTCAATTTAACAATGAAAAGAGAAAAATGTTAGCATATTTACCACATAATCAAAATTTTCTATTCAATTTTTATAGAATGTATCTAACAAAGTCTCTCCTAAATGCTAACAATAGTAAAATTATTCAAAAAATTTTATCAAATAAATTGATAAAACAAAATTTTAAATGATAAATTTTCACAAAATTGTAAACATTTATGCAATGCATTTTTCTGTAATGATTTTAAGCAGACGAATTTTTCTCTAAAAATCATATTATATAAGCAAAATAAACGGCATTGAATAAGAGAATGGAAAAGTAAACGAAATGGTATAAGAGCAAGTGATTCATAGAATTCTAGAATTTTTTAAATGGAAATTTTATAGCAAATCTCACATATTTTTAATATTTACGTCACATAGAATTGATACGTAGTTTAAAATACACTCATGTCCATAAATTAAGGATAATGAAGTTCAGGCAAAGAAAGAGACAGAAGAAAAACAAATTTGACTTATTTGTAAAGTCTATTTATTAAACAAAAGGTAAAGAGCAAAAAAGATGCTATATGATTGACATAATTAATAAAAATTGCGATTTTTACTCCCTAGAGCAAATTTCAAAAAAGAACCTATTTACAAAAAAACAGTATAACATGGTTAGTATGATGGTTAATACGGAGTATGTCTCCCGGACGATGCAATACAGGCCTTACAACACCTACGCATGCTGTGTATCAAATTATCAATCTGATCTTGGGGAATATTACCCCACTCATCAAGCAATGCCCTCCGAAGTTCCGTTAGTCAGGTGGGAGGGGGTTCACGGGCTGCAATTCGTCGACCAAGCATATCCCACACATGCTCTATTGGATTCAAGTCCGGTGAGTATGCTGGCCAATCCATATGGGTGATATCCTCCGATTGAAGGCATTAGTCTGTCGTAGTCTCCCACTACCCCTTTGCATATTATCTATGTTAGGATATGTAGTATTCATCATTAAAGACTACTCAAATAATAAATCACTTATTTATTATTTCTTTAAGACACAATTATACAATTAATAATCAACTTTAAGAACAATAAATTATCATGGAGTATTATCAGCATTCAATTATGGACGACGGAATACTAACTGATATCACGAGGGGAAATAACACGTACAATCAAACTACACATTTAAATTTAAGCCACAAAAGTTACAGACCTGAAATCTTCTTCAGTAGGAACCTGGAACAAGTAGAATTTATAAAGTGGCAGTAATCTAGGATATCTTCAATAACTTCTGATCCGCCCTAAACAATCTTCAAATTTCACTTCATTTAAGCTAGACGGATAAAAAACACCTTCTTGGACAACGACGTAGTTTACTTTTTAATCTCAAACACGGAGTTCTACTCTATCAAACCGCTTAGTCATCCTCTTCTTCATTTCATTTCTCCCTTTTATATCTCTTTCGAACTCGCTAAACACGAAACTATCTTATTTGCATAAGTCACACTTCCAGCTCTCAGTGGGGATTGGTCAAAATAAATACAATTTAAAAGTTTATAAGAGAAGGTTAGTGAAACGCGTAAGCACCCGTCACAACCCCCCTCCGAGAAAAAAAGCGTGACTTATTGACGGTCTAAACGACCTGCAAGAATTCGCTTAATTTACCTAACATCTGAAAAACACTGAACCTGCACAAATTTTAACTACTCTAGAATGCCTGAACTTGTAAAAAGTTAACTCACGAACTTTATAACGCCTGAAAATACTAAACTTGTAGAAAGTTTTAACTCACGAACTTTATAATGCCTGAAAACACTGAATTAGCAGAAAATTTTAACTCTAAGTTAGAAACTTTAATTAAACTAGCACACAGAAATGACTACTCAAAAGGGTACTCCACTCTAATTTATTTATCTTTCACAATATTAGGTTCCCTACAGTGCATCCCATTCGGGCGAAGATCAGGGGAAAACCTTTCAAGGAAAAAACCCTGATCATGCACTTTACTTAAGTGCTAATAAATACAAAAAAATTTTTATACAATATCTTCATACGACATCAAACTTTCATCACATCACTATGTTCAGGGACTGCTGCCCTGAAAGGAAACCTTGTCAATTTTTTCTAAAACATGACATTAAATGCACAGAACTTTTATACAACTTCCTTATTGACATAAAATATGGCATACATTATATTATATATATATAGTTTAGTAACAAAATAACCCTTATCTGGTTTCATTTTCAAAAATTCCCAATCAATCGCGCTGCGCTGTTAATGTTTTTTGTTAGTATTCCTAATTACGCCGCGCCCAGAAACCAGACATTACTTATACATCTTAATAATTACACACAAAATATATACATTTTACATAGAATATATTACAACAAACAATACAAGTAATCTCACATATAAAGCCACGTCTTTAATGTGTAGCAAAACAATTGCAATTCAACAAATGTTTTTCCACAATTTGGAAAAAAAATTAATACAAAAGTCTTTTCAACCGATATGAAAATGCACACAACTCAGTGACACTTTTGTACGTTAACTTTACAAAAAATTAGACTAGCCCACATGGAAAATACTCCGAACTGTCTGTCAGAGGAAAAATAAACAAATTAGAATTATACAACCTGACTAGTCTTTAGATCCAATCTGCATAGGCTTTGTCTCCCACCATGGCTTCTGTGCTGGATGACCTTGTCCTAGGGTTGTCCACTCTGCGCTCTAACCTTCTGGGTCTCTTCATCCATCGAGTCCGTTGAAGTTGATATGCTCCTGCTGAGGCGTTGTTTCCTTCTGTGAGAACTGGAACTTGGCTGTTGTCCACTCGACGTCGGCTCCGAAGATTGTATGGACAGCTCCTTTCCTGATGAGGTCTGTTATACTTGAATCTGTGGGATGGTCCTGGAACTGCTCTTTCAGAACTATTTTCTTCCACCTTTCTATAACGCTTCCTGGAGGGACGAGAGGACATTGACGAGGAAATCTTTCTTTTCTCACGATCTGCTTGGGCCTCTGGTCTCTTCTTCCGTACATTGTCCATCCATGAGTCAGGCCTTCCTCTTTTCTCTCTCTCAGCACATACAGGTCTTTTTTTCCTGAAATTATACGCGTTATCCCCCGAAGAAACAGTAGATTCCGTCCGTCCACGTTTTTTTCTCACCTCTACTCCATCGCGTCTATTCGCAACTATATCTCTGCTACCATTTACATTTCCTGATTTCGATCCTTTACGACCACCCCTATCATTCTCCGATTGCACCAATGACGACTGCGCATCATCTGACCTGATTGATGTCACTGCACCATGATTACTACTAGTGTTACTTTCCGACTCGGCAACACTGTCTTCTCTTTGATAGTAAATTCTCACCTGGTCAACATTAACCGTTATTCTTTTACCAAATTTTAATATTACTAAATTATTATTATTTTTTACACTCAGAACTTTATATGGGCCTTCAAACTTTGGCATAAATTTACCTACTATTTTTTTACATTTTGAACTTAACGGGTGAGTTTGAACTAATACTAGATCACCAACTTTCACATTATTTTCACGCCTCTTTTTATTATAATATTTCGCCCACTTCTCTTGCTGGCGCTTTGTATGAACTCTAGCTTCCTCAAACAACCTTTCTATGTTCCCACAAACTAAATCTGATCCATCCGTTACCATAACTAATTTCTGAAAAGGAGTGATTAAATTTCGACCTAAAAATAATTCCGCCGGTGTTTTACCCGTTGTCTCATGTACTGCTGTCCTAATTGCATAACCGAACTCTTGCAGAAATTGATCCCAGTTAGTGTGATTATCCGCGACAAAACTCGAAATCATTTTTAAAAGAGTGCGATTGACTCGTTCTGTTTGATTAGCTTGTGGACGATATACCACAGTTTTAACGTGTTTTATGTGCAATCTGCGACACACTTGCTCGAAAACTTCGGATATCATTTGGGGACCATTGTCTGTAATTAACTTTACAGGAGCTCCATAACGCGCAATATAATTCTCAAAAAATGCATTGGCAATTGCTTTAGCCGAAGCTTTCCTTAAGGGAACTATTTCAACCCATTTAGAAAAATTATCGGTAATTACTAAAATAAATCTATAGCGTTCTGGACTAGTTGCAGGGTATGGGCCTAACAAATCTAAAGACACGATTTCATTCGGAAAATTCGTTATTATGGGAATTAATTGACCAGCTGGTAATCCGTTTTTATAATTGACTTTTTGGCATTGGTCGCAGGTTGCTACATATTTATAAATGTATTTCCTCATGTACGGAAAATAACACGCGTCCTTTAATTTTAAGTAGGTTTTCTTTTTGCCTAGATGACCTGCCATAGGCGAGTCATGAAATTCTCGCATAACATCTTTACGTAAAGTTTTAGGTATAAATACCCTTAACTCACCTAGTGTGGTTGTATACTTTGCATAATATAGCAAACCGTCAACGATTTTAAAGTCATTGGACCAATTTCTGCAGATCGATTCATTAACAGAACTATCGTCCGGATTTTCCAAAAATTTCATAATATGCCCAAGCTCCGGGTCATTTCTCTGTTCCTCTCTTAACTGTTCTCTAGAAGATAATACTAACGATCGAATCACCGCACAAGACACTTTTGGTTCCTCATTACTTTCTAACGGGTTTCTAGACAACATAACAGCCACTTTTTCCGTTTTCGAATCCGGAATGATCAACGATTTTTTAACAAAATCAAAAGTAATCCCTGCATGCGACATAAAATCCACACCTATGATGCATGGATCTTTCATCTCAGCAATCACATGAAATTTCCATAACTGCGAAAATTCTCTTATTTTAATTTTCAACTCAACTGTGCCTAAATTTCTGCACTGTGACCCTTGAGCTGTAACTACTTCAGCTAACGATTTTTTTAAAGGACAGAAAGAAAAATACGACCGGTACGTTTTTTCTGAAATAAATGACTTTTCCGCACCTGTATCCCAGAGCGCTTTTAAAAAGGTATCATTCAACAAAATCGGCACATACGGAAGTTCAACTGGTGATAATCTCAATGAATTAAGTCTAATTCTATTAGGAGGATTTGACTCAATACGATCTCTTTGAAAGTTGAAATTGGCATTTCTTTGCCTTTCGCTGTTGCAATCAACACGCCTCCAATTCTGTTTTGCTGAATCGTCATTAGGACCCTTCCTAACCACCATCCTACGGTTCTGATACCGGTCTGTTCTCTGATTTGACTGATTGTATCGATTTCCACCCTCGAATCCTTGATTTTGATAATTACGACGAGGAAAATTATTCGCACCCCTGCCTAGTCCTCTTTGATCATTTTGACTATTTCCGACCCCAGTATCTCTCCAGTTTCTATTATTCCTTCTTTCCTCAGGATTCCTACTCACATCCCAACTTCGTCTAGCAAAATTATTACTCGAACCCTGATTTTCCCTGCAGTTATGACGTTCCTCATACCGGTCTACCAACTCTATCAATTGAGTTTTCGTTGTGGGGTTTCGAACTTCTAAATAATCCATTATTTGGGGTTCTAGTCGCATTACTATGTGATCAATCAACTTTATCTCATCATAATTTAATTCCAAGTTTTTATGTAATTTTAACATTTGAAAAATAAAGTCTGACGGGGCTTGACCTCTCCTTTGTTTTGACGAAAAAAACTGAGCTTCTAGCTCTGATTTATTCCGTATTACCGGAAAACTGTCTGACAATTTCTTTTTAAGTGTTGCAAATGCAGTCGCTTCTTCATTTACACACTCGAACCCAATCACTTGGAACCAGTCTAACGCTCTCCCAACTAAATGACCTTTTAAATATGCACACGATAGATTCGCCGGTATTTCATAGTAAGCTATATTATCATCAATATTATTTAGAAACTCAAACACATTTTCTTTACCCGAAAAAAATAACTCCGGCAAAACTCTAAATCCTGCACCTGCTCTTAATTCCGGTATTTCGTTTGGGCGCCAGTGTCGTAGTCTCCCACTACCCCTTTGCATATTATCTATGTTAGGATATGTAGTATTCATCATTAAAGACTACTCAAATAATAAATCACTTATTTATTATTTCTTTAAGACACAATTATACAATTAATAATCAACTTTAAGAACAATAAATTATCATGGAGTATTATCAGCATTCAATTATGGACGACGGAATACTAACTGATATCACGAGGGGAAATAACACGTACAATCAAACTACACATTTAAATTTAAGCCACAAAAGTTACAGACCTGAAATCTTCTTCAGTAGGAACCTGGAACAAGTAGAATTTATAAAGTGGCTGTAATCTAGGATATCTTCAATAACTTCTGATCCGCCCTAAACAATCTTCAAATTTCACTTCATTTAAGCTAGACGGATAAAAAACACCTTCTTGGACAACGACGTAGTTTACTTTTTAATCTCAAACACGGAGTTCTACTCTATCAAACCGCTTAGTCATCCTCTTCTTCATTTCATTTCTCCCTTTTATATCTCTTTCGAACTCGCTAAACACGAAACTATCTTATTTGCATAAGTCACACTTCCAGCTCTCAGTGGGGATTGGTCAAAATAAATACAATTTAAAAGTTTATAAGAGAAGGTTAGTGAAACGCGTAAGCACCCGTCACAAGTCTACAATGTTTGCATGGTGAGGACGGGTGTTGTCATCCATAAACAGAAATTCAGCACCCATGGGGCCCCGAAACAAACGTGCATGTTGTTCCAGAATGACATCCCGATAGATGAGGCCTGTCATCGTTACACTCTGAACATGCAGGTGAGTTCTGGAACCAAGAATAATTCCTCCCCAAACGAGCCATCCTGCACCACCGTAACGGTGTCGTTTAATGGTGTTCTCTTGGTGGTAACGGGTAACTGGCACTCTCCATATGAAAGTCCGGCGAGAATCAGACTGCAAACTAAACCTGGACTCGTCGGAAAACATCACACAAGACCACTGTTGCGGTGTCCACAATGCATGCTCTCTACTCCAGGTTAATCGCAGGCGACAGTGAGTTGCGGTAAGGGGAACACATCTGACAGGCCTACGAGCATAAAGACCAATGTGCCCTAAGTGTCTGTACATGGTCTGCCTTGAAACTGTCGTACCGGTAGCTGAAGAGAGCTGACGAGACAGGTCTGATGCTGTGCTCCGTCTGTTTCTTTTGCAGTAACTGCCAAATACCGGTCCTCATTCGGCGTTGTAACTCGGGGGCGACCTGTGCTGTAACATCTACTCACATTACCATCATCTTGGAATCGTTGCCAAAGCCTGGAGATGACACTCTGGGTGATTCCAAGTTCCTCGGATACTTCCAGCTGCGTACGTCCACATTCCAGTCATCCGATAATTCTACCACGTAAAAAATCATCCAAATGCTTCCTTTGTGCCATAACTACGCGGTTATTGCACTGAAAGGCTTTTAAAGCGCTTGTGGACAATTTTACTCCTTTGCCACCATTCCTTATATACCCCTCTCTTACACTCTCGTCATTGTGACGTACTATCCGCGCCATCTGGTGGTTTCCTGTAATTTGCATATTCTTCTTCAAGATGTGTGTGATAATTCTACAGGTGAAATTTTTATTTTAGAGTTCAATTTCTGTGTGATTCTGAATTATGCTTAATTTATGGACATAAGTGTAGTATTCAATTAAATTATTTAAATTTACAGTTTTTTTTAATCAGATGCTCTGTGTAGAAAACAGTGCACTATATATGTATAATATATCGTTTATCATTTTACATCTATCTTATGGCCTTTTTATAATCTATTAAATATATAAGAATTTTGTCTTTCTATTTGCAATTATAATTTGTATGTAATATGTACCAGCATTAGCTTAGGAATCTATCGCCTCTAAGAAATAATACTTCTTTAAAATTAAAAAATAAGAATGAAAATAAAATGTTCTAAGAAATGATACTGATGCACTATTTTAATCCCAAAAAGGAGGAGGGGTATATATCCGTCTCACTCAGCAGCTGCCATAAGTGACCCGGGCGTATATATCCATCCTCTGTTCAAAAAAGTTCCACGGCTTTGGAACATAAGAAAACATCGTTGACAATGTTTGCAAATAATTTACTTATATATTTCGGAAAAGAGGTGGAGAAAGAATTTGAAACGGGGTATATTGCAGCAACCATGAAATTCAAAGCTTAGCAGTGTAGCTCCCCCCCCCCCCGTTTGAGTAGGTTGTGCTTTTTTTCTATCTTTCTTTCTTTCTTATTATTGAAGCAAGTGCATCGAAAAAATGTGTTGTTTATTCAAGGAAAAATACTCGCCGTGAATCCTGCTATTAATGCACTGAATGTGATACTGGTTTATGCGTTCTACCATGTCTTAGGGTATATTGTACAACAATTGAGTTATATAATTATTTTTATAATACTGTAACTATACGTTCAGATTTGTATTTTCTTTTTTTTCCCTTTTCTTTTCTTTTTTCCTTTTTTAAAGTAAAAGTTACGAATTTGAGGTTGCTATATATATATATATATATAAACATGCCTCTTCTTTTCCCCCAACAAACCGCGTAAAAACGCACACCTGTGAGGAGAATGGTTTTATTGGGGTAGGGGGGTAAGTCTTACAAATTTTCTCAGCAGTTAAGGGGTTAAATACTTTTTACGATTTTGTACCTATAGGAATTTCTACATTATCCTACTGTATTTTTTGTTCAATAGAAAAAGCTAATGATCTTAATTGATTCAAAATATTCATGACTGTATATATTCGTACAAAAGTCCTCAAAATTCCTTCAATTTTACTAAACATTGCCGATCTTTCTGAAATAATATTCAAACCGTAAGCTAATTTAATAGGTTGATTGATAATTAAGCAAACATTCAATTTTTGCAAACTTAGTCATCTAGCTTGATCCAATATTTTAGCCAAAAAGATTAATAACTCTCGAATTTATTATCTTTACATGTCGTAATGAATTTCAAAAACATCACAATAATTCCATTAGCATAATTGTACTTGTCTGATCTTCAGTGTGTAAGCAGAATTATGCCTTGTGAAAAAGCAATTAATTTTTAAAAAACCAGCCTGTCAAAATTTCATGAATAATATTTTTCCTCTCACTTAGTTAAGCAATATGAATTTTTTCCCTACCGTTTAATAATTTGTGTTGATGAAGCTTTCCGCGAAACATTGTATTTACTATAAAATGCAACCAAGTGAGTGAACTAATTTTAAAAGTAATTGAAAATACCAAATGGAAGTTATTTCAAATGAGCTTATTATTATCCAAATGAAATAATTATTATCCGTCTCCTCTAATTGTTTTGCTGATTATTTATTCTGTAATAAATATTTTTGAAAGCCCGAACACATGTAAATGACTTTTTAAGGAAACTAAAATTTATTTCAGAAATTATTTCCCACTTATTAATAAGTAAAACTGATAACAAGAATTTAAAAGTTGATTATTCTGTACAATAACAAAATAAATTTATATTATCTCTCTCTCATCTTTCGTTACTTTATTATTTTGTGCGTGTGTGTGAATCTCTCTTACTTTCTTATTCTTCTCGATATCTTAGCAATAATTAATAAGATACTTACTGATCTATAAGAGAAAAACTTCGAAGACAGGAATGTATATATTGATTGTAAATTTATCGGGATCCTATGGTTACTGGTGAATTTGGATACACAGAATCAAAAGACATTTTAATAAAATAAGTACCTTTATTTTATGTATAAATCACTATAAAAATGCTACTAAAGCGAAGGGAGCTGTCAGCTTAATCACTAACTTAAATATCAATAATAATTATTAAATTATCTTTGTTGATAAGATCCGACGCAATGCTACTCGTCCAGACTTGACGAAATATCTTGTTCCATGAAAAATGTAGGGTATCCTTGCTTAAACTCCGACAGCTTCAATTATTTTAACTCTAATCCGCTAACTTTAGTATCAGTCTGACGACGATCGATATCTCTCTCTCACTTCACTCGACTTTAAATAGCAACTCATGTTAGCGTAAGTCACGGTTCCTCCACAGAAAACGATCATGAAACACATTCACAAAAATTTTCGATAGAGGATTAGTAAGAAATACGAATAGAACCCATTACAAATTTAAAGTAGTCTTATGTATAGATTGTAAAATACATTTCTTTGAGGAAAATATAGGACTTTTCAGCCATTCGTATCTATCTTCTAATGCTTTATCATCTGTAGTTTTTCTATTCCTATTCAAATGATTTTAATTAAAGAATTTCTAAGTATCAGACTGAACAATATTCGAATAACATTTTAATAAAGAGATAAGCTCTTTTATTCAAAAATTAACTTCGGGGATTTAGAAAAATCAGCTTTAAAATTAATTATTAGCTTTTTGTGAAATCCATCATTCATTTTTTTTAAAAAAATTGTCGAAGAAAATTATTCACTCAATTTGCTCTGAATTATATTCTTTAACATTTTTTTTTAAAACTCGTCCTCAAAATCTTTTAATTATTTACACTGTAACTTTCAATAACTAACGCAATAAAAATTCTGGTATTAATATTCTATTATCAAAATATTCCTTTTACTTCGTGAATATTAAATTACTCGACTTTATTAATTACTTTTGCTTAATAAGAAGGCAGGGAAGGAAGAATAATTTCTGAGCTAGAAATACCTCAAGCACAAAATATAATGCGGCAGAAATTTCAGAGATAAGTGATCCCCTGTTCTTTTTCTTCTCAAAACGGCTTAGCCACGCCAGAGTACCTAGAGTTATTTTGGGCGCGAGGTAATTATTTTAATTTTTTTACTCCAATTTCTGCGATGCTACGAAGATCATTCAAAGGCTTCTTTTCTGCTGCTATGACGCGTGTATCTAGTAGAACTTGATTACCCTGAAAGGGATGCAAACGACTTTGACTATCGATTGATTTTTAAGAATAAAAGTTTGCGAGTCATTCATAAGGAAAATTCTCGAAGCATTCAAAAATTTAAAAAAAAAGATACAAAACAATATATTCAAAACTGAACTGTTCTATACCCCATTGTAAAAGAAATTTAATTTAGTAAAAAAAAAATATCTTACAAAATTTTTTAAAGGAGTAACTCCATGGATTGTCGATTACTTCTGAGTATTTTCAAATTTTGTTTAAAAAAAACCTTAACAATTTTATTTCCTCTAAACCAGGCATGTCAAACACGCGGCCCGCCAATACATAGGTTGCGGCCCGCGAAGACATTTTACAAAATTATAAATATCAATTTTTAAGGGCTTTTTCATTTTGAAATTTATTTCTGGTAAACCTCTTTTAAAAATTTACGATATATTAACCTACTATCTATTCTTTTTCTAAAAAAATCCTTTTTAATAATAAATATAGCCTTTGAATAAAAATTATTTTTAATATTTTATTACATTTTTTCATTTAACTTTACTATGAAAAATGAATTTTTATTACATTCTTAAATGCATTAAAAAATATTATTTGCTACAGATCGCCCTACGATTCATCGTGTGTGCTACCTTTATTTCTCCTTGAAGTGTCCAATCAACGAGAGGCGAATAGCTTGACGTCAGAGGAAGTTGAAGATTTATTTTTTTAAATTTAAAACCCCCAAGATGACCAAGACAAAAAGTGCAGTGTTTACTCAATCGTTTGCGAATGAACGTAGATTTTGGTTTTTATTCATAATGAACTAAAAAGTCATTTAATAAAAATTTGATCAAACTTCAAGAACAGAGTAATAAAAGATGAACTGAAGATGAACATCATAATTTTCGAAAAAAATGGGAACTGCAATATTTCGATGTCGAATAAAATATTGTGCCTGATATGCAAAAACTGTAATTCAGTTGCTAAGGAATATAATTTTAAAAGGCACTAAGACACAAATCAGAAAACGAATTATAAACAAAATGTTGCGAAACTTTGTGAAGACGATTTGCCGGAATTGAAATCAAATCTTCAAAAATGAAAGAAGAAAAGTATTGTTTAAATTTGTTGAGTGAGTGAATGAGAGTGAGATAAACGTCACAATGTTCAGTGACTCGAGGGCGTTTAGCAGCGGATCATGGTCAAAGGTGAGGACGAAACCTGAGCTGGCACCCCTTCTCCTAACTTCCACACCACACCAATGGGAGAACGTTTCACCCTTAACATGCATCGGTCTCCTCTGCATGGCGGGTCTTCAGCGGTACAAGGCTCGAATTCATATGAATCGAGTCCGTTACCTTGACAACTAGGCTACCGCAACTTAGATTTGAGGGGGGAAAGGAAAAAAAAACGGTTTCATGTGTGTGTGTCCAGCACAAATAAAATAAAAAATTAAGTTGTAAGTCGAAATTCTTTAACCAGCAGAGGTTATGAAATAGTTGAGAATTTTAGAGGAATCCAGTCATGTATTATGCATAATACAGATTTTTGATGAATTTTTTAAACTTTTGATGAAGTGTTCCTTGGAAAAGTTGGTTTGTTGTGCAACTGATAATGCATTTACCATGACCAGTATTACTAACGAGTTGCAAAATTAAAAGAAACAAGCAAACAGCATGGTAAAAATAATTTTAAACATTTTCATTGCATTATTCCATAGTAAGTACTGTTCTTGGGCATTATTTAGATATTGGACATGTTTTAAAATAGTTAGCAAAATTGTAAACTATATTCGAGCATGTAGACTTAGCATCGTCGATTTGCTTCATTTCTGGAAAATACAGAATGTGAATTAAAAGAATAGATGTTTCGTATATCTATAAACATAGCACATTTTTAGGACTGCTTCATGGATTTACAATCACTTTCAAAATTAGCCAACCTTTCAAATACTATTTAAAAAACTAATCAACACCTTATGGCATATAATGGATAGAAATTCGGAATCCATTATTAATAAAAATAAGGTTTATATACCAAGAAAAATATTCAAAGTGCGTAAATTACTGCTTGTATCAGTTAACAATAAATCAGATTTAGCCCTATTTAGTGACTTAAGTATAAATTCAAAGCTTGAAACAGAAAGACCTATTGGTGAGGCAAAATTGTTAATCCAAAAAATTATGAAAATAATGATAAAGTAGTATTAAGTAAAACTTAAATTATATAAACATATTATTAAAAATATTTTCTAATTTTCTATGCAATAGAAACAATCAACTAATCTATATATATAAAGGAGAAAAGCGACTCACTGACTGACTAATCACGATATCTCTGGACCTATTCAACCAACAGACTTGAAATTTGGTAGACATGTTCCTTTCATAGAGTAGACATCAGCTAAGAACGGATTTTCCGAAATTCGAAACGCAAGGGGCGTTACGGGGGGTTAAGGGGCGTTATAAATAATTGTTTCCATGTTTAAACTACTCAATGTACAATTTTGAAATTGGGTAAGCAGATGCCTTTCATACAGTAGAAATCCGCTACAAAATGAGTTTGGTAAAAATCGACCCCCAAGTGGCGTTGCAGGGGTTGGGGGCGTTATAGAAAATTATTTCCACTTTTAAACTATTTGACGCACTGTCTTTAAATTTGATAAATAGATTCCTTTCGTAGAATAATGATCAGTTACACAAAACGGGTTTTGTGAAAACAAACTTCTAAGTGGCGTTGCTGGGGATTAAGGGACGTAATAGATAAATATATCCGTTTTTAAACTACTTGACCTACCTGCTTGAAAATTGGTAGGAATGTTTCTTTCATGGAGTAAATATCCGCTACAAAATGGATTTTGGAGAAAATTGGCCCCCAAGGGGTGTTGCGGGGGGTTAAGGGCACATATAAATAATGATTTCTATTTTTAAACTATTAGACGCAGTCTTGAAATTTGGCAAGCAGATTCCTCTCATAGGATAGAGATACACTACAAAATGTGTTTTGTGAAAATTGACTCGTAGGTGGAGTTGCGGGGGTTCAAGGAGTGTTATTGATAATTTTATTTGCATTTTTAATTTATTGGACGTACAGTCTTCAAATTTTGCTAAGCAGATTCCTTTTATAGTGTGCCCCCTACAAAATGGGTTTTGTGAAAACAGACTCAGAAGTGGCGTTGCGAAGGCTCAAGTGGCGTTATAGATAATTATCCCCATTTTTAAACTATTAGACGTACAGTCTTGAAATTTGATAAGCAGATTCCTTTCGTAAAGTAGAGAACCGCTACAAAATGGGTTTCGCGAATATCAACTACTAAGTTTAATTTCGGGAGATTAAGAGGCGTAATCGATAAATATTTCCATTTTTAAACTATTTGATCATCCTGCTTGAAAATTGTTAGGCATGTTCCTTTCGTGGAATAGAATTCCTCTAACAAAGAGTAAAACAAAAATTGACCCTAAGAATGGTTGCGAGGGGTCAAGAGGAGTTACAGAAAAAAATTCCTGTTTTTAATTGTTAGACCCATATACTTGGAATTTGTTAAGCATGTTTCTTTTGTTGAATAGGGATCCACTAAGAATGTATTTTAAGCAAATCAAGTTCTGGGGGGGTGCAGGGGGTTACTGGGACGTATTGACAAAAAAAATTCCTTTTTTCGAGCTACAAGGACTATAATAATGAAATTTGGTTTGCATTTTTCTTTAGTTGAATTGAAATCCGCTAAGAGCGGTTATTTTGGAAAACGGCTCTCAACGGGATTACGGGGATATTGATAGTAAAACTTTTGTTTTTTTTCTGTTAGATTTAGACTTGAAATTTGGCTTGCATGTTCAATTTACGGAGTAGAGATCCACCGAAAATTGGTTTTGCGGGAATCCACTTGGTTTTTGGGTTACGAAAGAGCAAACATCATTCTATACTCCAATTTTAGAGATTTTTAGAAAATACAAATTAGATGAGTTCTGCCCTTTTTTTTTATCAACAGGCGACAGTTACAGGTATAAGTATATTTTCCAATACAATCGAATTCTTAATGTGCTAGGACTTATATATCAATAATTTATACATATATATAAGCAGTAAAAATTTATAAAACATCATGAAATACCCAGCGAAGCGGGTGGGTAACGGCTAGTAACATATAAATATTTTACGTATTATTTCTCAATGAACTATAGTACCACCACCTTTAATTTGATTAGAGGTTTTCAAATGAAGAGAATTTTCAGATAACTGTGAATAAATACATTATATTTATTTATGATAGTAAGTACCCTAATTATCAAGGAAGAATAAATTAATCGAAGCAATTTAGGACAAATTTATAAAGATGACTATAAAATTGGTTTAGCATTTTGTTCTAAAATGAGGTATGAGATTATTATAATTTTTTCCTGATTAATTGAGACTAAGAATATGTTATTTTAAATATATAATTCGTAATTATGTTTCTGCATCTTGATAGATGTGTATCGCTATTTCAATTTAGTTCTTTAATAATATTAAAACTAAAACAGTCTCTCTTGTCATAAATATTAGTACAGATAAAGGTACCCTTAATTACAGAAAATTGGTTTTATCATTGTTATTAATCGGTGGAATCAAAATAAGGTGTTCTGGATATATATCTTTGTATAAGTGTATGTATGTGAATGAGAGAGAGAGAGAGAATAGTCACACAAAAATCAAATTTATTTTAAACAGTATAAAAACATGTACAAAAATTGAAAATTCCATACTTTGAATTAGAATTTAATGTGAGTATAAGTGTTTTAATGATCTATTAGTGTCTTCTTGAACGTTCAGAGGTATCTTACCCTTCCACTGAGACTTAGCTTCCTATAGTCATCATATGCATGTGCTTTTTAAAGCTGGTGGTGCATTTATGGATTCTCCAGACGCGCTAAGGCGACCAGACACAGCGACCAATGAGAGAACCATACACTCACGTGATACACTCAAACACTCGCAAGTGATCGCTTTCTTTGGCGTACCCTCAAGAATCAGTTTGTGTATTGCTATGGAAGACTACTGATCTAAAAGTATTCCAGAATTTCATCAAAACACAAGTCAAGACTATTTTTAGCGTTAGTTGGATTTTTAATAAAAAAAAAGCTTAGGTAGTATCTTTATCTACTAAAATAATAAATATAGTTATTTTAACTCATGAAATTATTTAGATACGTGCATAGATTTCCTTAAGAGGGCAATAAAAATTTTTAAAGGAAAATTATAGAATTACTAAATTATGATAAAATATATTATGTAAAATTAGATATAGAGCAAAAAAAAAAAAAAAAAAAACACGAAAAGGGCAAAGAAAAAAGTAATAAATAATAATTTAATATCGAACGAAAAAGGAAAAATTATTTGTTTTGTAAAAATTCACTAGATGTATCAAGACCAGAGTTATCTGTGAACAACATAAACACTGATCGAAATATTGACCTGACGCGGTGCATGAGATTAGTCAATACATTGCACTTTAAAAATAATGAGATGGGAGAAACCCTATGGTGAGTTTGCCAATTTCCCTCGATTTATTTAAACACATTTTAGTAGCAACCACGGCCCTGAACCCTTTGTTCGAAAACAAATGGCCAGTTAAAAGAAAATATATGAAATAAACACTAAATTATAGCAATTAAGTAGAAATAACTCCCTCTGATAGCATACAACAAATAATATTAAAAAATTAAGTCACTTCCTACTTAGATCAACAAAGAAATTTTTTTATTTTAGTTACTTTTTATTAAATAATTACAATTAATATAAATATGTACATACATATAACAGAATCACAATATTAAGAGGCAAAATAAAAAGCTATTTTCCTTGCAATTTTCCATTTTCTTTTCTATATATGGCGTTGGACTATTATATATTTTTTGTTACTATTTTTTTATTAATTAAATTTAATTATTCCAATAAGATAGTACAGTCAAAAAAAGAAACCACACTCTCAGAAATTAGGTCATACCGGATGGGAATCGAGCCCACGACCTTCGGATTTGATCCCCAACACGCTATCTATTACACTACAGGGACACAACAAGCGATTTTCTTTTTTATATTTTGTGTTGGACTATTATTTAATATTGTCCATTTCAATTTGAAAAAATTTTATTAACATATTCAGTTAAATAAGCATAACTTCCATAGAAAAAATAAAAGCGATGCTCATATATTATATGTTTCATTTTTTAGACAGCCTTATTTTATATGCCTATAATGATACTTCAAGCATTCTCTAAAGTTACAAAAGTAATTTTAATTTCACAAAATATTTTTTCCTTTGTTTTACTGAATATAATACAATTTTGTAATATATTTTTTCACTTACATACCACTTCTTATAAAGATATTTTGAATCTGAAAAATATTTTACACACATATGTGAAATAATGGGCAAAACATAATTAATCAGTTTTTTAATAAAATAGCTGCATATTATTTTTTGAAAAATATAATAAATTCGAGAAAGCCCGTGATACGCTGCACCATGCAAATAGTCAACACTGTTAAAATTTGAGGGTAAAGAAACGTATGTATGTATCCTATCTATGTGAAGCTATCGTCTCACGAACCGCTGAACTAAGAAACGCACGGAAGGTACCAGAAGACGGGAAGTAATCCGAAGAATCCATTCTGGCCATTTAAATTCAAAAATTAAAATTAGTTCAAATATATTAATTAAAAAAAATTAATTAAAATGTTACAAAGTATGATTCGCTGCATTGTTGTAAAATTGTTATTGTTATAGCAATGACGTAAGTTGGCTTCGTTTTTCAGCCAAACTTGACAAACCGGGTCTGCATGGTTACAACAATGCAGTCGAATTATGCTTTTTTTAACGCTTTAATGAATAGTTTTTAATTAATATCTTTTTAACTAATAATTTTTAAATGGTGAAAATGGATTCTTTGGATCATTTTCCATCCTTTGTACCTTCAACATGTTTCTGCGTTTAGCGACTAGAGAAAGAAATTTCGAAAAAG
Source organism: Trichonephila clavata (assembly GCA_019973975.1). Taxonomy (NCBI): domain Eukaryota; kingdom Metazoa; phylum Arthropoda; class Arachnida; order Araneae; family Nephilidae; genus Trichonephila; species Trichonephila clavata. Next base: position 52,923 of record BMAO01038331.1, on the reverse strand, counting down.
CGAAATTTAATGACATTCATGTAGAAATCACTCATGCAAATCAGGAAGTGCTAACAACGAGAAGGGAAGCGGTAATTTCCATTGGCAAAAAGTTGTACACTTAAAGAAGCCCGTTCAACGCCGGGCCATGCAACTAGTTTTTATGTATTTCTTTATATGATATTAAAATCACATAAACATAAAGAACTTTAAGAAACACAAAAAGTTTTTTCAAATGTATTTAATACTCCACGACCAAAATGAATTTCAAATTTTGATACATTTTAAAATTCTACAGGCAAATCAAATATAACATAATTCTCAAATTTCGAATAATACTTTGTGAATTTAAAAGGTTATTTAATTCTAAATATATAGGGGGGGGGGTCCTTATAGTTTCAAATACTTCCCTTAAAAATTGTAAGCGTTGCACTGGGATTTATCTAATTCTCAAACCGTGTTCTAGAAAGTCGTGTGGTATTAGGGTTTTCCCCGATTCCCGAACCGAGTTAAAGCGAAACAGCATTACAGTTATATGGGGGTTATCTGTATATTGCATTGCGTAAAAGAGTGAGAAATATTTTTGTTTTCAAGAACGCAAAATATACTAATTTCTCACCTGCAAATGGCAATGTGAAGCTCTAATCAAGTGGAACTTTTGATTAGAAAAGGGGGGGGGGGATGAGTTCTATGTTCTAATCAGGAATTTAGAAACAGAAAATCATTCAAATTAAACACACACGAGCGTGTGTATATATACGCGTATATTGTTTTTATCTCAAATAATGACAAGCTTACAATGATGTTACACATCTACTGTAGAGGGACAATTTGTAAAAATATTTCTGTTTTTAACTAATACATTTGATAATACATTAAAATAATAATTACTTTTTATAGTTCACAATTATGCTCGGAAAAAATGTCTCCAAAATAAAGAAAAGGACAAATTGAAAGATAAGAATTTCCTGTAAATTCGTCTATAAGGAATAAGCTTCAAAATTATTTATATATTTTCATCTGAATTCAAACAAACTTTCATAAAAAGGTTTGACAGTCTGTTACAGAATGAGAAGTATTCCCTGTGAATAAAAGGCAAATCTCTAAAGCAATAAAATTGTTTTAATTTAGATTTTAAAATTTTCTGATGTAGAATTTCTCATCAAAAAGGCAAACAGTGTTTCGTCTTGGACGAACGCAACTGACTTTCCAAACATATTTTCTGATTACATGGGATATTGGTTTTCAGTTTAAGAATAGGTTTGAACTAAAAATAATAGTACAACAAACAGTCTTGAAATTTTATTCTGAATAAATCAAAATGTTTTGCGTATCGTCAGCTGAACCTGAAATTATTTTCAGAAATCTGCATTAAGAAAAATTGTCCGCATCATTCTGAGTTACCAAAATTGTTGCTTCTCTATTTATTGCATAGGTAAATAATGCTGAATTTATACTAAAACATAGGTTTGTTTTGTGTGCTTTTATCTTCTCAGATAAGTGTAAAATATTTGAATGTCAGTTATATTATGCAGAATAAGTTTTTGCAAATTATATATTGGATATTACAAAACATGCAAATAATATTTTTTTTAACAAGAACAATAAATTATAAATAGTTATTTTTTTTTTTATCATTTAAATAGCGTATTACCAAAAAGTTTTTATCTTCTTCATAAAAGGTAGTTATACTTTTTATTCACTTTTTTTATATATATGCACAGATTCATCGCTGTGAAATAGTACTGCATTTTTTAAAGGGCTGTGAATTTTTCATAAGCCAATATAAATGATGGAGGCAACAATTTAAGATAAGATTTTAAAATATATCTTAAAAACCTCAATTTTAACACAGTTAAATTATTCAATGACACATCAACCTCTCCCTTGACAAATCGAAAAGTATTGAATAAATCATTGAATTAAACTACTTAGAAACGTTATCTTAATATTCTACAGATTTCATTGCTATTTTTCCTAAAGAAAACTTGAGTAATTTCTTTTTGAGATTTCGAACGATATTTATTTAAGAGAATCATGAATAACAATACATATTTTGGAAAAATTCACTTTTAGGTGGCGTTTTACACTAATATTATTCCTCGTTTATCTTTGAAACACGACATTGGTTCAAATAGGAATATGAAGTCTTAAAACACTTTACTGAATATCTTTAAACCTTGTATAAATTTAAATTTCAATTACTGTTTCTTTTTTTAAAAAAACAATTATAGACTCGTGTCTTTTGAGGTGAAAAAGACAGAAATATTATAATTGTTAACTGTAAGCAATTAAAATAATAATAATAATTATTTTTTTTATATCGAAAAAAATTTTACGATCCGAAATGTGCCTCGTTAATTTCAAAAAAATTAATTTATCATTTTTTTTGGCGCAAATAAAGTATTACAATTAAAAATAAAAAGTTGCTTCCTTTAAAAAAAAAAAGATTTTATTCTCTTCCAAAAGTATGAAAAGTATGAAATATCGCAACTTTCGAATTCGCCGATTTTGCTGAAACTTAATGCTGATACAGAAGAAATCGATGAAAATAACTTCTGCATTCGGTTTAGTTCTTCCGGAACCTGAATAAAAAAGTTGATTATGGCGCCATCTATAAGCAAAGTAGAATACTACTTTACATGTGCACGGAAAAAGAGAAAAATTTCAACATCAAAATTTTTTTTTGCCTTGCGATAAAAGTATTTGTTGTTATGTAGTTCTCTAACAAAGGACATAAATTAAAAAGATATTTCTTTGAATAAAATCTCATCACTACAACAACCGGGATAATGAACATACACACAAAGACACCATTATATATATATATATATATATATATATATATACTCGTAATATGAAAAAAATATACAGCACAAAAAATTTTCGATTCTTCTTCAAATAACAATCAAATTGGATATGAAACACTTCTTTTAAAAGTAACGGGTCGGCTTTTAAGCAGAAATCCAGTTATTCTCTTACGGGTAAAAAGACATTTTTCTTTTCTAATTAGGAAAGATTAATTGCTTTGATTTATGCCACTTATAGTACCGATGAATCTACGTATACCTAATTTTTCAGAGTATATAGGTAATACAAATGTTGATCTGTGCTATTCAAGAAAGATCTATTTGTTGAAGAATATCTTTAAAAAAAGGGAAACAAATCAAGAAATATGTGTACAATAAAAATCCTGCAATTATCTCTACCTACCCCTGCAAAGAAACGTGATTTTTTTGTATTCTGGAAGGGCTCTATAAAATCAATTTTTTTTCAAACAATAAGCAAATGTAATAAACTAGTCAGTTCTCATACAGGCTAATACTTGGAAATGAAATTATTATCCAATTTGATTGCTTTCTATGTGATTCCTATTGTTTTTGTTTAATGCTAATTATCAAACTTACTTCATGTTACAATCATTTCTGAAGTTTAAAGTGGTAACACGCATAGCATTAGAAAATAAGAGGTAATATAGCAGAATCTAATGACCTCCTGAGGCCATCAAATCTCTTCAAAATGTAATGATATAATAACTATATTACAAGGAATCTCCTTTTCAAAAATGCGTTTTTATTTCTTGCGAATTAATAATGTTAAAATATATTTACGTCATGAAATTCAGATAGGTAACTCTCTATTTATATAAATTTTCCGAATAACTTTTTGTAATTCTTCAAAATTTGAAGGAAATTTAAAATATTTTATTTTGATAATTTTTTTAAAATTTCTTTAAAAGTTTATTGTTAAATATCTTGAAATTAAAATTGCAAGAGGTATTTTTTTCTATCGAAAAAAAAAGTACAATGACAACTCACGCGCTTAATTAAACTGCTTGCAATGTAACAAATTCATCGTATTCAGTACTAAATGTAATAAATTCATATTACATAACTAGCTTACTCTGGAGCATGTAACTAGAATATAATTTTACTTAATATGAAATCCAAAACTAATCTACTTTAGAGATTGTTTCATTTTTAATTTTTATTTACGTATGTGTGTGCCATCTACCTATATATTATAAAAATTTTCTAAACGGAAAAATACCTCTTTTAGAGCTGTCGTTAATGCTGGGGGCAGAGATTGAAGATACAGATGGTGTTCTCAAGCATGACGATGGCACCCAACCCTGGGCATCATCAGATATTCTCCGAACCAATGACCATTTTGGTCTTTTTTCCTCTATCTCAACTAAATGAAGTCGATCTCCACAATTGATACTAAGTTCATCAGAATTCGGTGCAGCTGTATGAGCTGTTACCACACGAATCACGTCTTTAGAGATCTGTAAAAAATATAGATATTAATAGCTACTATCACATTCAATAAATCAAATTAAAATCTCCAAATAATTATGCCTTTGGATATCTATAAATGTGTTATGTGATTTTTTTTATTAAAGTTTTAAATTTCAGTTATATTTGTAACACACGCAAAAAAATATTATCATGGGTTTCGAGAATCTAATGAATTATGAATACCACAGAATGTTTTTCCTAAGAGTTTCAAACGTCAAATAAGTGAAACGTACTCCCAATGGATTAGTGTTCTATATGTAGAAGTATATATATATACTCACTTAAATTTCCTCTTAAGAGATTGTAATTCATAATGGTCTTGAGCCCTGCAAAACTTCGCATGATAATTAATGTGTATTATACCCGCCTAACGGGGGCCACGATTTTATCTTTCAAAAACTTAAAAGGTTAGCATTTTTAAATTAGGATGATACAATCTTGCATCACCTGTGAAAATGGACTAATCAGAAATGTCTTCACAGGAAATCATATGATTTTAATAGCTTCCGGTTGATCATGACAACAAATAGACAATATCATAGTAACGAAAAAAAGAACGTTTTTACCTCTTGTATTGCTTGTGCACGTAATTCTTTTTCGTGCCGTCCCTTTGTATTTGTAATCGTCAATGAATGTGATTTTAAAATAGCAACATGTTTCCTCATCAATCCAGTGAACAACTGCAACAATGAAGTTAATTGATTTCACTTCAAAATGTCATATTACAAGTTGAAAATGTCTTAATTTAAATCAGGAATATATAGAGTGTTATATATATATGGAGACTGTGAAGTCAACAATATAATAATCTGAAATATTATACAAAGTCAAAATCTGTTTCAGGGTTCTATTTTTAAGATTAACAATGAGTTTGTTAAATACATATAAGGAATAATATTTAAAATATATGTAAAAATGCCTAAGGATTCAATACAGTAGATAAAAAGTTGAAGTCCTAATTTAGGTCATTTAAGGTCAAGTTAACGTTAAACAAATTAAATAAATACTCTAACTATTAGTTACATCTAAAACGGTCTGAAAAAAATATTTGTTTTAATTATTTTCGACCAATTAATCCATTGAGTTTATATCTTTGGACATTTAAAACAAAATGTCCGAAAATTGAATGGGATTTTAATGTGAAATTTAAATATTCAGTTTTCAAAAAAAAAAATTCATAAAATAAAAGGTATATTGACTTCACATTTAATAAAAGCGTTTCTCTCTTTCTTTGTAAACACTAATGTAAAAGATGCGAAATTTTCATTTTAATGAAAAAAATATGCTTCTTAACTATATGAAAGTTGAGAAGAAAGTATGTCTTAAGTAGAAAAGTTCACGGGAATTTCTTACGAAACATCTAACAACAATATTGAAAAATGGCACATTTTACGCTATTTTATATCAGAAAAATTATTGAATTTTTAATTACTGTAATTTCTTAAAAATTGTGAAAAACATGGCAAAAATATATAAATTTTTGTCTAAATAATGACTAAAGAAAAAATTAAACAACATTTTAACACAAATGTGTTCTTTGTTAACATTCTATCGAGACTGTTAAAAGCGTAGAGCAATAAAAAATAATTATTCTCATATAATCTGAATTAATATGTTTTGCGTGAGCAGGAGATCAGAATAAATAGCCATTGTGAAATTGTTAAACTTCTAACCATCCGAAACAATTTTTATAAATCAGAGTAATGGTTGAGGAAATTTTTAAGGGATGCTATGAACTAAAAGTTTTGCATTTTTTCCGTAAAATCCGGCGTTTAACGCACACCGCCGTTTAACGTACGTTTCAACTTCGAAGCTGGATTTTTAATTTTTAGGCGTATTCGCCGCGTATGACGCGCACTCCCTTTTTTAGGAAAGAACCTGAAATGTATGTGCACAATGCTCTTATATTTTTAAGTTATTTATTCGAAGTATTATTCCAAACTTTAGAAAAAAAATAGTATACTTTTAGAATTGCAACTCCTTAAATTCATAAGGAATATCATTTCTTTTAAGCAAACGGTATTTTGATGCATGTAAAAGTTAATTTTTTTGTGCTTATCCTTTTTTTTTAATTTTTGAAGCTCTCATTTTCTTATACGGCGTATAACACACACCCGTAAATTTCAATCTTATTTTTTGTGTGTGTTATACGCCGGATTTACGGTACTTATTTATAACTAACTTATTCGGAAATATTCTTCTAATGTAATTCGTCTTATGTAAGTTCTTATGTTGATAATAATGAACGATCGAGTGTTGATACCATTTATAGATGGTATCTAAAAATTATAGCTCGTAAATATCATAAAGATTGTTTTCCCTTTGTTGCTGATAACAGTAAGTATTTTTATGGTAAAATCCACACACACACTCAGATTTTGCCCTATAGCTACTTGGGAGTAATGGGATTCAAAGTGCATGGCGAATGAAAGATGATTTATTATTCCTTGTTCCCGGCGAATGCAAATACTTCGGGAAACACGTGACAGACCGAACCGATATTAATATGAATGCTATCCTGCTGCTCATGCATCCATGTGACACGTTGGAGGCATTTAATGGACTATTCGATGAGTAGCAGTTTGATGGATAGCAGAGTACTCACTCATAAAGGTAGCTAGCTCATAAAATCCCACCACTGTAAACCTTCAAGGCACTACTCTAGACATAGGATTTAATGCGCCATATTCATGATATGGTACTTTGTAAAGCTCATACCTAGTTCGTATACTATTTTATTTATGCTCCCTTATTTCTAATATTTTGGTATAGGCGGGACTCTTAACAGTAATCTGATTCTCTCTCTCAGTTTATTTTAATACCTTATTTAAATAATTCTACAGTAAGCGAATCTTATTACATTCGATGTATCTATTCAATTTTCTCAACTCTTAGGTGGATTTATCAGTAATTTTTTTTAAGGTATCCAACTCCTTGCGACAGCTTTTTTTTTAAAAAAAAATGGAGATATGGGAATTTTTTTTGTTTTATATTTGCTTAGTACATTTTAAGAAAAATATGCTAAAGTTAAGAAGAGAAAAAGAAATTATTATTACTAAAATGGGAAAACATTGGTACAATTTACAAAAAATAACATAAACACGGTCGATTCTGTACCAGAAGTTTATGAACAAATTTTCAATTCTGAAGTGTTGCTATGATATTGATTTTTAAATGACCTTCAGGATTGGAGATATTTTAATTTTGACAAAAACTAGAACATTTTATCTTAGTTGTTATATAAAATTGCTTAAGAAACAGTGATTATATTAACATAAGGGACTGTATATTTTGTAATAAAACAGTGATTGATAAATTTGAAGGTCAAAACATTTCTACTATTATACAGAACATACACAAAAAATTTCAGTAAATTATTTTTAAAACTTTTTGAGCAATCGCTGTCCCTGTTTGAGCATTTAAGAAAGAAAAAAAAGAAAAAGAAAAAACATTTCGAGTAAAACGCGTTTCAAAGTATGACATCTTGCTTAAAGTAATGGCATCTGCTTTTACTAAAACACTTGTAGTATTTGTTTTAGTTAGAGGAAAAATAATAAATTTGATATTTTTATAAAGCTGATAAGATGGCCTATAAAATAAAATCATAAAAAAAAAATAGTCAATTTTTAGAAAAATTCACACACACACACACTACTTGAGGGTAATCGGATACCTTAAGTTCAAACTGAGACATTTTGTGTGCTTTTTAATATTAATCGCATTAAAATTTTTTTGATCAAATTAAAGTATTAGCAGAAAAAGGTAATTCAGAGCTGGTAATGAAGATTTGGTTGGTTCTTTTCTTACTGGCTCATAAGTCCTTTCTTAGAATACATCACAACGAATTTATGATAGCATACATTGAATGAAAGCCATTTTGTGGGAAATCTTTCATGGTTGATATACACTGAAAAACCTAACGTTTTTTAAGGGTAAAACAACTCCCTTTTTAATAAAAATTTTCATCTGTGAAGGTAAAATGCATTGGTAAATGAACAAAATCTCGAAATTTATTGCTAGAGAATTTGTAAAACTTTAAAATTACAGAATAATATGCAATTTTATAACAGCTTTATGGTTTAAGATTGGCCCTTTTGTTGTTTTAATGATATTTCCTAATTTTTCAGTTCTAAATTCTAAACCTAAAAATTTCCTAATTCTAAACCAGTTTTTTTAAAAAAAAATCTGAAAATCATGTACATTTTTTTTTCAATGTTTCCTTTCAAATTGATTTTACGTGCTTTTACAACAGAAAAATAGGCTATTGATCTGTACAAAACTTTGAAATACTTTATTATTTCTATTATAAAGTAATCAAAATAAAATAGAGAATACTAACAATCTCCAAAGAATCAATTGCAGTAGATGACCAACATAAAATTTGACAAATGTGTATAATTCATACAGGCTGATTCCAATTTATGAAGCATAATTTAAGGAAAGATAAAATACACCAAAGCAAGCAATATTTGTGTAAAATGTTTAGTTGAAAATTTTCCCTCTGCTTATAAAACAGTATTTTGAAAGATGAATATTCACCCGTGGTCGAACAATTCATGAATTTTTAAGAGTTTAACGATTTATCATGTCTCAATAAAGCCATCTTAAGTTTATTTTGCATAAAATTTCCCCATGATCACAGAAGAATACAATTACTATAATTTCAACTACTACACTTATTTAATGAGTATTTCGTGCTTTTGAAAACGAATTTCGCTTAAGATGTTGTAACGGGTCTATTCGGAGAAACTTTTACTAAAACTCTCGGGTGAAATTATTCTTTTTAACTGTAAGTTCAGTTGAAAACCTTTCTCGGTGAAGAAAATGAGATTTAGGCACACAAATGAGTATTTCTATTTAAATGTTGGCATTAAAGTACGCGAGGATGGTCGATGGTTGATAGCTGACGGTTAAAAGTGGAGATTGAATTATGAACAAGATTATGACCGGAGGTCGTGTAGTTAGCAAGATAGTTAGAGAGAATTCAAGCGTGTGAGTCAAATGCGCTTCAGACTTCAGTTAAGTACTTTTATTTTTATGTTAGTGAATTAAGCCTATGCGATTGCTCTTCCGGGTTTATTATTGAGTGCATTCCTTACCTTTAATTGTGTTGGTTGATTAAGTGAAGTTAGTAATAAAACTGGGTTTAAAGTTCTATGGCTGATCTTTGCTTGAAACCCCAAACACCAACAAGATGACCCCTCTGATTGCAAGAGATGACAAATAAAAAAGTACAAAAAATATCTGCACATTGAATCTTAAAGTGTCATTAATATATATAAATATAAATCTTTTAAATGCATTTTTTTTTCTTTCCCATAAGTTTGTTTCAAAAGTCTAAAATTTAACTGGTATGCAATAGTACTTATTGTATATGAATTGTTACCTCAATAAAAGTACTATATTATTACTATTATGTGTGTAAGTGACGAAAATGATATTAAAAAAATATTCCTAATATATGAAAGTATGCATATTTAACCAATTATGCATACTTTTAAAATTTAATGGTTTAAGAGTGATTACTTAAAACTTGACATTTTTTAAACTTTTATAACAGTGATATGACTGTGTTAATAAGTTTAAAAAATGCCTTCACAAGCAAATTTTACATATTTTGTAAACAAATGACATGAATAAAAAATATATCAGTATTAAGATTTCTGTGAAATAAAAGTTAGAAATTAGAAAATTAGTTTTTTTGATTTTGACACCAATAACTTGTAAATATATTTTTAATATACGGTTTCCTCCAAATCATTTCACTTTTTTCAATCATGTAAATAAAAGATTTTTATATCACTAACTTTTATCTATTAGTACAAGTATTTTTTTTTCATGAAAAGTACAAGAGAATAAATTCTTGTTTATACAAAAATAATTCATCATCATATGCATCATGAGACTTACATTCATTAGAATATTTCAAATGTCATTCAACGCATAAAAAATTTCCGAATGTTAAAACATCTTCTGTCTCGAAATTCTCTTAAATCCTACGTACATTCTAATATCTACATGAAATAAATAATTGTTACTTGACAAATTATCTATCACAGTAATTTTTCTCCAGATACTACATTCTCAAGTTACTTATTAATGGGATTGCAGAGTTTATATATTCAAGTGTGTAACACAGGTAACTATATAAAACTAAAACTATCACCAAAAAACATACGAAAACAAAAAATAGAATTACCGTATTTTTTAGCCATTTTCAACGCAGATTTTCAACCAAAAACTATAATAAAATACTGCAAAATCTACTTTTTATGTTATTCACAATGCATTGAAGAGTTTTTTTAAAAGATTGCACAGGAGTAGTTTTATGTAGAATTTGCAGGCGCTTTTATTCCTATAACTTCTCACATTCTTAAGTATCTTAACCAGCATGGTGCTTTGCATCAGTTCAGTCAGAATTTATGTTGACTGTTTCCTGTGCAAGAGATTCATTTAATGTCCAATTACTATCTTAGTTTGGCTTGACAAAAATGACTGCAGAAAACGACCTCATTTCTTATTTAACGTTGCTTCTATTTTCGAATTTTCTTCACTAATAATCCCATATAAGCATTAATCTTTATTATTACTGTTATTCTGGTGACTTAGAATAGATACGCAATCTGACGCGGTTAGATATTAAAGAAAGTTAATAAGCTTGTTCAAGCGTAAAAATAAAGATTAATAAGATCTGCTTTATATAAGAATAGTATGCGTTATTTGAATACTTATCCCAAACACAAGCTACTAGGATCATTAACAAATCTATATGAATAAATTAAATTTGCCACATTTAAAGTTACGAATTATTAAAATACTTATTAAAGATCAAAATAAGTATGCATAGTCACTAAATTATCTTCAACTTTCTAAAAGTATATTGTTACGAATTTTGTGTAATGAATGCTGAAACAGTGTAAATAATTTATATCTGGATGTGTAATACGTTAATATTACTTTCTGTTGTATTTATTTTATGCAAAAAATTGTAATATTCACAAGCAACGCCGTTCCTTACATTATACTGACAATTCAATGGAAACTTGGCGAAATGATGATGAATGAGCCTAATTGGCATCATTTTTGACGAGTTGGTGACCATATGGATGCTTCTAAAAATTACTGGCAAAGTCAATGACATAAACGGATCTTTCGAGGAAAATCCATGTAGGCTATACATAGGAGCCACTCGCTGAAGTTGAGTCAGTATTGTTTTGACCATAGCAGAGTCAACTAGCGGTTAGCTGCAACTATCGAGCGGGTACTTGCGAATTATCTTAATTATAACATATTTGTATTTTTAGACATTGATAGTTGTGTCTGAACACTGTAGAAGGTGTGAAGATTTTCTGTGATTTATTAAGCGAATTCTGGTGCTGTATACTGTATTTCAAGGATTGTTTTTCCACAATAAATTTTCATCGGTCCAGATGAACTGCCTTGCTCTTTGAGACTGAAAGCATACAATCCTCGAACCCTTATCTGCGTAACAATATTTTGATTAAAATTTGAGCTTTGTAAATGAAATTGAAAGTGTCATCACATGATGGCATATTCCATGATCTATTTTGGTGCACTGAAAACTCGCCGTGTAGAGGGAGCCGATGTATGTTAAATCTGTTTAAGCTCAATGTTCTCCCGTTGGTGTGGTGTGATTATTAAGAGAGAGGGTGCCAGAGCTCATGTGACGTTCTTACCATTTGACTGAGATGAAAAATTACGAGGTCCGTCGTCAATAGCCCCCGTACTGCTTTATAGTGTGACGTTGATATAATTCTCACTCCCCATAACCATTTTCAATAAAACGATAAAAATCTGTAATCAGTACTTTTTTTCTTGTTGCTAATCCGTCGGAGACTGAAGAAATCAGACAAGATCCCTAAGACCTTTGACTCTTAAAAAATTGAACACAAGAAGGAGGTATATTTCCTAGAGAGGGCCGTACAATTCGAGATGTTCAACAAATTCATACAGTAGACTAGAGGGAATGTGCGGCTTTTCTGTTGGAATGACCAATAGAATGACCTTCACATCTAAGGGGACCCTACCATGAATGAATGCCCGACATACCTCACCCATTCGGCCCAGGAGCGAACTACCTCTCGTTACAATGAAGCAATCAGCAGGATTTCGGAAAAGTGTAATCTTCTTTACCAAAGAAATACTAAGCTCTGTCATAATATCCAGAGACCCCCTAATAAACTTACTAGGGAAGTGGAAGAGGTAATTCCCCCGATTTTGACTAGTGTGTTATTGTTCGAAAGGTATTGGTGTGTAGAGTAAATTTTCCGATGGAACTACCCATTAGAAGTTGGCAGTTTTCAAGATATTGACAAATTTAAATGTTAGTTTATTCAATTCACGTTTTCGCTGTTTTGAATAACTGCAGGTTAAGATTCTTTTTCCATTTCATTTGCTCTTCGAACAAGTAACTATATATATATAGGAAACGGGACAACAAGTAATTAGACAGAAATTTGGAAATGACTATTTTTTGTCGACAATCGTACTACAGCATGAGGGTTTATTGACAAAACCCCTATAGCTGGGCCCGACTTCGCATGTCAAAGGGGTTCGTTCCTCTTTTCCTTAACCAACGCGTCTGAATCGTGAGTGAATAGATACTGCTATAATTCTCAATTATCGAGCGCCTACAGAATTTTCCCACCTAGCCATACTCACGCCCTTTTTTCATTTTGTAGAACCCAATGAGGAGTTAATCCCTACAGGTATTCTACAACTATTCTGTACGATTAGCAGATATTATATATGAGAATGGTTCTCATTTTTTTACTTAAAATTTTTTCGTTGATTTTGTGACACCATGAATACATAAATACACAAATGTGGTGACAAAGGCGATATTTAGGAAACGGCTTATTTACAACAGATAATTCCACTGGAAATTTTGCTCTACATGCCAAATATTTTTTTAACGGTAACGCTTTTGTCAAAGTCGGTGGCGAACATTTCTTGCATTACGTAAGTTAAACGAAGTATTGAAAGCGGCAAATACCAAGATAGAAATACATTGTGTGAAAAGAAAAATGATTCCTGTACTTAATAAATGGACAATTATTTCACTGCTGCCATGACCAGAGTGTACATCAGATGTTGCACTTTCTCAATGTCTAGTCTACGAATGTATAGTCGAATAAAAACATCCTTATAACTCCAGTTCTCAACGTAACAGGATAAAACTGATATCGTTCACCACTAAATCCAAACGGGATATAGACTAAATAAATTTTAAAGGGGAACTAAATTAGGATGGAAATTGATTGCAACTTCCGTTCCATTTTTGAGCAATGAGTCATAAATGGACGCTTAATAAATAATTTTTAATAAACATACATCGATATTGAAATCTTTCTCTCCTATGGGGAACTTTCAGCTTCGATTATTTCTTTAAATTTTGAAAGTAAAAGGCATGAAAATTTGGATAGGGGAGTTACACGATTCAGATGACTTAAATATCTAAAATAAGTTTTGTTCTACCATTCGCGTATTTCGTAATTTTAACTAATAATTTTTATTTTATGAAAATTATACTTGTAAAAAATGTATCTATACATACTCTTGTGCACATGCACGCACACATACATACACATATATGTGTGCTTGTGTATGTGATGAATCACCAGCCCCTAAAATGTCAATTAAGTAAAACTCCAGCCCATTACCCCTCAACCCACCTCCCACATAGCTACTTCAACTACAATTTAGCCCCCTGTTCCTAATTACATGGACGGATTTCACTCTCTCGCGCTACCCACGCCTGTTACAGTGCGCGTGCTCTAGTCATGGCTTCGAGAAAAGATTTTATTGGCTAATTCTAATAAACAAAAGTACAATCAACAGATTCGTTATTAAAAAACCACAATCAGTCCCAAACACGCCTGTTAGAAACACTAAAAATCATGACATATCTGTACGTATGTGTAGGTATATGTATCTATATGTATATACGCATTTAAATGTGAAAAATGGATTGGTGTACATTTCTTTAGAAAATGTTGAGGAGGAAATTTTTTAACGTCAAACTGTAACGGGTTCTACTCGGGCTTCTACTAATCCTCTTAGGGAAAATACTCTTTTTAACTATGATTTTAACTGAAAACCAGTTTCCGTAGAGAGGATTTGATTGTATGTAAATGCAAACTTCTATTTAAGTGCTAGTGGTGGAGTAGGCGGTATGATAGTTAAAAATTGATCCTCTCTAAGCGGAAAGCATAGTGTGAGCGACCGGTGGTCGCACTTCGTAATATTAATTCCAGATTCAGTTAAAGGGAAGCCGCGCGCGCGTCCACCTTACGGCTGACGTTTAAGCAAGCTAGTAGCAAGAGCGTTCAAGAAAATAAATATAAGTACTTATGTTTTTAATAAGATTAATAAGTTTTATTCCACCTTGGGTTTAGTTATCAGCGAGCGATAAGCGGTGGCGACTGGGCGCAGGGCCCAGCTTGATGGATTCCACTTATAAGTTAACGTCAAAAAAAAGATTGACCGTATTGCAAGATTCTCGTTTTGATCATTAGCAGCTAGCCATCTTTTTTTGTATTGTTGCATTTTACAATTTTTTTTTTTTTTTATTTTTGATTTTATATTTTTTCTTTACAGCATGTTGCTACTTCGGTACATTAAATGATCGAAAAAAATAACAAAGAAAAATAGCGACTAATAAACTTCGGCAACAAATGTAATAGCTACTATACAAATTATAGATATTAAAAGTTTCAAGATCACAGGTTCATGCAAGCGAGAGTAGAGCCATTTCAAATGTGAAATAATGATACATTAAAAACTGGTATAACCGCCACAATTTTAAATGCCAGCATGCAAACGTGCATGCCTCGTGTCGTACTGGTACCGGATATCAGTATGTGGGATGGAATTGCATGCTTGTTGTTCTTGGTCGGTCATAACTATACCGTTATCGAATGCATCAGGCGAAAGATCTTTTTCAGTTTTAAAACGTATTAAAATAATTTAAGAAATACTATGGGAGAAAAGACAAATTGAACAACACGACCATATTATATACAGAACAAAATGTTTGGGATAAAATAGATATGGCAAAAATAATTGATGAATTTGCCAAAGAGAAATCAATTTGCATAGCGAAACTGTAAGCTCTTTAGTAAGGTTTTATTTTTAGCGCGTTTTTCACGTAGTGGAACAAAAGCGCTATTAGGACGCAAATTTCGTCTTCGTTCCATATTTTGTCGTACCTTTTTCTCAGCCAATAAGCAACCAATTGACCTCGAGTTTTTGGCATTGGGTCGCATTTGTGCCCTAGATGAGCCGAATCATATTTAAATTTAATCATTTTTAATTTTTTTTTTAAGTACAGTTCTCTCTCTACTTTCTGTTAGTAAAAAGTTCATTAGTTGCCTTATTGTAAAATACAACATGTGAAAAACGCGCTAAAATTACTTGGCCATGCCAATGATTAATATCTTGTTTTTATATACAGTTAAGATTTTTCTTTAACCGTTGAGTTTTATTATTAGCAATACATTTTATTTTGAGAATTTAAAGTAAGCGGCTCTTTTCACTATTTTAGTTTTTCGACTCTTGAGCCCAAGGGCCTCAAACCTTTTACCGCCAGGGGCCTCCAACTACCTTAATCCGCCTCTAGTTATCAGTATATATTCTCATAACTTCTCATAAGTGTCAAAGGTTAAATAAAAGTGGTTAACTTTCAATAATGTCTTTATCTAACTCGAACCCTCCTTCACCCGCTGTAGAAGGATAGCTACAAAATGTTTTAGCCACTTCTTTAAGATGTAAGAAAGCTCAGATTCTTCATAAAATTTTAAAATGTGACTTATTTTATAATGAAAAATCAGCCCTGCAAATATTGACATCCGTAATGAGAAAAATTCTTTCTTTAAATTCAATTAATAAAGTAATTAGTTCAAGCTATTAGCATCCTAATTTGGCTCCTTTTGAAACATTAATATTAATACAAGTTTTATTCAGCTGTGGTGAAAATTTAAAAACACCCTAAAAGTTATTTTTTAAACCAGTAATGATTTTATAAAGTTAAGCTTTTCGTGTCTGCGTGGTTTTAGTAAACAGAGAGACTTTTTTTTTCTTCTATTATTAAGCTTATAAACTATTTTCTAAAGCTTGTTTAACTTTAATGACTTTGGTCTTATTTCTTTAATCCAATTTTTATTTCTTCATGGCTCTCTTCCATCTACAATAGAAAAATAAAAATTTGTTTAGATCTTAATGAAATATAAAAAAAAAAAAAATTGGCAGTTATAGAGACTGCCGATAGAAGTGAAAACTTCGAACTTTTAGTATTAAAATTTGAAATTTCATAATGTTTGAACTAAAATTATTAGCATCAATCTGGTTTTCACATCTATTGACACACCGAACAACAATTATATGCACATGTTTATATGGTTTTTTATTATTCAAATATATTACGGGCTGTACAAGATCATGACAAAATATAAATACAAATCAATTGAAATAACAATTAATATACAATCATATTATTTATGGATAGTATTTGTATTTACTTAAATTTTAATGTAAATTTGTTTGTTTGCATCATTGTCATCATTAATTTCAACAATACTTAGACTTTTTGTACTTTCAATTATTTCATTCTGTCCTATAAAAGATACAATAGGCTTATGGTAACTAAAGTAAGAAAGGAAAATGTTTAATTCAAATTTATCTAAGTATCGAGTAAAAACCGCATGGATCGTCGTTTTATATTTTGTAGTACAGAGTTTTCGATCATTGGACATATTTAAATTAAGTGTTTCATTTAGAAATTCAATTAGTGGCAGATTTTTATCATCTGCAAAGTTAATATTGAAGTCTCCACTTAAAATCATCGGTACATTATATTTTTCGCCAAATCTTTTATTGAGTATTTCAGAACCTTCTTTTGTATAAATCATCAAATTTTCGAATAAAAATTGTTGTATCTGTCTCATAGATTTTCCAGGCGAAATATAAACGGCGACCATTAATATGTATTGTTTTATAAAATTTTTAATTTCAAAATCCACGATAAAAATGATTGAACAACTAGAAGTCTGTTTTACCACAGTAGTAAGAAAACGTCTAAGTCACTGTGAAATACTTATCCGGATTGCGTGATGCATTGCTGAGGTTAAATATTAGAAAATAAATAATACAAGAATTAATAAGAAGATTTAAAATAATTTTAAAAAGCATATTAATTTTCAAACGCCAAATTAAATACGAGTATTTAAAATAATTTTCTGTTATTTATTTTTTATCTTAAAAAAATATTAGTATATTTATTTAGTACTCACTATCGTACTGCACAAAATTGATTCTTCAATTAAACGATTCAAATAATAATCAAACAAAAAGAAAACACTATTTCAACAATGCACAATATATACACATTGAACTTTCACTAAATCCATACAATTTCTCTTATAAAATATGCACTGCACTATACGTCAGCTGTATATCTACAGATATACTACTATAATCATGTCGGTGACGCGAACGCACGAGATTTCACCCATCCAAAAAGTTTCTAAGGCGAACAGCACACTGCGCGTGCGCCAGTCAGAGCATGTCGGTGACGCGAACCCATAAGATTTTCCCCTACCAAAAAGTGCCCAACGCCGCTAAAGAAGTTTTCACTTCAATAATTACAAAAATATAAACTATAAACTAAATTTAATTCCAAATAAAATTCTATTGTAGCTTTTTGACAGAAATTTACTTACAAATATATTTCTTTCAGCTTACGGATTTTTATTTATGTAAAATACGCTTTTAAGAATAAAACTTTCATTTTAATCTGTTTTACTCTGATATGATAATAATAAGGGATTCTTTCCAGACACACTCACCCCATATATAAATTATTGCGTAGTAATAACTGCGAAGAAAGGAAACTACAAAACATTTATTATTAGAGAAGGTGAAGGAACAATGTATTTTTCTCTGAAACTATTTTATTGTGGAAGTATATATTTTTGTATAATAATATGTATTACTTTATAAATATATTCAATTTCCCCCAGATTGCAAACTCAGTAAATTTCCAATTTGAGTTGGTGTAGATTATTATCACAATGTTTTATTGGAAATGGAGTAGGTTCACTGAAATAAATGTGCTACATTGAATTATCCTGCTGTATACATTCGACAAATTCATCATTTCTTATAACCATTTGTTTGTATTGCATTCTTAGAAATGGTGTTCTTTGCCATTGAAATCCTACAAATAAGCACATTTTTATTAAAATGACATATATATATATATATGCAAACACACACATACACACACACATGAAATAATTCACTTAAATTTTTTCTCTCGAGGGTGAAGTGGCGCGCTTATCCGGTAGGACAGAACTCGGAACCTTTGGATCCGAAACCCATTAACTTAAACACTACTCCAAAATGATCACCATGGTGCGGAGGTTGTTATTGACTTATATAGATGGTATCGCTACACACTCCCCTACCAGTGAGTTGGTGGTTAGGCGAACGAATGATGTAGTTGTTATATCGAGCGTGTTAGCTGCTGCGTCACTAGTTGTGACGGCCTTTTGCTGGTTGCGTCGTTCGTGCGTGACGGCTTGAGGATTGCGTCACCATGTGACGGCTTTTGGTTGCATTTACTTTGAATAAATGGCGCCATGGACAGTTCCAAAGGTTGCCTTTTTCTGAGTTCAGCCAGGATCACCAATGAAGTGGTGCGCTTTTATCCTTTCGGATCCGAAGCCAAGTAACTTAACCACTACACCAAAATGTTCACCCGTACCCTGTTATCAAACGCAGTGATAAGTTTTACAAGGTGAACATTCACGGCAAGCCTACATCGATCTCAATTAATAGGCTGAAACCTGCGTTTACGCATAATGTGTACGATATTCTTCATATAGAAAAGAGTGATACAGAGATCAAGCCAAACCTTCGAAAAACTCGTTCTGGTCGTCGTGTTCACATCCCTGATTATTTCGTATCATCACGATGATACTGGAGGGGGAGTATGCAGCGGTGTTCATCAAAGACCCATTTCCCGTAGGGAACGAGTGACGTTTCAACGGTCAAGCAGTTTCTCGTGGGAAAGTATCTCAGGGTGGACATCCCGTTGCTGATGTCCTAAGGGAAGTAAACCTCTGACCTTCCTTGATCTAGCCGACAGTAAGGTGCCGGCGCAGTTCCCACGCCAGTAACTGGTTTCAAAGTACAACGCGCGAAGGGGGACTTTGGACCAATAGAAGAATGGTTACACCAAATACGTCCAAACAGAAGTGACTATACATCACGTGTCCCTTTCGTGGGCGGGACGTATTCCACCTTTAAAGAGACTCTAGAATCGCGAGAAAAGACGGAGAGTGACACGAACACAGAGACATGACTCTAGCTCCAACAGTCTCTCCAATTCTAACAGTCTTACCAGCATCTGCGCCCCAGCACTTTTACAGCTCGTTTTAATATCGCCTTCATCAGGAGCAAATATTATTGTCTCAACAGCACTGCCTGTAACAGAACATTATTGTCCCAGCATTAACCACTGCGGCAAGGGATTTTAATTCATTCCCAGCGAGAACTTTATTTCTTAAAAAAAACCCTAAAAGGGGTTACCATTTTTAAATCAGGATGATGTAATATTGCATCACCGGCGTATATGAACCAATCAGAAAAGCCTATACTGGAAATCATGTGATTTGAATAGCTTCCCGTTGATCAAAACAACAAATAGACAAGATCTTGGTTGAGAAATAAAAAGTTTTTTCCTAATGTATTGCTTGTGTGTGTATTTGTTTTTCGAGCCGTCCCTTTGTGTTTGTAATCGTCAATGAATGTGATTTTAAAATAGCAACATGTTTCCTCATCAATCCATTCAATGACTACAATAATGAAATTAATTGGTTTCATCCCAAAATGTCTTTTACAAAATAAAATAAATTATAGTTAAAAAAAACAACTAAAGAATACGCTTTTATACTGATTCGAAATAAAAAGTAAAAAAATCATTCTTAATATAAGAATAAAATGATGAACGAGAAAATTAATGTCATTGGGGGTAAAAGCGTGGGGTGCTCTATAAATATATAATTGTTATAGTTTCTAACTTCTATTCCGAAATGCTGAGTTAGTGTCAAAATGTAATACAAAGCACCCCACGCTTTTACCCCAATGACATTCATTTTCTCGTTCATCATTTTATTCTTATATTAAGAATGATTTTTTTACTTTTTAGTTCGAATCAGTATAAAAGCGTGTTCTTTAGTTTTTTTTAAACTATAATTTATTTTTCATTTTTTAGTTCGATCTACAATAAAAGCGTGTTTTTTAGTTTTTTTTAACTCTATCATTTATTCATTGTTGAATTTATCCTTGAGTTTGATATTTGGAGCAGAAATTACGTGGCTAGTAGAAAAAGTTCGAATTGAAATATATTTAATGTACCATGTGTTCAAACGGACTAAAAAGCATAAAATTCCTGCTTTTCGTTTTTTTTTTTTCTTTTTTCACATTTTTATACATTGTAATCTACTTCTGAGCTATGGTCCAAATTTCAAATCTGTAACTCATCGGAAAGTCACACAGTTTAATCAATTACAAAATTCTACCCGGACAGACATTCAAGAAAGCGAGTTAATAAATACATGATAATATCAAGTGCCAATCGTATTATCCCCTTTTAAACCTATTGCTATAATGTTAAATCGTATCATCATTTCTAAGCGTATTGCCTTACAAAAATAAAAAATATTTAGCAGTTAGAAGATAAATTATTTTTTTTTCACATACACGAGCCTTTTTTCTTATTTTCATTTTGAGAAAAATGTTTATATTATGGTTAGAAATTGCTAACACCCACCCACCCTCCACTTTCTAACTTAAAGAACACTTTTTTTGTTTTATTTTTATCAACCGCAAGTGTATTTTACACTTTAAATTAAAAACACTCGCTTTAGGGTTACACCTTATTCTTTTAGTCGCTAAATCTGGAATTAGTCGCCAAATCTGGAAATGGTATATGGAATTAGTCGCCAAGTCTGAAACGGTATATGGAATTAGTCGCCAAATTTGAAAATTGTACATGCAATAAGTTGCCAAATTTGGAAGTGATATATGGAACTGACGCCAAATCTGATTATCGTTTTTCCTGACGATCCTGATAAAAACAATGCAACAAAATTTTGAAATTATTGTATTGTCATCGGTCCTTGACAATGGTGCAAAATTTCGAATTAATCCGACCTTTTAAAGTGGGTAAAAATCGAGTTCTAAGATTCCGTTACATGCAAGTGAAACTTATAAAAGCGTGTTAAATACCTTAAGATATCCAACTAGCCTAAAATTGTGAATTTTGTTAAAATTGTCAAATTTTTTTATGACTTTATTTTATAGAGACCATCTTATTAGCTTTATAAAAATACCAAGTTTATTATTTTCCGCTAAATAAAACAAAAACTACAAGTGTTTTAGTAAAAACAGATGCCATTACCTTTAGCAAAATGTCATGCTTCAAAACGCGTTTTACTCGAAATGTGTTTTTTTCTTCAAAAAATGCTCAAACGGAGTGTGATGGATTGGATACGAAAATACACAGTCCGGCTAGAGACAACTTTATTTTCATAAGAATCTAACACATCCTACAGACCACGTTTCTTCTCTCGCTTCCAGCCGGGGAACGGAACGGAGGGGAAAAGGATTTCACGCAAACCCTGTCCCCCTTACAATCAAGCACTTCTATCAGCTTTTCGACTCTGACGTCATTAACGGGTTTCATTTCTGAAGTAACTGCACTTTGTAATAATGTTCGCTACAGGGGACAGCAAATGCTAAAAAAGTTTTAAAAATAATTAAGTGAAATTTTTTGTGTATGTTCTGTATAATAATAGAAGTGTTTTAACCTTCAGATTTATCAATCACTGTTTTATTACAAAATTTATAGTCCCTTATGTGAATATAATCATTGTTTTTTAAAGCAATTTTATATAATAACTCAAATAAAGTGCTCAAGTTTTTGTAAAAATTAAAATATCTCTTATCCTAAAGGTTATTTCAAAAGTGAATAACATAGCAACACATCAGAATTAAAAACTTGTTCTTAAACTTTTGGTACAGAATGGACCACGTTTATGTTGCTTTTTGTAAGTGTTTACCCATTTTTCCCCATTTAAGTAATAAAAATTTCTTTTTCTCTTCTTAATTTTAGCATATTTTTCTTAAAATGTCTAAACAAATCCAAAAACAACAACAAAATTCCATATCTTCCTTTTTTTAATAAAAATGTTGTCACAAGTAGTCGGATACCTTAAGTGATACTAAATTATTATACACACACACATGTATATATATATATTTGTATATATATATATACTCTAACTAACACTATCTAATATTTTTAATTATTTAACGCCAACCTAATGAGATATTGATGACTGACAACACAGTTTTGAAATATGAATGAAACTTAAACTGATACCTTACTCCTTAAATTTTGCACACAGTACATTTCCCTTAGATCTAAAATACCTTGTTAGATTCTATGAACGATAATTCTCCTCTTCTCTCTCTCCTCCAGTTCCACTAAGTAATTTTTGGTGAAATCGTGTCTTGAGCTTATGATTTTCTGCTTGCGATGTTAATGAGTTCCCAATTAGGTTTCCGCATCGATCTCAAATCACCAGGAATCATTTAAGTTATTAAATTCTAACTCTATTTGAGTTATTGTTTACAATGATTATTGGTTTGTAGTTTAAAGCAATGATGGGGCTTATAACAATAATCGAACAAAGATTGCCTTTAAGCAAATAATAGCAAATTCTCAATACACAAAATAAATTAGGAGCTATTAATAATGAATTTCAAATATAGTTTGCTATTAATTTAAACCTCATCATTTATATACAAAAGGCTCAACATACTCTGATTCTTTCAAATATATTTTTTTTTAAAAAACAATCTATTTCTTTTGTGTGTGTGTATGTATTTTCTCTTCTAATCTCTATTTTCTATACACATCTCATATCTTTGTAAAATACTTTGAAGTGTTTCTGTATGCATTAGCAGTCATTTATGAAGAAAATGTGAAGCAAAGATTGTGTTTTTCATCAACCAACTGTTTTTACGTCACTCTTTATTTGGCTATGGCTAAAGGACCGTGGAAACCTGCCAGCTGTGAATACAGCGACATTTTATCTCATCAGCTTTAGACTCCATTCATCAACACGTAGTCATAATTGAAGAGAGATTAATATTTTTTATTGTTATTTAATGCATGTTCGTAATTATTAAGGCACTAGGTTTGATGATATATTTTCTTCCAATGGATAAAACTTAAATACCGATGACTTGCATATAAATTCTGATCAAAATTCCTAGTTTAAGGAAATGTGTATTTGTCCTTATGCATTTATCAGTTTTATGTATTATCTAACATTAATCCCGTTCTTAATTTACTGCAGGAAATCCAATAGGGCACTATAAGTCTTTGAAAAGGATTTACAATGCCTCATATAATAACAATAATGAGAAGCATTTCAATAATTTCTAATCCTTAAAATTTCCTTACTCTTTTTCTTACTTCTCACTTTAGAAATTTCCATGATTAAGAGGTATACACATATTTTTCTATGTCAAATATACAATTCTGTGCCTGATGATTAGATATACTTAAAAAATTTTGTATGGGAAATCTTCTGGTGAAGCGAAATATAAAAGACTAAATGTTAAAAGTGATTATTACATTAATTTGTATATTTTGATACCGAAGGTAATTAATATGTCATTTTTAGTTTTCTTAAGATTATTTAAAAATCAATTCCTTAAAGTTAGTACCCAGTTAATGTAGAATGACTACTGTCCCTGAGAAGTCAAGGTCACGAGCTATTTCGAGACCCAGTTCCACCTAAGATCGCAGTGTGGAGGAGTTGAGGTACGTTATTTCAGTCGAGTCCTCACTTTCGTGTGGTGTGGAAGTAGGAAGAGCGAGGTGCCAGCTCTGATGTTGTCCTTGACCGAGGTTCAGAATTGCAAGTTCCATCATCAATGGCCCTCTGCAGTTTCAAACTGCGACGTTAATAAAAAAAAATCATACCGCCTGATACAGAAAAGAGGAACTTCAATTCGAATTTTTGTTCAAGTAATAAATTATCCCATAATACTGAAGTAAATTCTTGTGAATACAATTATTTGCGTATTTATCACATCATGTATCGCATAAAACTTAGTAGCTGTGGTAGCTGAGCGGCCATGGTCTCGAACTCGTGGTTGGCTTGTCACGGGTTCGAGTACAGGTGCCACTGAAGAGCCACTGCATAGAGGGGGGTTGATCTACGTTAAATATATAGAGCTCAAAGTCCTTCAGTTGACGGGGTGTCGAAGTTTGGAGAGGGGGTGGCAGCTCTGATGTCGGCCACGTCACTTGAGCGAGGCTCAAAATTACAAGGCTTGCCACCAATAGCATATATGTTGCTTTGTAGTGTGACCTCTGAGAAAGTATGAAGAGTAAGGCGCCAGCTCAGGTGTCGACCTCGTCACTTGATCAAAACTCAAAATTGCAACGTCCGTAATCAATAACCCTCATGAAGCTTCAAAGTGCGATGTTAATAAAAAAAATCAAATAACCTGATATAGAAAAGCGGATTTTAAATTCGAATATTTTTCCAGGCAGTAAAATATTTTATTACATTGAAGGAGAAAAAGAAGAAAGAAAATTTTTGTTAATGGAACTCAATTATCTACTTATGTATCATACCGCCCCATATACCATGCATACAATTTTAAAATATTCAATAAATATAAAAATCCTTACCTCACGCTTATTGTAGATAAAATTTATACAACATTAAGTTTAGAAATATTCAAAACACATAAAAATGTTAAATTTCTCAAATAAATTTGCTAACCCTTTTGACATAATAGTATACAAGAAAAAATATGGAGCATATTTTTTAAGGAAAGATTTACTGTGATTGAAACGAGATGCACGCGCGCGTATAATGAAAATAAATATTTTCTAAATGCCCATGGAGTCTATGGAGCTTTCCTGTCTGGAAATGTATTTTGGTTTTATCTTTCAGTAGTAGGAGAAAAATTCCCAAGCTAGTGCTACGCAATGCTTAAATCATTAGCAAAGAAAATCTCTGAAGTGAAAATACCATTTTCAAAATGAATATTCATGAGACTGTT
This sequence comes from Trichonephila clavata, assembly GCA_019973975.1. Classification (NCBI taxonomy): domain Eukaryota; kingdom Metazoa; phylum Arthropoda; class Arachnida; order Araneae; family Nephilidae; genus Trichonephila; species Trichonephila clavata. Next base: position 27,466 of record BMAO01038331.1, on the reverse strand, counting down.
TATTCATTAATAAGAATATATGAATAATCACCGGTCTTTTAAAATACTCTTGATACCTTTCTTCAAAAAGGAATATTCATGATTCTTCATACTGATAAATGCGTACTTAATCTAATTCTCAATCCATCTCGGTATTTTTGCTGGCGACGGCTTAGGTGAAAACTGATTTCATTTCTACTGGGGAATTTCTGACACGGAAAAATAAATAAGTCGAGATTTTTTTGAATTCTCAAAACGAAATAATTTATAAACCTTATTTTTAAGTGAATGTTTTTTTCGCAATGTTTATTCTTTAGATATATTGATTTACCCCAATGAAATTCAGTAGCTGATTTATATATAACAGATAATTCAAAACTTTTCGTTCAAATTTCGTTTGGAGGTAGGGGATACGTCAGGAAACTGATTTCACACAGGAAAGTGACAAAGAGTTAATTCTTGTTGAAATCTTCTTAAAATGTTATCATGAATTGAATAATCTTATAACATAAAATGTCTATGTATTTAACAGAATTCATCATGCCTTTAAGAGAAACTAAATTTCCTGTGCCATTTGTTGTAAAAAATCTCAAAACATCTCTTTAGAAGGGTATTTTACAGTCTGTTAAATATGATCTGGTAAAACAAAGTTTCATCTTTACTTTGTCTTACTGCACTTGATTTGTATCCTTGTACAAATAAATGTGTTTCATCAGTGAAAATTACATTCTTCCAGACGTTAACAGTCCAATATTGGTATTTGTTGGCCCATGCTAAACGATTTTCCATCACTTTCTGGGTTAGAAATTGTTTTATAAGAGCTTGTTGCCTTACGACCAACTTCCAGAAGCTTTTGCGTACAATTGAGATATTCACTTCAAAACTATACTCTAATAAATCCTTTCGAAGGTCTATGCTTGTCTACATTGGATTTATTTTGCAATTTTTTAGAATTTTATCAGTTCTTATAGTTTCCCACATTTTCCTTTTCTTTTTAGAAAGGATGTTCCAGAAACTTGAAATGCTTTTAAAATTCTTGAAACACTTGATTTTCTCACACCAACTACTGTAGCTATAACGCTCATAGTCGTAGAAACGTGTTCGTTAAGAGCAATTATTTTAGAACGCTTCTTCGGAGTAATATTCATCTTTGAACAAACAAAAGTAATACGTGTTACATGGAACACAAAATTATAACCACCAGCAGCCACACTGAAATACCTACAACTGAGCTACTGATACACTAAAACCAATCAAACGAGTAAATTATTTTTTTCCTAATGGGGCTGCGTACTGGTGACGAGTAAATTATGGTCAAAGTCGATCTGTAACACTAAATCTATGCAAATATAACCATTTTGTGGCAGTTCGGGACATCACTGGTAATCTCATATGCAGACAAGAAAAATATGTTTGTCCCAATAAATTCGAACAGTATAGTATGTCCCCAAATGTACGCGTATGTAGAGGGCGCTGCATTTATTTATCTTGCATAAAGCTCGGTCGACCACTCCTGCAGTCATCAATGTACGAGATGGTTTACTAATGATGAGAAGAGATAATCAAGCACAGCAATTGTGCTATGGGCTACAACACCATCATTTTGAAACTACATATTTTGGTGGATATGCGCAGGAACACAACCCAGAAAAGTCATTAAAATTGTCTCGAGAAAGATTAGGTATTTTCAGCCGTCCAGTCATGGCAGTAATAATTAAGGTTCCATCAAACAGTCGCAAATGATTCCAACCCTCATATGTATAGCAAAACGATGCTGCACATCGTGATTTCTCGTACTATAAGAATTCTCGTAAGCCCACACATGTGAATTAGGTGCATTGATCACACCTTCACGACTCAATGACGCTTCCTCTGTAAAAGCAGAGTTTTAAAAACTGGGGTCCCCGACACCTTTCTGCATGAAACATTGTGCAAATTCCACTCGCTTCGGATAATTGTTAGGCTGCAGTAACTGCACCCTTTTCAGATGGTAAGGATGCACACCTTGCTCGTGCACTATTCATCACAATGCAAACTGACAGACCCCATGTTGCTGAGCAATATCTCGTGTGCTGGTATTTGGATTATCTTCAAAGGACTCTAGAACTCTTTCTGTGACGGTGACAGTCTACGTCAATGATCTTCTCCTTGTATCACGCATGTTGCTGCGCAGCGAACTCTGTTTGCACAGATTATAATGCCCATGTGCAAGCTTTTGGTGCAGTGGAATTCTTCCACTAGGGTATCAGTTTTTTTAAACTTGTCAAGCTAGGCAACCCCTTTCGCCTGATGTTCCGTATGCTATATGCATATTCGTAAAACGATTCATCTCATCACTTGGGAGTCAGCTCGTTATACTGATAACAGCAGGAATTGGTGTTGAATTGAATTGGCGTTCCTCTGTGAGCATCTGAACTGTGAACACAGTTCTCAATCCCATATTTGGTGGTCTTCGATGTGAGAGAAGGTGAAAGGGGATGTTTTCAGTCTACTGAGAGACATGACGATGATTGGCTGTTACGAGGAGATCCGGGAGGCGTGCCTAAAAGTTTCTTCATGATGGAGATATCAGCAGGAGTGGTCAGCTGATCTTTATTCTGGTTAGATACGCACAGCGGCCTCTACATACGTAAGCGTACATTTGGGGACATACTTCCCTGTGGGAAATCGGTTTCCTAACGTATTCCTTACATCCCCACGAAATTTGAACGAAAAGTTTTGAATCATGTTGTATGAGTTTCTTAAAATGCACACATAGTTTTTACATTAAAATTTTAATTGTAAATGAGAATTATAATTTTTAAGTGTAACTTCCAGCTAAATATATCTAAATCCTCTTAATGTTTTTGGTTAGAGTTGCTGAATTATTCTAAGAAATTGTACTGCTTTGTGTTATTTTCTCATTATAGGTAGGCGCAGCGGTAGCTTAAGGCTCATCGTCACGAAGTGGCTGGATTTGTTGAGTCCCGGGTTCGAGTCCTGATGTCACTGAAGATCCGCCGTTTTGAGGGGCGGATGCAAGTTAAGTCCGTGGTGGCACAAAGCCCTCACGTTGCCTAGTTTGGAAGTAGAAGAGTGTGGTGCCAGCTTGGAGATCGTTCTTGTCACTTGACCGTGGCTTAAAATTACGAAGCCCATCTCCCATAGCCCTCGAAATTACAGGTCCGTCGTCGAAAGCCCTCGTTTAGCTAAACAGTGCGGCGTTAATATTCACTCGCTCACTCAAGCCCTTGTGTTGCTTAATAGTGCGACATCAATAAAACCTCACTCATATTTTAAATTAAAAAAAATTATATTACAATTTTATTCCAATTATTTTGATACAATAACTTGCCCAAACAAATCTGATAAATACATTTGATGTTGTAGTATAATGAATTTTAGGCTTTGATTTGGATTATTTAAATTTGGAATGAAAAATGTATAAAAATCGACGAAAAAACAAATAGGGGTAGAGGACAAACATCTCGATTTTTTGCACCTAGAATTATTATTTTATACTCTAAAAACATTCCGAACTTTTTCAAATACTTTTTTCCTGTTATAAATCTTAAGCACACATTTTATCAACATAGGCACACAAATCACTACAATACACACATCATGTCTATTCCTAGAAGTTTTTGATTGAGAACTTCCTCTTGCGTTTCCTCCCTTGCTCTTCTTTTTCGTATAAAACGCTCCTTCTGAGCTTAACCTTGGTTCTTTTGATTGACACTTTCGTAGTTTATATTAGCCTTTTTTCTACATCATTTTTATCTAATCTTATCTCGTGCCATTGGATAGGGTGTCGCTTTTTTTTCTACGTACTTCTCAACTTCAGTCAGTTCGGTTTTTCGATGCATCATTTAAAAAGATTATCATGAAATGAAACTTTAGATAAAAGTGCAAAATAAAATGACGCAATGCGGAAATTAGAAAATATTGCTAAAAAGGTTTAATTCTATGATAAATAACACTATTTTGAAGCTAATATATTTTAGTTATTTTCTAAATATCAATTTTTCATTAAATCTGATAATGTCATGCGAAATTTTGAAATTTTGCGAGATTCAACTTACAAAAGAAGCTATTATTCTGCATGATTATCTTTAAGATAACCGACACTAGAACCCGAGGCCTTTCACAGCCGCTACTCTATCAACACTGCATATTTCGTATATTTTTAAAGCTGTAAATATTTATACAGACGCAAATGAAGCAATTATAAAATTTAATATACCAGGAAAAACGTAATAACTAAAAAGGGATACTTAACAGGAAAAATAATGGATGATAAACAGGAAATAATATTTGTGTAATTTTTAATTTCATATACTTGAGGGGGCTGTGGTAGCCTGGTGGTCAAGCCACGGACGCATGGTTGGGGGGGCCATGTTATGAGTACGAACCTAGTACGTCTGAAGACCTGCTGTGGAGAGGGGGACGATGCACATTAAATATGCGAGGCTCAAACGTCCTTCCGTTGGTGTAATGTGGAAGTTAGGAGAGGGGTGCCTGCTTCTATGTGATCCTCGTCATACCTGACCAAGGTTCAAAATTACGAGGTACGTTGCCAATAGCTATCTCTCGTGTAGCTTTATTGTACGACGTTAATATAACTCTTACTCACTCATTCATATATATTTGTGAAAAAGTATACTTTGAATAAATGTAAGCTTGCGACGGATTTTTATGAATATTTTATATTAAGCTGTTACTATATTATCTTTTATCAATATTATAAATGAATAAAAAATATTGATTAACAAAAAAGGCTTTTGAATAAAAAGTCCTAAATGTGTTTTCGTAATTAACAATTTGAGGAACTTATAAACGCTACGAATGTGGACAGTTTCTCATTTTTAAATTTTAAACTTGAATTCTTAATTTATTTTCAAAATTTTATGTACCATATTATATTAAATGTGATTTAAAATATAAAGCTCGCTAGGGGCTATTATATATCATGAAATAAATACATAAATTAGAATTAACGATCTTTTGTAATACTTGGGAGAAAAGACGTAGATCTAGAAATTAGTACATGAATAAAGAATTCTACGAGCATATTCAAATATAAGAATAAAAAACAAAAGCATTTATTCAGGCTACTAGTACAGATAAATCCCATTACAAAAAGAAAATTAATAAAAATATTTGAAGATACAAAAAATATGCTAAAAATTATTATTTACATTTCTGAAAAAGCTTCATATAATATGATTAGTGAAGATTAACGCGGGTAAACCACTATATGTATCATCCTACATCCACTACATCCATTGTTCGAGATTTTATTGTATTCATTTATTCATATTATCAATTAAAAAATAACTTAAATTCAAGCTTATTTTAAATTAAATCAGTTCATATATATATAGAAATGTGGTACTTTTTTGATAAATTATATTCTAATTATTTATTTCATGTAAACACTCGAAATCATTGGAAGTTTCTCTTCTTACTTCAGACTATAGATATTTTTATTATTTCAAATATCTAAGTTTATACTCATTGCCAATTTTTACTGCATTAATGCAAGTAGTAAGGGTGGAAAAAAATGAATGTAATAAACGGTAAAATAGTAAGTAATTTCATTCATTATACCCATAAATTTACTCATAAACATTAATGTACACATATAATATAATATCTTACATTCCTTTCTACAGCCACATAAAGTTTCTGGGGTTAGTTATTTATATTCTGTAGTTCTAAATAATTATAATCTTCAAATTATGAACTTTTAATGGTTTTTTATGCTGCGTAAAAAAGACGAAGGAGTAAAAAATTACGTTCAAACAAGTACGCAAAACAGAAAATAATGTAATTATTTTTTCGCTTATGAAGAGAGAGAGAGAGTGAGAGTTCCCAGAAACTATAATATATATTACTCATAACTTCTAAGAAAATCAAATAAACAAGGAAAAATTTATTTAGAAGCAAGAAATTTAGCTCTTATTTTCAACTTAATCTGGTACGAAAAAGAATTGTACTGAAGTTATGAAAAATTTTATTCTTAGGTATTTAACTTATGTCGTGCTTTTCAGGTTTGTCAGTTACAAAAATAATAAATGAATGCATTTAAAAAGATTTTTGCTCTTAAAGAAGAAGCTATAGTATCAAACATTTTTAATAAAATTATTCTTTACCTCTAAGAATTCGCTCCTCTTTCAAAACTTAACTAAAATGAATTTTTATTTAATTTTCAGATAAAAAAAAAGTCATATATTTTTTTAAAAGTCAGTTCCTACTTCATTAGAAAAACGTACTGGTGCCATCTGTTGCAGTTGGTTGTAATTTCGACATAAATAACGCAGAATAAACTTAAAATTAAAAAAATATAACTTAATTAATGAATTAGTATTTGAAAAAACTGCATTAACATCAAGTGTCATCCACTACAAGTTTAAAAAAAATTATTTCAACTAGAATGGATGAAAAGAAAGTATTTTATTAACGATTGAAAATTTGAACGATATATATATATATATATATATATCGTTCAAATTTGTGTATATATATATATATATATAAATACATATATATATATATATATCGTTCAAATTTGTGTATATATATATATATATAAATATATATATATATATATTTATATATATAAACAAAATTTCTCTACAAGAGAGAGATGAATAAACATGATTAAAACTGAAAAGAATTGAAATTGCAAGATAACCAGACAACAGAATTTAAAAGGAAATATGAATATATATATATATATATATATATATATATATATATAGGGTGAGAGTGAACTAATAGTTGAAATTGAATGAATAATGTTGCAGGTATAACTAAAGAATCAAGCCATAATCCTTCATCCAAAAACCGAATGTGCCGTTTTTCATAAAATTGTTATTATTTATAACTCAATATATACTTCTTCTACACTTTTTTAAAAATATTTTAAGGCATGATTTTTACTTTTCAGGTTCATTCACTTGAAAAAATAATATTTATTCTTTGTTACCTGATTTAATATATACTATATTATGCTATATTTTTAACCGACCTGTTTTAATCTAAATAAACTGAACTAAATGATACATCATATTTTAAAAACAACTTGGTTGATTCTCTTATTAGAAATCGAATCGCGCTCGAAAATTAGAATAAATATTTTTACAACAAACATTTAATTCCTGTCTCATCAGTTATTTTAACTCTATAATCCATTTTCAGTTTTTAAAACTTGCAATTAGTGTCTAGAACATATAAATGAATTTAAAAAAGATACACGAAACTGACACATCCCCACGGTAAAAAAGATCAGCAGTGCACGAAATGTATGAATAATTTAAATTATTTCCTTCCATCCATATCAGCTTTCATAAATATTAAAAGGTTTCACCCTCCGCAGCAAAAAGCACTCTTTGTGTAAAATCCAGTCACGGACATATGTTGCTGCCTCTTTGCTCAGCACAATAAAGAGAGGGTGTTAGTTCGCGAGAAATTCAATCTTCAGCCCACATGTGTACCTGTCAAATAGAATTTATCGATAGGCTTGAGGTTTCTTTGTACTGAGGAAGTTTATCATCAGATTCTGTAAATAAATTTTTGGAAAATTTTTATCCAGTTGGAGACGGAGAGCTTTTAAGAACCTTTTTTCTTTTACTTTAAGACTGAATGAAATGACTTTTTATGAGTGCGTAATTTTGGCTTAAAGAGGTTTTGAAATGAAATGAAGTCAAACAAAATTTTCTGAAAGATGTAATTCCACTTGTTAAAGACACTAAGCATGTCTTATTTTTATTTATTATTTTTATGAAAGCAGTAAATATTTATTTATTTGAAAGGATGTGATATTCATTCTGTAATTATTATGTTATTTTTTTGTCCTTATTCAGTTCTATGCATTCTACATCTTCCAATGAGCTATCATTTACTTTCTGAAGCTCATGTAAGCAGGTAAGAACTGAAGAAAGAGAAATTCATTTTCTAATTTTCTGTATAAGATTTCTCATTATTTTATCTTGAGGGAAGTGACAGACTAGAGACAGGTAAAACTAATTAAAATGAAGTCACATGTAGGGTATATCGAAATATGTTTATTAGTCAATAGCATTAACAAACCACCTAAAAATAGTTTAGATTTTTTTGTTGTAGTTACTACTTAACTTCTTTATTCATTATTAATGCATTATTTAACATTAATTAATACATTACATTACATAAATACATTATAAAAATGTGCTTTTCTATCATTATATTTGATGAGTAACAGAATGTGTGTGTTATTTTTAGTGAATATCTTCCGGATCTGAAAACTTAAACACTAAGCTAAGAGAATCCACTGAGTATAGAGTAATAATCGATATTGCAAGGGAAAAAAATTGCATGCTTTTTAAAAAAAAAAAGTATTCCAAATTATTTTAAAGTTGTTTAGAAATAACTTAATGCAAAATTATATAATTAATAATTCTACATTCTGTTTAATTACTTCAACATTACAGTTGATGAAAAAAATTGTTCAAAGATATACATATAATTAATTACTGACTTGCAGTGAGGAAACTGAATAAAGATTATATATATATACTAGCTGTTACCCACCCGCTTCGCTGGGTATTTCGTGATGTTTTATAAATTTTTACTGCTTATATATATATGTATAAATTATTGATATCTAAGTCCTAGCATTAAGAATTCGATTGAATTGAAAAATATACTTTTACCTGTAACTGTCACCTGTTGATAAAAAAAAGGACAGAACTCATCTAATTTATATTTTCTAAAAATCTCTAAAATTGAAGCATAGAACGATGTTTGCTCTTTCGTAACTCAAAAACCAAGTGGATTCCCGCAAAACCAATTTTCGGTGGATCTCTACTCCGTAAATTGAACATGCAAGCCAAATTTCAAGTCTAAATCTAACAGAAAAAAGCAAAAGTTTTACTATAAATATCCCCGTACTCCCGTTGAGAGCCGTTTTCCAAAATTACCGCTCTTCGCGGATTTCAATTCAACAAAAGAAAAATGCAAACCAAATTTCATTAGTATAGTCCTTGTAGCTCCAAAAAAGTAATTTTTTTTGTCAATACGTCCCAGTAACCCCCTGAAACCCCCCAGAACTTGATTTCCTTAAAATGTATTCTTAGTGGATCCCTATTCGACAAAAGAAACATGCTTAACAAATTTCAAGTATATGGGTCTAACAATTAAAAGCAGGAATTTTTTTCTGTAACTCCACTTGACCCCTCGCAAACATCTTTAGGGGTCAATTTTCATTTTCCTCTTTGTTAGAGAAACTTTATTTCATGAAAGGAACATGCCTACCAATTTTCAAGCAGGATGATCAAGTAGTTTAAAAATGGAAATATTTATCGATTACGCCTCTTAATCTCCCGAAATTAAACTTAGTAGTTGATATTCGCGAAACCCATTTTGTAGCGGTTCTCTAATTTACGAAAGGAATCTGCTTATCAAATTTCAAGACTGTACGTCTAACAGTTTAAAAATGGGGATAATTGTCTATAACGCCACTTGAGACCCCGCAACGCCACTTCTGGGTCTGTTTTCACAAAACCCATTTTGTAGGGGAATTGCACTCTATGAAAGGAATCTGCTTAGCAAAATTTGAAGACTGTGCGTCCAATTAATTAAAAATGCAAAAAAATTATCAATAACGCCCCTTGAACCCCCGCAACACCACCTAGGGGTCGATTTTCACAAAACACATTTTGCAGTGTATTTCTATCCTATGAGAGGAATCTGCTAACCAAATTTCAAGACTGAGTCTAATAGTTTAAAAAAAGAAATAATTATTTATATCTGCCCTTAACCCCCAACACCCCTTGGGGGTCACTTTTCTCCAAACCCGTTTTGTAGCGGATATTTACTCCATGAAAGAAACATTGCTACCAATTTTCAAGCAGGTAGGTCAAATAGTTTAAAAACGAAAATATTTATCTCTTACGCCACTTATTCCCCTGCAACGCCACTTAGAGGTCTGTTTTCCCAAAACCTTCTTATAGCTGATCTCTACTCTATGAAAGAAATATCTTTATCAAATATAAAGACTGTGCGTCTAATAGTTTAAAAATGGAAATAATTATCTATAACGCCCCTTAAGTCCCCTCAACGCCACTTGGGGGCAATTTTCACGAAACCCATTTTTAGCGTATCTCTACCCTATGAGAGGAATCTGCTTACTAAGTTTCAAGACTGTACGTCTAATAACTTAAAAATAGGAATTTATAACGCCCCTTAAAACCCCCGCCCCCGCAACACCCCCTTGCTGGTCAATTTTCTCCAAACCCATTTTGTAGCGGATATTTACTCCAGGAAAGAAACTTACCTACCAATTTTCAAGCAGGTAGGTGAAGTAGTTTAAAAACGGATATATTTATCTATTACGCCCCTTAATCCCCCGCAACGCCACTTAGAAATCTGTTTTCACAAAACCCGTTTTGTAACTGATCATTATTCTACGAAAGGAATCTATATATCAAATTTAAAGACAGTGCGTCAAATAGTTTAAAAATTGAAATAATTATCTATAACGCCCCTAAGCCCCTGCTACGCCACTTGGGGTCGTTTTTTAGCAAACTCATTTTGTAGCGGATCTCTACTCTCTGAAAGGAATCCGCTTACCCAATTTCAAGATTGTACATCAAGTAGTTTAAACATGGAAACAATTATTATTAAAGCCCTTAACGTAGTAACGCCCCTTGCGTTTCGAATTTCGGAAAATCCTTTCTTAGCTGATGTCTACTCTATCAAAGGAACATGTCTACCAAATTTCAAGTCTGTAGGTTGATTAGTTCCAGAGATTTCGTGATTAGTCAGTCAGTCAGTCAGTGAGTCGCTTTTCTCCTTATACACATTCCACTAATGTTCAAAACTTAAGCAATTTTTCAGATTGTACTATAATTCCAAAGGAAAATCAACTGGAGGTTATGAAAATCACACTAAAGAAGCACAATACAGAATTGTGCATATGCATTATGGAACAAAACACAAAATGGCTTTATTCACAGAATATCGTGATTAAAATAAAACTGTCTGGTGGTAACGAAGAACAAATTAAAGTCCCTTAGTAAGAGATATGACCTCCTCTAACTACAATGGTTGCATTACACCGTCTGTTCAAACGAAATACCAAATTATCCAGCAGTTCTTGAGGTGAGAAGTACGACTCTTTAAGGAGCATCTGTTTCAGCTGTCCAGGGCTCTAGTGCCTTGCTACTAGGCTCCAAAGCATCCCACATTTGTTCGATGCGATTTAAATCAGGTAAGCAGCCTGACTAATTCATTGTGTAGAAATCTACACTCTGGAAGCTCCTCTACAGCAAAAGTCTCGAGTGGACATGCATTGTCACCCACAAAAATAAAATCTGAACCAATTGCACTTCGGAACAACAGCATAAAAATATTTTTGTATTTTGTGCATGCAAAAATGACTCAATGGCTTTTCTTATGATTTCAATTAAGTCGAAAAATGCATAATGAGCTAAATTTATATGACGTCATAAGTAGCATGATAAAGACAATCACTTGCCTCCGGCCAATTAGTTTACAAATTCATGTGACGTCATAATCACACGATGAATACCATGACATGTTTCCAGCTAATCAGTTCATGCGCTTCGCTATTGACAACGTTTTCTTTTTGTGAAAACTTTCTCTTAAAAAGTACATATTTTTCAACAATATTAACTCATTTCAGTAATCAAAATGTACTCGATTTGAAAGAACGTGTAGAGAAAACGTATTTTGTAATTTTGAAAATCTTTTTGAAGAATTTTTAAACTTGAATATTTTTACCCAATTTATTTACAAGGAATTGTATCTAAATTTTACAAGTAGAACAACTCGTCCAACTCTGATGTAATTTTTTAAAATTCAATGGAGAGCATGCGTGATTCTATTCATCATGTGATCGCTATGAATTTAGTCCATTGAAATCTATGTTTTTCGAGTCTATACCATATACTCTTCTTTTTTCCTTGTACTACTTTTTATCGTGGTTTTTTCACCTTTCACTTCTTTCTGCATCCGGTTCATTCAAGAGAGGTTTACATAAATAAATGAAAGAAAAGGAAAAATTTACAATATCATTTGCTTTGGAAGTATATAAAGAACACAAATGTCATTAAAACAGCTATGCAAGAGTAAAATATTTACTATTCTTCGCTGGCGACGGTGAAAAAGAAGAAAATTCTTCTAATCCTGGAATACTGCCCTCGTGATGACACATATAGCCCATTTGCACACGCCTTCACAAGTTTGAGGGTGGTCAAGCAGATGTTCTCCCAAGCAGAAAAAAGGAAGTCGGTGATGCTTATTTTGCTTCCTATATTATGATATACAGATATTAACTGAATATTCTGTGTTGGGGATTATTTAAGGTCATTTGGGAAAACAATTTTATCTAAGTAAAAATGATTTAGAGTTAAAATTAATTGTTGGCTTATATCTAGACACACACACGGCAGTTAAATTAAATATTATTTATATTCTATAGATTAAAAAATAATATTTTCTTAGAATATTCTAAATCGTTTTTTATAATTTACCTTAGTTAATGTAAAAAATACTATAATATATCTGAGCTCTTACAATAAAATTCAATACAGTTTTTTTTGCTCTTTTACAATAAAAGTTTTGAAGAACGGATGTTAAAATTTTGTGAAATAATTATCATAAAAAGGTTATGTTTTAAAACATGATATTATTGGATTTTCAATCATTATGACATCAATTGCTTCAAAATTAACTGATATAAATGTTTAATATAGAAATAATAATAATAGAACGCATTGAAGTTTTTTCCCATGTACTTCAAATTTGTTCCGTCGGCGAGTTTTATTTTTTCTTGTTCATTGAAGATTTTCTTCTCTGAATCCAGAGTAACATCATGACTAGTATATTAAATTGTTCAAATATAAATGAAAAGGTAATAATAAGATTTAAAAAAATGATATATCTAACAGTAGAATACAGTAATTTGAATTACTTGTATTTAGAGAAATAATTTATTTTTAAATTAATTTTAAGTTGACTTTTTTCATAAAATCATTTTATTTATGAAAATGAGCAAAAATGCTTTTGTAATTAATTACTTTGGTAATCTTTTTCAGATAATTGATTCACAACTTTATAAAATATTCCTTACTTCACCTTAACACTCGTCACTTAAATATATAAAAAAAAGTAACTTCGTGATTATTTTTTATGTTCCTAAATAAATATAAAAAACGTCAGTTTTTGTAAATATTAGTAATAATTCATATTACTGCTGCATGTATAAATCTTTCTAGAAGTATACGAGGGTGAGTCGGAAAATAAGTTTCCCCTGTTGGCTGTGGTCAGAGTTGTGTAAGAAAGTCAAAACATAGGATTAGACATTAAAGATAATACATAACTTTATTTTTCCTCATAAGTACCAAGTACATTGAGACATTTGTCATACCGCTTGATAAGTTAAGGCCTCCGGGAAAAACTCAGGGCTTTGCATACGGAAGAAGAGTTTAACGGCTTGTTTGACTTCAGCATTGCTTCCAGAGCGCCTTCCGGCGAGATTCTTCTTCAAAGTCGGAAAAAAATGAAAGTCACTTGGTGCGAGATCAGAACTGTATGGCGGATGGTGTAGGCGCTCCCAACCATGAGTTGTAATATGGTTTTGCGTTGCCGTCACCGAGTGTAGAGTATCAACAGAATGCTAGATTTGAGAACCCCATGCTTCTTTTTCGGAATCGCCTATTTCAATTTCGACAGTGTGTCACAGTACCGCGTAGCATTGATGGTTCCAACCTCCAAAAAGTCCACACAAAAGTAAATGCTTCTTCTATATTCAAAGCCCTGAGTTTTCTTGCAGGGTGTTTTGAAGCTAATCAAGCGGTATGACAAATGTCTCAATGGACTTGGTATTTATGTAGAAAAATAAAGTTATATCTTTTCTTTAATGTCTCATTCCATGATTTGACTTTCAAACTCATCTCTCTCCATAGTAGACAGAGGAAACTTGTTTTCTGATTCACTCTCGTATATTGAAAATTGCGTCTGAAAGGTACTTACTAAAAACTCAAGATTTAATGACATTTCTTTTGAGTTTCTGAAATACTTTCGGTCCGCATACAAATTCTAATATTTAAATTAGTTATAAAATAATTAGTCGTTAGTTTCTAATTTTTCAATGCTTTCCGTAGTCATTAACTATTAAAAACTATTGTAACATTTTCTAAACAATTACAATAGCTATTACTGATGATTATTTGGAATTATAAAAATATTTAATAAAAGAAGAATGAGTTTCAACAAAATCTGAAACAATAAAGACTAAAACAGTAACGAGAATTGGAGTGTTTAAAATGAGCAGCCATATATTATTAAATAAATATTTTATTTTGAACTGCTATATCCCACACAAACATACCTACAAAAACAAAAATAGTTTGAGTTTTATTATTAAGTATAGCTCATATTTTTATTATGTGGTACATAAAAAGATAAAAAAATAATGATTGGCTTATTAAAAATGAGTTATGGATAATTTTATATCTGTTTGAGTATAATTATATTGTAGTAGATTCGACTATATTAATACACTGTTTGTAAAAGTAGATTCTAGAGAAAAAATTACTAAATTTATTCTCTAATAACGAAATATTTTCCAGGATAATAATAAAAAAAAATACATAAACGAATATTTTAGAAACTGAATTTTAGAAAATGAATCATCACCATATTAAAGAATTAAAAATACCAGTAATTTACATCATAAAATTTCCCAATAAAATCTGAAGATATAATGACATTGCAATCTTTCATAAGATGGTGGCTGATGCTGATTTATCAAAAGTATTTTCTTATGATTTTCAATAAAAGGATGGAAAGAGTCAAGTGAAGCATCTTTCACATGTTTGCATACATACCTCATACAAATAGTGGGGTATTGTCCAGGAGAAGTTGTGTTAAGGCATCCGACTACCCTAAAACCGTGAATTTTGCCAAAGATGACAAAATTTTTTTTATGATTTTATTTTATGAGCCATCTTATTAGCTTTATAAAAATACCAAGTTTATCATTTTCTGTTCACTAGAACAAAAACCACAAGTGTTTTAGCAAAAGCAGATGCCGTTACTTTAAGCAAGATGTCATTCTTTAAAACGCGTTTTACTCGAAATGTGATCTTTTGAAAATAATCAAACGGGGTCAGCGATTGCTATAAAAGTTTTTAACATAATTAACTGAATTTTTTTCTGTAAGTTCTGTATAATAGTAGAATTGTTTTAACCTTCAGATTTATCAAACACTGTTTTATTACAAAATTTACAGTCCCTTATGTGAATATAATCACTGTCTTTTTAAGCATTTTCATATAGTAACCGAGATAAAGTGCTCTAGTTTTTGAAAAAAGAAAATATCCTTATCCTGAAGGTCATTTCGAAATTGAATAATATAGCAACACATTAGATTGAAAAAATTGAAAATTTGTTTATAAACCTTTGGTGCAGAATGGGCCACGTTTATGCTATTTTTGTCAATTTTTTCCTGTTTTTTCCCATTTTAGTAATAATAATTTCTTTTTCTCTTCTTAATTTTAGCACATTTTTCTTAAAATGCACTAAAAAAATCTAAAAATAACAAAAAAATACCAATATCTCCTTTTTTTTTAAAAAAAAAAGTTGAAGTTCAAAAGTTCATTTTTTTAAAATTAGGTACAAAATCTGATAGTGTCTTACCTTTTGGAAGTTACAGATAAAGTTTTCTGGAGTTTAGAAAATACATTAATTATATAGTTTTCTAGGAATATTACACTTTTTTATTTCTTAGTGTAGAATAAAGGGCTTTTTAAAAGAACCTTCACACTTTTTTAATAAAATGATAATTAAAAAGATTCGGGACCTCTAAAATGACCAAAATATCGCTTTTAAAATTTTTATTTAATCATATTTTTTGAATTATTATCTTTTGATTGATATATCATTTGTGTATGTTGGAAAAAACTTCGATTGAAAAATGTAAGCAAGCAAATTAGACAATCCGACCACGCCCCTTTTTAGTTAAAAAGGCTAAAAATTATTTTTGATAAAAAAATCCATTTTAAAAAGAGTAATAATAACTATAAAAAAGGAAGGTGTTATATATAAAACAAGATACTTCAGAGGCATTACAATAATGTAGTTTCTTTTTCTTTGTGAAATGTGTGTATGTAAAATTTTTCAATTACAGCATTTTACATTAATAACTTCATAATTTCACTTCTTATTTCTCATATATTTTTCATATAAATATAATATTTCAATATTATGTGAAAAAAAACTAAAATTTTTGTTATGACAGAACAAAAAAATGTTTTTTCCCTATTTTCCTTGAATTTTCTTGTGCAATTGATACTCTCTAAAAATAATTATTTGTAAAAAAGTATAGGCTCAAATAACATGAAAATGCAATTATTTTAAAGAAATATAGTTAATGTCCTAAAGTGGTATTTTAAGTTTATTTAAGATTATTATGATTATATTTTCAGAATTATAAACTTTAAGGTAATTTTTCTCAGTTTGTGTTTTTTCGATACAGTAGTGCATTCATAATGCTACTCCTTCCGCAATTATTTACCAAACATTTCCATTTTTTTCCCTGTGTGTTATATATAAATCATGCAATAAAATTAGGGATCCATTTTGCTTAAGTTGAATACTTTAAAAAAAAATTTTTAATGCAGAAGATATTGACCTTTCATTGAATTTTTTGCGTGCATATCAACATTTTATTTTTTTCTCCACACAAAACTAATTAAGTTATTTAAAATCGATCCCTAAAGTTATTTATACCATTCTTAAAAATATTACAAAAAAATTTCAGGTCAAACAATAAATAGCTACAAAAGGAGTAGTATTTTAAAATTTTCCAAATGTTCTTAAAAAAATTTAAAATTGTGTGAATAGTATGTGCACAATTTTATCCTGTATCATTTTCTTAAATAGAAACATTATACGAAATGATAAAGTATAATTTTTAAATACATAAATAAAAAGTAGGGTTTGCAATCCCGTGTCATATTTTCAATACCGGGATTTCGGGATTACATTATCCAAATCCCGAAATGGCATAATAAAATTGAAAATATAATTAAAAATTTATTAAATATTATTTTAATGAAACACATAAAAAATTAATTCATCACAAAAAACAAATAAAAAAGTACGTAATGAAATTTTAAAAAAAGCAGTTCTTCAATTCTTGTGATTCTGTAAATAAATTTTTAAATACACAGCTTCTCCAGCGTTTCATTGTTGAAACGGCTTCTTATTTTTGTTACAAACTGTCATGCCGAAGAAAAGGCACGTTCGGATTCTTTACTAGTTGGTATTATCGTCATTAAATAGGGGTATGTTCTTTTCAGGTAGTAACCACGTCTCCCTCCATTTTCAAAATGGAGACATTTCTTTTTGAATTTCTGATGACAGTGTCTGAAATCTAATAGAGTGCATTGGTGCATATACCTCTTTGATTAATTTATTTTGTTCTTCTGCTCATTTAATGGTTTTTGTACATAAATTTATCCAGTTATTGAATCAGAATGTGAATCAATTTCAAGTGTTACCTCATTTGAAATTGAAGATCCAGTTGCATAAGCTGTTAGTAATGCAATGGGATTTGAAGTGTCTCAAGTCTTCCAAGTAGGTCCGCTATTAATTAACAGCATTTAGTAATTGAAGAAGGAAGTGTGACAAAATCTATTCTTGAGATGTTGCTTATATTATTGTGTAAGCATTGTTGTAAGCCACTTAGATATGTGCGACGTTCTCCCATACGAGAAATGAGAGCTGTACATATATTTTTTTTTTACCTATGACACTTATAACTGCACAAAAAAATTCTACTTACATATTTCAAAAGCAAAATATAAATTTTTGAAAAATTAAACTCTTAGAAAATTTTTTATAAGAAAATTTTTTTTAAATATAATTTAGACAAAAATTAAATCCCGATATTAGATATTTCAATCCCGAAATTTCCAGATTGGTAAAAAAAACCGGGGTCCCGGGCTTTTGGAATTCCGGGACTGAAAACCCTACTAGATATCTTCCAAAAGTTCTAATTACCTCTGTCCAAGTTAGCTGACACCGGACATCCTGAGGGTGGGAGAAATGTCCGCTTTCTCCCCATCACTCCCTTCTCGCGATAAAGAGAAAGTTACAGATACAGAAGAAAATAAGAGAAAACATATCAAATTTCACGGTTTTATATACACACCCGCCTCGAACCCTTCAAGGTTCAACAAGTAAGAAAACTGACATTAAACGTATACAGTGCAAAAAAATAAATAAGATACATTAGATGTAATACCAGATTCACAATACTTTGGGGAAAAAAGCTTCAATATATAATTCAGACAAAAATTAAATCCCGGGATTGGAAAAAACCACCGGGATCCCGGGGCTGCAAACCCTTATAAAAAGCATTGCTCAAAGTGTACCGGCTCCCCATAAGATAAAATTCCCGTCGCTGTTCATGGAAAAATAAGTAATACTTCGTTTTTCTGCAGAATTCAAAAAATTTATCCTCAACTGCTGTGAAATTAATTAATTCTCACTAAAATTCTGTTCTCAACAAAATTCTCCTTTTTTTCAGGTTTTAACAAATAAGAATATAAAGTATTTTTCAAAAGGGAATCAAAGGGCTTTTAAAACTTCTCATAACTTTGTATTTTTTACAAAAATTTTAAATATAAACTTAGAAATAATGTGGTCCCAGAGAAGCATAAATTATGAAGGCTAAATGTGAAAGGTTTAAACTAAAAAACAAACTCAAAAAAGAAAAATCTTTTTGAAAATTCACTATTAAATTACTTGTATATATATATATGCACACCTTCACAGATTCTAAGTAGTAGATAGTCCTACCTGCTCCCTTTATTGCAATGATGCGCTGAGCATCTCGTCTGCTTGGAGCCCTTTCAGAACAGTGTTTTTTAAAGATACTGGGAGGCTAGAGACCTTTTAAAAAGATTGCAGACTTGATCTTGTCTTAACATCTTTATATATTATAACTTATGTCCTTTATGTTTTTCTTTTTGTGTAATTCTTCATGCTTCAGAATTTTCAGTCTAAAGTATTGTATTATGCATTCTGTTGTATTATTATTGCGTATTTTACTAGCTTTTGGAAGTCTGCATGGCATAAGGATACTTTTCTCTGTATTACCAGCTGTATTAGAAACATAGTACATATATATAACGGTGTACAAAATTAAAAGAGAATTTTTAGATTTTGTTTATTATCTCCAGAACTACGAGAAAAATTTTAATGAAATTTGGTATGCAGATAAGGGTAATATAAAACAAAAAATAACCATTCAACAGTTAAAATTCACAAACATCATCGTGAATAACACTCACGAAAGTCAGAAGGTATAAAACAGCAGAATATTTTTAAAAAATTGGTTGATAGGTGGTATGATCCCCCCTCTTTCAGGTAAAAAAGTGTAATATCTATAAAATATATGGATATCTATTAAATACCAGAAATATAACATATATATATATATATATATATATGTGTGTGTGTGCGTGTGTGTGTGTGTGTGTGGTGTGTGTGTGTGTGTGTGTGTGTGTGTGTGTGTGCACAGATTGCCATCAAACTTGATGGCAATCTGTGATCTGGAATTAATGTAATCCTTCTTTATTTTGTGTCAAACTTCATTTTCTGTTTTAAGCCGCACAAACAGTTCCGTATTTTCAAAACTCCTTTTATTGCTATTTTGTTATAAATATGGTATTCTTTAATTTTTTGATACAGTTTCTTCTTCGCGTTCATTTGAATAGATATCTACAGACGTAAATGAATTTCTAGAACTTCGTTCGGATTACATAATAGCCTAATTCTAGTTTCTGTGAGGCGTACATTGAACCCTTGCTCTGCTTGAATATGAAAGTTGTTAATAATCCCACCTTTTGAACTTTCTGTTGATATACCAATAAGTTGTTCCCCTTCCTTCATTATAGGTATTTTTTTCACAAATGATAAAAGGTGAATTTTTCATTAAAAAAACTGTTTAGTTTTGCAAAATGTTACTCTATCGAGTAAAAAATTATTTCGCGAAATCTGGGATCTCATAAACGATAGAATACTCACAATCTAGTACAGGGGTGTCAAACTTGCAGTCCGTGGGCCGCATGTGGCCCACAACGAACATTTTTGTGGCCCGGCCGGTATATCAACACTTAATAATATGTAATAAAATATCAAAAAGTTTCTCCCGAAATAGGAAAGCTAGTAGCAGAGAGGAGATGTCAAGTGTAAGGTCGTAAGCATTATATTTTTCTTGTTTGTTTATTTATGTTTATTATAATGTGTTATTCGAAATAAACTTACTTTTCCATAAATATTATTATTATTATTTTAATTTATTTACTTTTTTTTTTTTTTTGCGGCCCGCCTGAAGTTAAACCTGGTTTGTCCCAAGTTAGCCTTTGAGTTTGATACCCTTGATCTAGTAGGTAGTGCATATAAAGAAAAAAAAAACGTTTTAACGTTCTTTTACTATATTATAGCGAAATCGACAAAAGTATTACAATATAAAGTTATTATGTACAAATTATAAAATTCCAGTTGTAATTACTAGGATGAGCTTTAGATACTTATGGTTATTCCAACTTCATAGAGAACACGAACCCATTTTGCATACGCATTTATAATTTTCTTTTCGATTTTTGAAGTGAAAACTTCTTTAGCGGCGTTGGGCATTTTTTGGTCGGGGCAAATCGTATGGGTTCGCGTCACCGACATGCTCTGACTGGCGCACTCGCATTGTGCCGTTCGCCTTAGACAGTTTTTGGATGGGTGAAATCTCGTGCGTTCGCGTCACCGACATGCTTATAGCAGTATATCTGTAGCTATATAGCTGACTTATAGTGCTGAGTATATCTTATAAGTGAAATTGAATGGATTTAGTGAAAACTTCAATGTGTATATACTGTGCATTGTTGAAATAGTGTTTTTGTTTGATTATTATTTGAATCGTTTAATTGAAGAATCATTGTGCAGTACAATAGTGAGTACTCAATAAATGTACTAATTTTTTAAGATAAAAAATAAATAACAGAAAATTATTTTAAATACTCGTATTTATTTTAGCGTTTGAAAATTTTGTATTATTTAAAATTATTTTAAATCTTCGTATTTATTCTGGCGTTTGAAAATTTTGTATTATGTATTTTCTAATATTTAACCTCTGCAATACATCACGCAATCCGGATTATCATTTCACAGTGGCTTAGACGTTTTCTTACTAGCGTGGTAAAACAGACTTCTAGTTGCTCAATCATATTTTTATCGTGGATTTTGAAATTAAAAATTTTATAAAATCTAATAATAATTCAAGATCAATGTGTTGAAGGTTAAAATATGTTTATTAATGCAAATAAACATAATAAAAGATCAAGTCATTGAGAGGATCTAACGTTAGAATTGAAAAGGTTACAAAACAATACACTACAAATGGTCACCAAAACTTTTCTAGAATTCATCTCCAACAAGAAAGGATTATCGATATTTTCATTCAATTGTCAAAGTTTGCATGCGCATGCAGCTGACCTACAAAGTGATGGTATCGTAAAAAAGTCAAATGTTCTGCTTTTGTCAGAAATTCGTATGAAAAACGAAGAACCACTTGATATTCCGAATTTCAACTTTGTTGTAAGACCCGAAATTCTAGCAGCAGTCTATTTATCACAATACTCAAGATACGTCACACTTCATTGCTTCACATATGGGCATACATATTAAATTCACTAGAAGCATTGGTGTTAATATTTCTGATGTAGGTGAAATATGCGTAGAGATTCCGAGAGTGGGCAATACATATTAATGGTTGCCGTTTATATTTCGCCTGGAAAATCTATGAGACAGATACAATAATTTTTATTCGAAAATTTAATGATTTATACCAGTGATTCCCAAAGTGGTCTATATAGACCCCCAGGGGTCTGTGATGACCTGCAAGGGGTCCACGCCAGCAAAAAAATAATTTGGGGGTCCATGAGGTATAAATGTGGGTCTATGATATTGGCTCTTATTATATAAACTAGATCGTGACTTTAAATTTCAAAGGAAATTTATTACAGTGGGAACCAAATTTTACTTATTTAACAGATATATTTATTAAATTTAATATGGTTAATTTGCACTTACAAGGTGACAGCATAAATTTTATTAAAACAAGAACCATTTTAGCATTTCTTTCCGGAGTTAAGTTAAAGAAGTATAATCCTGGAGGTCCCAAATTTTCTCAATATCTCACAGACAATCTCCTCAGATCGTTTTAACCTATGTTCAACATTTAAATGTCTTTTTTCAGATTTTGAAACCAGGTTTGAGAACGCTTTGACTATAATAATACCACAGTAGGTAATGAATTCATACTGTCACATTGAAAAAAAATGCCCCATTACTATAGGAACTGATCGTAATAAGCACTAACAAAGATCTTAAAGTTTGGAAATGGATATCAGCAATTTTGGCTTTAAAAGGGCAAACTTATTATTTGTCCCTAATTATGGAGTATCGTGAAGATGTTTTTAAGCGCTTTTCCTACTGAGAAGGAGCTTAAGTGAGGTTGCCAATCTCCAAAACAAAAAAAGAAAAATTTGACATTACTAACAGAAGAGATTTAAGGTTAAACCTGACAATATCGATACCAAATGAAAATTTGTTATTGTAGTGCCAGACTCATCCCTCCCTTTAAAATAATTCGTTTATTTTTTATTTAACAGTTATTTTATGTATTAATTAACTTATAATTAATTAACAAGTGCTTTTTAAATTTTAATCACTTAACTTCATTACAGTTAGAAATGTAATTCATTTAAAGTAGTAGTACCAGCTGTCAAAAAGACATTTAAGTTGATAAATTTGCAAAAATTCAATATTAATTAAGCAGGGGTCTACCCCAAACCAAAAAACATGCCAAGGGTTTTGGACAAAAAAGTTTGGAAACCTCTGATTTATACAAAAGAAGGTTCTGAAATACTCGAAAAAAGATTTGGCGAAAAATATATATAATGTACCGATGATTTTAAGTGGAGACTTCAATATTAACTTTGTAGATGATAAAAATCTACCACTAATTGAATTTCTAAATGAAACAGTTAATTTAACCCTCTGAGTGTTTGGCCTTGTCCTGAAAAATCATTCCGAAAGCGTTTACTTCTTTCTTGAGAATCCATTCGAAAGTGCAACACATTTAATTCCTTTCCCCCTTAAAGATCACGGGAGGTCTACAGGGTGGGAGATTTTATTGCTCAGTTCGGCCTCTTTGTTGCTTTAAAACCGGGAGAAAACTCGTTCACAGCTGTGACGTTGCCTTGTGCGAATTTTGGGTGGAAAAAGCGAGTCCAGTAATTGTTTGATCTGTTAAGTCGCAATAAAAGTGAAGAGTTAAAAAAAATAAAAACTCGAAAGAAAGAAACTTGTTACAAAAGTTGAAAAATACTTGTTTATTTTAAACAAAACAAAATTAAAAAAAAATAATTTAAGAAAAATAAACTATTTTGCACTAACGATTTAAACCAGGAAAAAGTACCTTGTATTTATTGTGGAATATGAAACTAAGAAAACACAAATACATGGTAATGTTTTTTTTTAAAGTAACTATGTAAAAAAAGAGTAAAATTGACCATCTCTCTCTCTCTTTTTAAACAATAAGAGAATAAATGAAGTATCGTTACATACGACAATTATGTTTATGAAATGAAATCAATCTTCTTCTATTCAATTATATTTTAAATTTAAAGTAACATAAAGAGGGATTTCAATACATTTAATTTATATATATTTTAATCCTATAAATGATGTTTTTATGTTAAATTAATTTTTCGGAAAAAATTAATGGGGGAATATATTTTTCTTCAAAATGTAAAAGTATTTCTAACCATTTTTTTATTAAAATTTAATTTTTTATTTTTCTGTTTCTTTAGTGTTAACGGAAAATTTACCGATAAATACAACTTTTCCACAATTCAATCATTACAAATTCTAATGAGAGAAAAACTTCTCCCAATTAATTTTGTCTTTCAAAACAGTACACTTATAACAATTTTGCTCAGTGAAGCTAACCGACAATTCCGCAGTGTATTCATATTAATTTAAAAAAAAAATAACATTCGGAAATGCTGTATTCAATTTTTTGAGTATAAAAAAATAATGCCTGCTGTGGAGAAGACAGAGAATGAGATGTGATGTATGGTTTTGAAAGAATGTTTTCGTACATGTAGAGTATTTTTGAAAATTTAAATATCACCAAAGCTGATCATATGATTGTAAATGAGTCTTATTTTAGAATGTGAGCTGTGGGGTATTAAAATAAAAAATTTTACTTTTAAATAGCCTAGTTTATACTCAATATCCTCTTCATAAAATTGCTTACAACTTTTATTCAAATTGTAAAGAAACTGAAATATAAATATCTGACTTACTCCAGTCAAAAATATTCATATTATGTGAAAATACTGTTCCTCCACTTATTTAAGTACATTTATAAGCTATAGCCCAAAGCAATATTTTATTTTTATAAACGAGGCACAAAAATTCTGTTATAAAAATATATTTTTCATTTTAGAACATATAAATCGTACACGGATTGTAAGACCATTTCTAAAATACTAAGAGTTTTTAGAGGAACAAAAACATATAATTTTGGGTAGTTCAAAATTTTAATATAATACGCAAATATATATATTATTAAGCAAATACATTTGACAAGAAAAAAGTAATTTATTTAAATCTTGTATTGCATGAATAAAATAAATCAAAGATAATTCTGAAATAAACACAATTAAAGGGAAAATATTTAATTTGCAATCGATAGCATATAAACGTTTCTGTTAGAGGTATCCCCGAAGTGACGCAATACTATTCGGTAAAAAATAAAACTTATTGCTGGAATCATACAATTTCCTAATGAATGGTGAATCCGAATATTTTTTTCATATGTAAACTGTTTGGACGGAAATGGCTAAATAGGAACATTTAATAATTTGCATAAATTAAAATTAACCGTTATAGTTTATATAATTTCTTCAGATTACAAAAGGTGTATTTCGGAAGCACAAGTTTTAATAGGAGTACGGCTTACGAAAAGTAGAACAAATATATCTGAAGGACTATGGTTTGTTACCTTAAATATTGTGAAATACAACAAAGTATATTGGAGTGAGTGATTTTGGGGTTTATTGGCGCAAGAGCCGATTTCGGCTATACTGCGCCAAACATTTGTTTTAATATCTGTGGTCTAGACGGGAAGAGAGAAAGAAAGAATGAATTGAATGACAAGAAAGAGGGTCGAAAATAGAGAAGGATCACTAGGGACCCCGGGTTCGTGAAGCCCGTGTTTACCAAAGACAGTAAACCCCGTGGGAAAAGGAAAAGATCACTAGGGCACCTCGGGATTGTGACACCCGTACTCACCCAAAGAAGGCGAGCCCCCTGTGGGGAAAGCATATTGGAAATCAATTCCCCAATTCGTGTTAATAAAAATGTATGAAAAAACTGCAAGACTTATTTTGTATTTGTAATTATTATGATTTTTCCTGAAAACTGCAATTTCTTGTGCGGCACCCGTCAAAACCGCTGGGCCCTCACTTTTTGCCCAGCTCACCCCTACCTAAACCAGCTCGCTCTGCTCTAGCAAGTGAAAATGCCGTCTTCTCTCTCTCTGTTTATCAAGGTTATGTATTGCAGACTGCATCATGTATTTAGATGTTCGTTTTTTTCTTCTACGTCAATCTGTTAAAATCTGAATTTAAAATTATTTGAAATTCTTAACATTCGCAACAATGCCCTTTATAATTTTTTTAATAGTACATGAATGCGTCTTCAAACATTACATTATATTTATGTTGACTTTTTAATTAATATTAAGTATAACTTAACGCAGAGATTTTTCTGAATTTTAAAACAGATATTTCAAAAACTCTTATAGATATGATCATAATTTTCCATTCCTGTGTTTTAGCTTCTCAGTATTGTGCTTCTACTTAAAAATTTATTGCATATTCATCAAATTTTTCAGCATAACTTTTGCTCTTAATATACAGTTTTAACCGAATTGTATGAAATTTACGAAATGCATTAAAATGCTTAAGATTCTTATGTTAAAATTTTAATTTAATATTTTATTCGAAGAATTGTTAGTACTTATGGTAAATAATTTTTAACTGAGTATGTGCACGATACATAAATATTTTTTTCTGAAATTTCAAATACAATTTCTAATATAAAATTCCTAGTTTTGTATGAAAATCTGGATATTTTCTGAATGTTAATTATAATAGATATCCAGATTTTAATTACTTGTTCTTCAGTTAGCTTTAAAAAATAATATTTAGAAATTTTGCATAAACAAATATGTTTAAAAAAAATTAAAAATTTATCTTTATATTTATTTATATGCGTAAATGTCAACTGTAAATGTATCCGAATATTTTTAATTACTATTTATTCAAATATTCAAGGTTAAAAATATGAATCGGTATAAAAAAACCCTCATTCATGTTTTCTCTGAAGTAAACTGAAACTCAAGCATTTTTTTTTTAATTCAAATATAATTTGGTGTATTGTAACAATACGCGCCCTGAACATCTGGCTTTAAAATAAAAAAAAAAAATAATGGATCTGAATTAGTTTTTCCATTATTATTTTTATGAAAACGTAAGAATTTTTTCCAATAATTTGATGCAAAAGTTTAAAAATTATTCATTTTTAGTAGTTGGAAAGTTTAAAAGGTTTTAAAATTTGAAGCGTTCGGTTTCTTATTAACTTTTTTGACACCTTATAATGAAATAATCATGGTTTAAAAACTGAAAACATTGGTTAAGAGAAGAAAAATGAAGCAATTAAATATAGTTCTAGATGTTATATAGAGATTTATATATTTTAAAAACTTAATTTTCCGTTTCATCATTTTAAGATGAAGAAAATAATACGAGTTAATCAAGCAAAGAGAATATACTTAAAAAGTTATTTGTCCAACTATATAAAATAGCAGATTACAGTCCCAACTTATTAAAACTTCAAATTAATATAAAATCAAAAGTGAGTTATATAATATTTTATTTATACGTTGGAACATTTTTCAAAACTTGATAAAAAAAAGTTAAATTGCTAAAAGTACAAAAAGAATTTATTTAATTCAAACGCAATAATATCTCAAATGAAGCTAAATTACAAACACTAACTTATAGTTCGTTCACTAAGGGGTCTAAAGAAATTCTTCCCAACTTTTTTACGATTGCTTCAGGGTCAAAACACAGGGTTCCCGAGAGCTATAAAACTTCCTGTCAGTGACCATTGTGTCGTCGCAACCCTCCCTAATTATCTTTCATGGTGTTAAACCATAAAAAGAGGGGAAAGGATTTCAGAAACACGGCCTACCGCTTTTGAAGCACTCTCTTGAAGTCAGAAAAAGACGTGTGGTGCGTTTTCGAAGCATCTCTAGACGTGCGGAAAAAGACGTTCAAACCGCTAAGAGGTTAAATTC